>VWZZ01004437.1:0-10841 GCA_013399095.1 Psophia crepitans
GGGGCCGAACCACGACAGTAACCTATTCTTCCCTTTAGGTGGGTGGAAAGTAGAACTAGTCTCTGGCAAATGCAAAGTCTGGTCTACTGCACAAATGAAATTTGTAATAATTGTGATTGCTCTGACTAGTTGGAGCATTAAATTGCATGGATCCAGGTAGCTGAATTGAATTCCAAACACAGAACACACTTTTTCTTCTTTTTCTTTCCTTAGTTACAAACAAATTAAATTTCCTTAGTTACAAACACTAACAGCTGTCTTGCAGTTATTTAATGCCAACTCAAGGGAAATTTTTGTAGCTTCACATGTTTAAAATTTACCACTAGCTCCAAATTTCAGGAATTGTATCAAAGAAAAACCTTTTTCTTGCATATAGAAAAGGGAAAGAGAAGGGAATGGGCATACAGCTTTCTCAGAAGCAGAGAGTGAGAGGACCATTTTTTTTTATGTGCTGTTAATTGTGCAGAGAATAAACAACCGCAAGTATTTAATTCTGGCAATTGCTTAAAGGGCTTCTTGGAAGTTCCTGAAAAAAATCCACTACCACCCAGTAATTAGGGTCAAGATTAAATGCAGTACGAAACAGAGTAGAAACAGCTTTATCCATGGATGAGTCAAGATTTGGTATCTCCTTTCAGATACTTCCTGTTGCTCCAGGCACCCGAACAGATATGCTTGGCTTTTTACTTTAGATTTAAGGTTATGGATCTAGAAACTGTAACCAAGGTGAAAACAAGCTAGTAACCCCAATTATCTGTCTCCTTTTCTTCTTTAACTGCACTATAGAAATGTGGTTACATTTCAGAACAGATAATCAGCATATCTGAAAGTCTGGCTTGTTTAAAGCTTATCAGACAGCCTAAAATGTATTTTTTTTGTCGTTTCCCACAGACTTGTCTTTCCTTTTCTAAGTTTTTTACGCAGCAAAAAGGATATTTCATACTATGTAGCTCTTAACAGAAGTTCAGCTTTGAACTTTGAAAGTCCCTGTTGAACTTGCAAAAACAATTAAACACACTCTAGCACCGGTTCACTTGGAAATGTTTCTAATCCTTAAGTATTTAAAAGATGCCAATTTTTACTGTTTACTTAAGTTGCAGGGCCTTGTTAAGTTTCGTGTTGCTGCAGGCAGATGGACCATTACTGATTTCTACTATCAAGAGAATGATAGGTAATCCTTAGTGCTGATTCCCCCTGAGTCAACAGAGAGAAGGCAAAGCCAAATTCTCACTGGCTGCCATGTTGGCTGTTGTGCTTTCATGCAGACTGCATTGCTGAGACATGCTCTCTTGTCATGAGACCCAGTTCACTGCTTTTTTTATGCAGTGGAAAGAAAATCCACCACAAAGGTTCCTGACTTAGAAAGAGTGTTCAAGACTTGGCCAGGCAATTTGTCCTATTAAAGGAAAATAAGACAATGACACAGTCTAGCACTATTTCAGAATTGGCATAGTTGAGTCTTAGTTTTGCATTTTACTCCTCATTTTGACAAGCTTAAAAGGGAAAAACCATTTATATAGCCCTTGGTCATACTCTGCTCTGACTGTGAGCTGTATTGTAGATGAGAGTATAACTCAAAGTGAATAACTGGTATTGGCATCTAAAGATTGGCATCTTCTAAAGTAGTTTTAGTATGTATAAATTTACTGTTAACTCTGGCTACCGTTTATACAGTTCACCTCAGCATTGTGGGAGCAGCTTGGCAGAGAAGGACCTGGGGTCCTGGTGGGCACCAAGTTGACCATGAGCCAACAATGTGCTCTTACAGCAAAGAAGGCTAATGGTATCCTGGGTTGCATTAGGCAAAATATTGCCAGCAGGCTGAGGGAGGTTATGCTTTCCTTCTGTGCAGTAGTGTGAGGCCACACCTGGAGTACTGTGTCCAGTTCTGGGCTCCGCAGTACAAGAGAGAGGTGGAAATGCTGGCAAGTCCAGAAAAGGGCCACAAAGATGATGAAGGGACTAGAGCATCTCTCCTGCGAGGAAAGGCTGAGAGAGCTGGAACCGTTCAGCCTGGAGAAGAGAAGGCTCAGTGGTAGGGTAGGGTAAGGGGGAATCTTATCAATGTGTATAAGTACCTGCAGGGAGGGTGCAAAGAAGATGGAACCAGGTTCTTTTCAGTGGTGCCCAGAGGCAAGGGGCACCAACTGGAATACAGGAGGTTCCCTCTGAACATCAGGAAGCACTTTTTCACTTGGAGGGTGACTGAGCACCGTCACAAGTTTCCCAGGGAGGTTGTGGAATCTTCATCCCTGGAGATACTCCAAAGCCATCTGGATGTGTTCCTGGGCCACCAGCTCTAGGTGGCCCTGCTTGAACAGGGATGTTGGACCAGATGTCCTCCAGAGGTCCCTTCCAATGTCAGCCATTCTGTGATTCTGTGGTTTCACTGTCGGCAGAGATGCAGTGTGGAGGTATGGGTTGCATACTGCTCCTTGCACTACGGTGGTTAATAACATAGCTACACCCTTAGAAAACTTGAGCCTTACAGGTTTACTAGAGTCTTTACACTGTTGATCCAACTGTTTCTCCTGATTGTGCAATCACTACAGTGAGTAGTAACTATTGTCAAAATATGGAACATGGATAAATGCAATTAACACATATAGAATGTACCACAGGAAAATGCTGTCACAGTTTCTAGCACATATTTAATGCTATCGGAAAATAAGAACCAAGTTCTCTGGTTCAGTCTAATAATGTGTGGGTTTGGTTTTTGTGGGCAGGATTCTGTGCCTATAAGCAAATCCAATTATGAAGAATTAATATGATATAAAATGTTGGTAAATTTTTAGCTGTTCTGCAGAAATGAGCAGAACTCTTGGCTCCTTTTTAAAGAGTATTTAATGAATAAAAGTATATGAAATTTGTTTTCAGGGTGTTTCAGGTTCACAGTTCATAATACAGGTTAAAATACTGTTAAGTCCAACACTGAAAGAGTGTTTGGAACACCCAGCCTTCCTGGTTCCCTTTTTGCAGGCTTAGTTGCCAATTTACTGAAAGTTTGTAAAAGCCTCTGAAAAAGAAAAAATGTAGGAAAATAGTACAAAGAATTTTAACTGAGAAAAAGGTTTTAATTTAACCTCTTCTTAAATGCTTGCAGTACAAGAGCAAACATAATACCATTATACAGCTTTTATGGGGCAATAATCCTATTCCCTGCTGGGACAGACTATTTTGCCTCTGGCTTTGCAGTTTATCAGCTGTGTTGTGATCTCATAAAACAGCGTGACTGCATTGCATATTCTTATGCAGTATCTAGAACTCTGTCAGGCATAACAATTGGCCATAGATGCCAAGAAATATGATAGTTTTGATTTTCAAAGGCAAAATTTTATGCTAACTTGAATAGCATTTGTGAAATTACAAGGCTGTAAGTGTCTGGGTTGGAGTCATAAAATATGAAATTTATTTTCAAAAAGCTCTGAAGGGATGTAGATATGATAAAACAGAAGAAGGTGGTGGGAAGGGCTCTGACAGCAGAGCAATGCTGGTTGTTCCTCTTAGATTGTGCTGCTGTCCTGGGTACAGAAGAATTCTAAGTAACTGTATGTATCCATCCCTTTTCTCTTGTCTTTTGTAGCAAAATCTGTTTTTCTAAGTTGTTTGTTCTTGGTGAGATGGATGCTCGGGATCTTTGAGATAGCTCCCACAAGAATTTAGATTCATGATCAGCAGACCTGCCCAGAGACTGGCAAGTGTATTGTGACAAAATCTGACATCTAATTTTCTCCTGTTCTGGAACAGGAAAGCAAGCATCTTCTGTGCAAACAACTGAGTGGCAGTACTCTCTGAGCAGGAGGTCAGACTTATTGCCCCTGGTGCATTTGCCACATGCAGCCTAGAAACCTTCCTATGAAACTAAATCGTAATCCATTTTTAATGTTCCAGCAAAATCTGAACATTCCTGCTGGCTGCAAGTAGTGTGTGGGATTAGCTGCTGGGGAGCAGCCCAGAGGGGCTGTGCGAAGCTGGCCAAGTCAGGAGACGAGGTGGCCACAACAGCTACGCAACAGCAACCCCGTGGGTCAAGCAATAAAACTGTATTACTGCTGTCACTTTTGAATGGCTTTAATTTGACATGAATTACTTCAAGATAATCTTTAAGAGAGTAGCAAGTATGTACCATGTTGGATGATGCCAGTACAGTAACTCTTTTAGAAGTCTTCTTTGCCAGAATCATAACTTCATGTGTTTCCTGTCCAAACAGTATAAAAATGTGTAGGATCCCAGTTACTGTCATGTGCAAAGGCCCTTGCTATGCACAGTCTCATGTACATTTAAGAAAGTAGTGTTTACTCTATTATGTGAGTAAAATGCTACCTAATAAATTTTATTTGTATGAGTAGCCTTTGGAAGACTACGGTAAATGAGAAGGAAGGGTAACTGAAAGAAACTATTATTTTGTATCATGATTTATGTAGATTTTGGCTATCAGAGAGCATGACTGAAGCTCCCTAATTCATGAAGCCAAAATGCTAGTGATCACAGTGATTCTAAGAGATGCGGGGTATGAAAGCACCCCATTTGAACTGGAGTCTCTTTATCCTTTGTGGCTGCTCAAATCACTTCATATGGAAAGGTAAAAATATGCTGGCAATTTTATTTTGTTGACTGGGAGTATTCTGAATATGTGAGGCTTTTTGATATCTACGGAATCTCATTTTGTCTCATAACGCTGTGATTTTTAATTTTTTTTTACAACTCCACACTTCTAGCAAGACCCAGCTCCCCAGCTGCATCTTTTCCTAATCCTTAGGGTAATAAAGTTTTAAGAATAAACATTTCTGGGCAGTAGTCACACAATAATTACAGACTGTCTGCAGTGTCATGCTGTGAAAATCACTTGCTGGCAAAAGGTTTGGTGAGAGGTGGACAAGGGAAAAGCAACTGAGATCATCCATCTGGACTTGTGCAAAGCATTTGACACTGTCCTGCATGACATCTTTGTCTCAAAATTGGAAAGGCATGGATTCGAAAGATGGACCACTTGGTGGATAAGGAACTGGCTGGATGGCCACACTCAAAGAGTTGTGGTCAAAGGCTTGATGTCCAAGTGGACATCAGTGACGACTGGCGTTTGTCAGGGATTGGTACTGGGACCAGCGCTGTTTCACATCTTTGTCGGAGACATGGACAGTGGGATTGAGTGCACCTGCAGCAAGTTTGCTGATGACACCAAGCTGTGTGATGCGGTCGACAGGCTGGAGGGAAGGGAAGCCATCCAGAGGGACCCTGACAGGCTTGAGAGGTGGGCCAGTGTGAATCACATGAAGTTCAACAAGGCCAAGTGCAAGGTCCTACGTGTGGGTTGGGGCAATCCGAAGCACAGCTACAGGCTGGGCAGAGAATGGATTGAGAGCAGCCCTGAGGGGAAGGACCTGGGGGTGCTGGTTGAAGAAAAGCTCAACATGAGCCAACAGTGTGTGCTAGCAGCCCAGAAAGCCAATCGTGTCCTGGGCTGCATCAAAAACAGCGTGGCCAGCAGGTTGAGGGAGGTGATNGGGCTTGTTCAGCCTGGAGAAAAGAAGACTCTGGGGAGACCTAATTGTGGCCTTCCAGTACCTAAAGAGAACCTACAGGAAAGCTGGAGAGGGGCTGTTTACAAGGGCAGGGAGCGACAGGACAAGGGGTAATGGGTTTAAACTGAAAGAGGGGAGATTTAGATTAAATGTAAGGAAGAAATTCTTCCCTGTGAGGGTGGTGAGGCACTGGAACAGGTTGCTTAGAGAAGATGTGCCTGTCCCTGGATCCCTGGAAGTGTTCAAGACCGGGTTGGATGGGGCTTTGGGCAACCTGGACTAGTGGAGGGTGTCCCTGCCCATGGCAGGGGGGTTGGAACTAGATGATCTTTGAGGTCCCTTCCAACCCAAACCATTCTATGATTCTATGAGGGAAATAATCAGCTAATTTTTGTTGTTGCTAAGTGCTTCTGTATTTAAGTGCTGCTCAAGCTATACTGAAAATTGTTTCTTGGTTTTGTTTTAATATCTTAAGGTACTTACAGAAGATAACTGTCAGTATAGTTCTCTTGTTAGACGGGAATCAATTGGTTTCCATGGAAGACAGGCCTCTATGTAAGGGAAGATAAGGTGTGGAACAGCTAATAGGAATATCTTAAGCTCTAACCTTCTTCTGTCACATATTCAAAGTCAAATGCAGAATGTGTCCTCTGGAAAATAAGGTGATGTAAGGAACCCTAAGGAAGTTGCATATGCTATTAAAAGGTGATATTTTTCCTTATATTTTTTTGCATTTTGCTGCAAATATAATACGCAGCTTGCAAAATCATTCTAAGCTGAAATGTAAACAGATATTTTGCTTTTAAATTATATCCAGCTTTTCCTATGCTGTACTGCCAAAGGAGTTTATCTAAAATATATGTGTGCATACTTCGTTTCTTGGATTTTTTAAACTAATGAGCAGTTTAACAAGTAGATGAAAAATAATAAAAAAAATGGTAGGCTAACCACGCCACTGTTGAGGAGTGTGGTATTTTTATGTGGGCAATAAAAGACTAAGAATTTGGTTTAATAAAACTGCCTTTCCCTGTGGAGGTACAAAATCAATTTATCATACTATTCCTGTATAAAATCATCAAACGCTGACAAGGAAGGTAGAGACATTTTTCTGATGGTTGCACTAGATGAATTAAACTTGAAGGGTGTTACAGCCTCACTGAGATAATTATAGAGTATGTAGCTATTTGCTCGTACCTTGCAGGTTTAGATCTTGGTTAACATCTAAGGGATTTGGATGCGGTTGCCATCTTCATACATTTTGTGTCTTGGGTCAGTACTTACAGTATTCTGTATAAAGCATATTGAAATGAACATTTAAGCTTTTTTAAAAAAAATCTCAGCAAAGAAAATGGCTTTATGTTTGAAGATTTATGTATGTCTGCCTGTTACAGCCTTTATAATTGTCCCATAAACCAAGCACCTATGGACATCTTGTTTAAGTGAATTTATAGTAGTGTAGGATTAACATGTGTATACATATTTCCTCTTCTTCATAAAATGTGTCATGATTTGCTGGAATAGTGTGATTCTTGCAAAAAGGCTGTTGTGAATAGTAAAACAGTAAATAGCTTGCAACTTTTTTTTTTCCCGGTTCAGGGCTGATCACAACATGGGTATTGCGTAATGATCACTTGTGTAATGATTCCTTTGTGCTGGCCTGATACAGCTTTCACAATTCATTCTCTTTGTCCCATAAAAGTAAGAAGAATGGAAGATTTTTCATTTGTTTCTTTCTCCCTTGTGAATGTGTTTTTTTCTTTGTTCGCTGTCTTCCATAAGCATTGGAATTGAACTTAATGAGCAGGAGTACTATTAATCAGTACTCTGCTGACTTTGGAATAGGGGTCAAGAAATTCTGAGGGTATTAGTCTTTACTGACAGTTCTGCATTTTTAATAAGTTCTGGACCTTTGGTGGCATTCTGGACCTTTGGTGGCAATGTCCCTCAATCTAATGCATTTAACTTGATAACTGTCAGTGGCTAGTTTTGATTATGATTCTTAGGCAAAGCAACAGTTTATTTTTAAGGAGTGTGAAACAATATGGACTTCTCTCAAAAGGATTTTTATTTAAATTAAAAAATGTCCACATTAGGAAACAAACCTTTATTTATGGTCATTTACACTAAGAGGGAAGCTCTGGAGGAAGCTTAAGTAAGATCTCATCTCAGATTGAGAGATCATGTGCAGAAGTGTGACATTTTTCAGAAAACTTACAAATAACAGCACTTGATAAGGATTAAATCTCATGCTCCAGACTATATACAATTAATCATGGTGATGCAGAAAAATGTATTTATTTTTTCACTTTATTTTGAATTAATCTATCCTTTAATGCTTATGAAAATAATTAAGGATAAACTGCAGAAGAAAAAAGCATATACAAAGCTGTCACCTGAACCCCAGGTTTCCTTAAATGGGTAGGTGTATAAACCAACAAACATCTTTTTTTTCATAGTGGGTCATCAGGATATGACATCTATGTGTTGCGGTAATTTTGGATAAAGTGTGCACTTAGTGCTGGAGTATTTTCTCACTGGTCAATCTGTATTTGACAGAATGATGGTTGTAATTGGAGAACGCAACCTCACTTGTCGCTGAGATCTCTTGACAAAGTCAGTTATGAATTGATAGAGATTGCAAGTCCAAAGTTGTTATCAACTGCCAAAATGTTCCCTTTAAGCATACAGCAGTCCAAAACTCTTTGATAACATATCCTCAGACATAAACTTACTTAGAAGTTACCATGAAATAAAATAGGCCTTGGAGTTGTTTGTACATGTTAATGTGGGTTTGAGCTGGGGAAATATATTGCAGGATCAGTCCTGAAGTTCTTCTGTATATTTAACTTTGATTAATTACATGGTGTGTGCTTTGGGGAGAAGAGGACAATAAACTCAAGATAAATCATATTTGAAGAAAAGGGAAATTAATGTGTCATGATGTTTTGTGGGTTCTGGGTAGGTCTGGGTTCTTTTGTAGTTGGAGGTTATTACATTTATCAAAGCAAAAGAGCTGTGCATTGATGTCTCAGTCTGGTTCACATCAGAATAGAAACAGTAGACAATAACTATAAAAACATATAAGAATTTGTGTGTCTTTGGTTAGGCAGTAAACTCTATGTGTAAAAGTAGTAAAATTCTGGATTGTCTTATCCTTTGACAACCACACAATTGGCTTTGATATTCCCAGACCTGAGTTCTTACCTGAAAAGTTCTTTACACTAACAGTGTAAATAGATGACTCTGTTAGTATGGATATCTTGTGCTTTTGAAAGCATTCTCATATCTTTTCTCAATAGCAAGAAGCTCTGATGCAGTTGGGTGGCTCCTATCTTTCACTTTAATCCAGAGAAGGTGAAATGGCACAGAATCTCTGCAAAAGTTATTATTTTCCCCCCTCCCTGAATAGACCAGAATCACCTATAGAGTTGGGCAGCCTGGAGAGGACAGCAGAAAAGGGTAAGATAAAGAGTGCTGTCTGAAAAGCATTCACTTTACAATAACTTTCAACTGCCAATGGTAAAGAAGCATCTTGGCTGTACTTTGATACCTTTTTTATTGATTTTTCTTCTGATACTGGAGACCATGTAAATCAAAATCACAGTTCAGTATGATTCAGAACTCTTTAGCCCTCTAATTTTTATTTGGCTGTTACATGTATTTGAAACAAAAGTGGTGAAAAACCTTTTTCCAAATCAACATTGAAAACAATTTTCCAATGGTCTGTTTATGTTTACTACAGCTATAATTTTTTTTTTTCTGGAAAAGCTAGATTTAATTTACTCCCCAACTAGTTTCTCTGATGAAGGTTCTAGGCAGTGTAGCAATCTGGAAATCTCTGCTTTATTGCTTATTCTTTTTGAATAGTAAAATAATGATTCTTAGTAGTTAATTTGAAGATCACACAAGAATTTAGCTTTGAGGCATTTTTTCCCTCTTAATGAATTACAACCAAATGTCTTTTTCATGAAATAGTTAGCATTAGTATACCTTAACAGGAGTACAGTAAGAAAAATAACTCAAACATTACACCTCTGCTTTTTGTTTGTAAATTCCGAGTGTGACTTCTGGTTCTCGGCAAACACAAAAGGTTTTTACAAGAAATGTCTCTTTCTCATTATTGAACAATGTATACCTGGGTTTTGAAGATGTATAAGAATTCTTTTTTTTGTCTGACTTTCAAACCAGTAATGCAAGCTTGATTATATCTAAGCCATTTCTACATATTGATTTATTGAAATGAACACTACAACTCAGTTTCTTTGCTTTACAGATTGTTCTTTCTGATTTACTAAGAAATACAACACTTTTATGAATATTATAGTAAACATAGTAAAGTTTCCCATGAAAAATGTAAACAGTATAACTTTAGATGGCAAAAGCAGACCGTTCATGAAGACAAAATAAGAAAATATGCCCCCTAATTACATTATATCTTCTTGACGAATAGATGCATCCCAATTTCTAGTATTATTTAGACCTGTGATGAATAAATTTTCAGAGTTAGACTTTCACAAAGAACATACTGGGCATCAATGGTTATACACCTGAACTAGAGTTTGAAACCCAAAGATGAGTCAGAACTGGTGTGTTGGTACATGAGAAAGCTGGGAATATGTTTCCTGTGTTCAGTTACTCCAGAACAGAGAATGGCAAGATTGATTTACTTTTTAATATGTTTGTGAACTGTAAATCCAGTTTTAATTAAAAACCTTGGCTTTGGTGTATTTTAAGTACTTTGGTGCCATTCTTGGAAAATAACACATTGCTGCTAGTTTTTTTGTTTGGTTTTGGTTTTTTAAATAGAAAACATATACTGAGACACATGCTGCCTTTCACAAGTGTTAGTAGGACTTGTGATTATCTTAAAAACAACAGTAAAATACTCCTTTCGGTAATTTGAGAGTAGCCCTTTTCATTATTTTCCTTTTATTCAAAACACTTAATATCTTGTCCCACTTGATGGGTTGCGAGGTAGGTGAATCATTTTATCTCCCAATAGTGTGAGTTCCTCTTGGCGGAACCATGAATTAAATGAGCCACAACAATGACTCAAGGGAACAACATAACAAAGTATTATTAGCAATGGTGATTGGAGTGAAATCCAGCTGGCGACCGGTCGTGAGTGGTGTTCCCCAGGGGTCAGTGTTGGGGCCCATCCTCTTCAACATCTTTGCTGACGATTTGGATGAGGGAATTGAGTGCACCCTCAGTAAGTTTGCAGACAACACCAAGCTGGGGTGAAGTGTCGATCTGCCGGAGGGTAGGATTGCTCTGCAGAGGGTCCTGGACAGGTTGGATCGCTGGACAGAGGCCAAC
>VWZZ01004437.1:10903-23804 GCA_013399095.1 Psophia crepitans
AGTACTGTGTTCAGTTTTGGGCCCCTCACCACAAGAAAGACATCGAGACCCTGGAGCATGTCCAGAGAAGGGCAACGAAGCTGGTGAAGGGTCTGGAGCACGAGTCTTATGAGGAGCGACTGAAGGAACTGAAACTGTTTAGTCTGGAGAAGAGGAGGCTGAGGGGAGACCTTATTGCCCTCTACAGCTCCCTGAAAGGAAGTTGTAGTGAGCTGGGGGTCGGCCTCTTCTCGCAGATAACTAGCGACAGGACAAGGGGGAACGGCTGCAAGTTGTGCCAGGGGAGGTTTAGGTTGGAGATTAGGAGAAATTTCTTCTTGGAAAGGGTGGTTGGGCATTGGAACGGGTTGCCCAGGGAGGTGGTGGAGTCACCGTCCCTGGGTGTGTTTAAAGAAAGGTTGGATGTGGTACTTGAGGACATGGTTTAGTGAGTAAAAGGTGGTGGAGGGACAGTTGGACTAGATGATCCTTGAGGTCTCTTCCAACCTTAATGATTCTATGAAAGACAGAACTTTGTTCTTATGCTAGCATAATGTTATACCATATGGTATATGGAACAATGTATAGCTTGTCTCTTCCTTTTTCTTCTTGGAAAAGTGTTTCTCTTCTGAATGTGAGGTATATTTTAATCTAAAATCAAATAAAATGTAAGAATTATGCACCACACTCAGTTGTGTAGTTGCATGGTTGTTTTTTTTTTTTAAATTGTAGAATCAGTCATGGTCTCATTATCCAAAATAACCGCGAGTTGAAGAACAGAAGAGTGGCTGAACAGAAAATTAGACTACTGGTGTGATGTGCTCTAGATGGTCCTGCCTTGGCAGGGGGTTGGACTAGATGATCTTTCGAGGTCCCTTCCAACCTCTACGATTCTGTGATTCTGTGAAAAATGTTTCCAGTGCTTTTTGGAATCCTCAGGAATTCATGTTACTGGGTTTATTTCTATCCATAGTTCAGTAATGCAAAGGTCACAATGCATTGTGCCTTCTTTTCTGGTCATCAGGAGTGCAAAATTCTTCTAGAAGACCAAGAAAGAATCCACCAAAATCAGAATACTGGAGTATCATCATCACAACAGTCGCTGAAGTATGATCAAAGAGCCTTTTTATTTATTTAAAAATGTATCCTGACCACTTATCAGGAAGGGGCGATGAAAGACTATACCTTTCATCTAGGGCTGCCTCTTCCTGAACAGTTACACTTTTGTTATAATCATTATTATTTTTCTTAGATTAATGAAGATAGAGTCTGAATGACAGAAATACGGGGTGCTGACAACAGCTGGTGGAAGCATGGTGTTAGTGATCAGCAATTGGACACCAGTAAGGTGGGTATTAGGGGAGTTATTCTGTCTGCGTTCACTGTATCTAACTTTGAAACAATTTCTCTCATTTCATAGCCTAACTGTAATAATCTGTAAAACTAACAAATCTAAACCAAAAAATACTGGTATCTCAGCTGCTCTCCAGACTACTGTAAGAAAGTAAACGTATGGCCAAATCGATTTTGTCATCTTGCAAATGTTTTGGAGGCTGGGAGTTTTTTTAAGTTGATATGTACTAGGGTTCAGTAACCAATCTGCATGTCTACTGCATATGGAAAAGCAATGAAATAAGACATTAAGTCCTTACCAATTAGCTGATGGTAACAAAATGTTCTCATTTTAAAAATGGTATGACGACTACGTTGTGTAGGCAGTTCTCCTGTTCGCTTTCTCAGGAATTGGTCAGGCATATACACATCAAAACAGTGTCGTCATTTGAATTAAGAAAGAAAATACACTCTTCATCTCTTGTCGGGCATATAATTTATCATATGCTATGTACGGGCTTTCAAATACCATGAAGGTCTCACTGTTTCTGACTTTGCCCGGGAAAGATGGAGGACCATACAAACTTAACTGAGAAAACAGAAGAAGTATTTTGGAAAGTTTCTTTTTCTCTCCAGCTCCAGTGAGGAAACTGACATAATTTCTTTGACATGGCTTGGGATGAGTTTTTTGTCTGTGGGTCCATAATCTCAAAATCCACAAAATGAATTTGAATTTCTGGTTTTGGTTAAGTGGGAAACCTTGTATCATTTGCAAGCACTCAACCACAATGAGCTAGAAGACTAGAGCTTGCTTATAAGGTCTCTTAAATCCTTACATTTTCTGTTAGGTTTATGATGGCCTTTGTATAGCTTGGCTTAAAATAAAAGGCTCATTTATGCAAAATTCTTCCTACCCAGTCTGAGTAAACTGCAGTTCCTTCAGAAGTTTCTGAAGGCTTCACATGACAGATGTGAAGGAAGAAAAAGTCTTAGCTTTGTCTCAGATAGTCCTTAATTCATGTGTATGACACTTTTGGTTGTTGACTCAGAAGTCTGTGTAAACCACACAATGTGGCCTACATTCAATTTAATATACAGGTCTAGAAAGTGACGCACAGGCTTTAGAATTGTACTATGGAACAGGGGCGCTTGATTTCAGATGCAGTGTGGAACAGTCTGAGACTGACCACATTAGCTGGTATATAGATGTGTGGCAATTGTTTTGGATAATAGGAGACATCTTAGCTACTTGGGGTAGGTTTGTAGTCTTTGTTTTGTTGCCTGTTATGAGTGTTGAATGCAGCAGTATATTTTTTGCTACTTGCAAGTGTCTCTTTGTATTAAATAGTTGATACAGAATGAATGTATTTTTTTCTAATTTGGTGATCTTGTCTTTAAATATCCACTTAGGTATTTCGCGTTACAATGGCAAAACTTGGAAACTCTTCTCAGAAAGACTGGACTGCCTTGCGAATGTCTTAGACAATACTTCATCCCAAATGTTTACTGCTGGTCAACTGATATCAGCAGTGTCATACAAATAGTATCACTTGTATATATATCTTGTGTATATATGGGGAAAGTACAGCAAGTTTTATTTCCTTCTGTTGATTTTCTTTTTTTCTTTTTCTTTTTTTTTTGAAAACTTCTTCAGGTTTGGGGTATCCCAGGTGGACTAATCTAACTGTTTAATTTTGCTGAGGGGCTAGAAGTTGGGTCTGTGTTTTTATTCATGTCAGTACAGTATGTCTCCTGATACAACTTTGCTTATGCATTTGGATATTTACCTTTTAAAGGGATGTCCGTTTGTTGCTGAAGATCAGAGCTCAGATAACTTCAACCTTTTTCTGGACTTGCCTCACATTTGGACTGACCTACCTAACTGGGACTTATTGGTACTTTTCTGCTGATTGTCTTACCAGTCTACGTTGGGGAAAGGAGAGAATGGTACTTGTCTCATCTTAATAAGAGTTACTATATGGCAAGAAGTATTTGGGAGGGAGGAGAGGAGGGAATAGAAGAGTCATTCCCAGAATGAATCTTAATATTGCAGTAAAGAAAGGACTATCCAGATGCATCTGCATTTAAAAGGATGAGGTTCTGATTATGCATCCTGCTTTCAACAACTTTTTTTAAAAAATTGATTTTTTTTTCTTTATTTTTTTTCCAGAGATCTTGGATATGTTTTGATGTTTGTGACCAACAGCTGTAAAAAAAAAAAACAACCAATGGAGGTCTTCCTGAGGAAGCAGGTGTCCTTTCTTCAAGAGGACAGCCAGAATAGGCCTCTAAGAAACAAATGTGTATTTGAGTGCCTTTTTATGGATGGATATAAGCTAAATCCTCTCTTTGACCTAAAAGATGAACGCTTTCTTGAGGACTTCAAATACTAATCATGCCCAGGAGTCTCCACCAAATATCTTCTAAGATTGCTGTAACAAATACCTTTCCATTCAACATGAGTTAGGACTGCCTGGGGCTTACAAGATCCCCAAACACTAGCAGGTATGCTGAAGTATCAGCTGACATTCAGGTGTTTTTCAGTGGTGGGATGATTGTGTGCTTCAGACATTTTCCCAAACTGGTTCTTCTTGACAAATAAAAGATTTCATGGTTTTCATCAGCGTTATTGAGACTTCAAGTATAAACCTCTGTATTTAGAACAATTAGCATTCAGGCTTCATCTGCAGAAGTGCAAAACCTGCTGTGTGTAGAGTTTCACTTCTACACTACTTTTTTACACCTCAAATGGATGAGTTTAGCACAGCACTACAAGGCACATCACCCTCTCACTGCTGTGAGAATAATGGACGAATGCTACCATGGTCTTTTTAGACTTGCTGTAGGGCTGGTGAATGGCAGTACTTTTTGTCTTAACTGTCCGCTCGTTGCGTTTTCAAACAATTTTCTTTGTCTCTTGAGACTGAGCACCAGAGTAACCTTGTCAAATAGGACAGTATTCATACTGTCTGTTTATGATTATAAGGAAATGTTTGTACAAAGAAACCGATACTGAGAAAGTGTTTTGTCATTTCTAATGGCACTGTGAGATTGGGAGGAAACTGGAAATGTCTTTCCAAGACTGGAAAAGTGCAATGTTTTGCTGCTGTTGCTATGGAAACTAGTACTGGTACAGTGTGTGCTTCTTGTTCCTCAGTTCTTATGCCTGATGTGCAGCAGTTGCTCCTACCAGGACTCTTATAAATAACATCAGGATGCCAGCGAAATTTGCAAGCCTGTCATCTCTTACCTTCCTCTTTTCTGAACTGTGATGCAAAAAGAAGAGCTCTGTTGGTTTGGCAGTACAGCGAGAGCACGCCTATTGCAGAATCGCACAAAGCTGTGAGCACTGAGTGAGCAGACCAAACAACCCTCCCCCTAAACCAACAATAACCTCCCTCACTGAGGTGGGTGGAAGGACACAATGCAATGAGAATTCTTTGCAGTGTACCTGTGGGAGAGGAAGAGCACAAAATGTTGCATTATTAGTTCCACCGCAATAAACTCAAAGAGGACAGAACCACTAGTTAATCTGGAATGGATGAAACATGTCCTGTGCTGTTAACTCTCATGTGGTTCATATGTGTACTGCTAAAGTGGTCAGTCTGCTCACTAACTATCCTTGGAAGGTGTAACGATTTCAGAAATGAAGACAATCACATTCTGTTCCGAAGTGAAAGGATTTTTGTCAATCTTGTTACCTCAGGACTGCAACAGGCTGAACCCTTAGCGCTAGAAAAAACATGTTATGTCATGAAGTTCAGTTGCTGCTGTTTCTGGCTTGCTAGCGTGGGAATAGTAGTTTCCTGAGTCCAGAAACACTGAAGTGGATCTGCTTCAGGAATACTTAGTCTACAATTAATTCCTTGGTTCGAATAAAGGATGAACATGTAATTGACTTTGTTATCATAATGGGTAGCTTGAGAGCAGGTGCTCCAAAGGTGGCTTCTGTCTATTGACTTCTCTTGGAAATAGCAGTATGCAACTGCATCTGTGTGGGACACCAGCAGCAGTCTGGACACACAGAAATATGGGTTTCTGGCAGACATCTCAAGGTAACTGAATAATTTTGTTTCAGAGTCATAGCAGTCTGACTTCTAGTTAAGTCTGCTAATAAATAAATAATAAAGTCTTATGTAGCATGAAAAGAACCTCATATTGCACAGAGATTAGTAGCAGGACAGGAAACCTGTCCTGTGTCAGCATTATACAGAAGGTGCATCCTGTCCTGGTCCTTGACTGTGTGCCCTGCTAAATCACATGTCAGGAAGGGGAGTGGAGGCAAAACTATCTCCTGACAAGCTGTGTAGCAGTGTCTGTGGGTGTTTGGCTTGTAGCATGTTCTGCTGGTCTTGCTGTCCACAATTTAGAAGTGATAGCATATAGACTTATAAAATAGTCATTTTGCAGTTGCACAGTCAGCAAAGTCTAGTTACCTTTTACCTTTTATTATTCCTGCATATATGTGTGTGGGACCCTCTAAGACAGTAAGGCAAGCAGGAGGGTGTTTTTTTTGTTTTTGTGGTTTTTTTTCTGTGTGTGTGCATTTTTAATTTTTACCTTCTTGAATGGAAGAATATTATTAGGAAGTGATAGTCCTTGCATCCTCCCTGCCCCAAATGAACCAGCTACAAGTTCTCCACCTTGGTCATTTGGAAATATTTGGTGAAATTGTTTTAAATATCCTTGAGGACCTGTGTTCAAGTCTCAGGGTGCCCAGAAGCTTCTTCTTTGTTTGCAATGTCTTGCTTAGCTGGTAGCTAAGGAAAAAAGTAGAGATAACATGGGAATAAGATACTTTGAACCTTATATGACAAGTCAAATTGAGAAGTTCAAACAGTGTTAAAGCTGACTAATTTCTAGACAGATGTGACAATGCCTATGGAGCCTTTCATTTGCTAATTTTAGGTGCACACAGAAAAATAACTTGGTGAGGTTTTCAATCAACTATATTTAGGAAAAAAAAAGGTGGTAGAAATACCATAGCAAACCAATTCAATAATAATAGGCATGTTTCATTAGATTAAACCGTTCTTCCAGGACTGCATAAACTATGCTACGTCTTTCTCTGTAGAACATCTTAAATAGCATCTGTTTATTGTGAATTACTGGCTGGACATTCATCACTATTTTTCCGGAGATGTCTCATGTTCTGCAGTCCTGCACTCTGTTGAGGCTAAGAAGCACATATAGACATCCAGAGCCAGGATTTTAACTTCCTTGCTTTTAGCCATCTTCTGATTTGTGACTATTGCATGATCTTGTGGTTTCTGGGTTTTATTTGTTTGGTTACTGGTTTTGGTTTTTTTTCCACCTTGTGGTGGGTTGACCCTGGCTGGAGTCCAGGTGCCTAACAGAGCTGCTCTATCACTCCCCTTCCTTAACTAGACAGTGGTATCTAGCCTTGTGGGTCTAGATAAGGACAGGGAGAGATTGTTCACCAATTACCATCCAAACTTAGAGAAAAAATTCATCTAATTTATTATCAAGCAAAACAGAATAGAGCAGTGAGAAATAAAACCAAATCTTAAAACACCTCCCCTCACCCCTCCCTTCTTCCTGGGCTTGGCTTTACTGCCGAATTCTCTACCTAGTCTTCCCCAGTGACACAGAGGGACGGGGATGAGGTTTGTGGTCTGCAGATTACACGTTGTCTCTGCTGCTCCTTCCTCCTCAGGAGGAGGACTCCTCACATTGTTCCCCTGCTCCCACATGGGGTCCCCCACGAGGTCACAAGTCCAGCCAGCAAACCTGCTCTGGCGTGGGCTCCTCTCTCCATGGATCCACAGGTCCTGCCAAGAGTCTNATCCTGCCCCTCCTTCTTCACTGACCTTGGTGTCTGCAAAGTTTCTCACATCTCACTCCTCTCTCTGGCTGCAAAAGCTCCCACTAGGTTGGTTTGGGTTCTTTTCCTTCTTAACTATGTTATCCCAGAGGTGCTTCCACTGTTGCTGATGGGCTCAGCCTTGGCCAGCAATTGGTCTGTCTTGGAGCCATCTGGCATTGGCTCTGTTGGACACAGAGGAAACTTCTAGCAACTTCTTACCGAAGCCACCCCTGTAGCTCCCCCTGCTACCAAAACCTTACCACATAAACCCAATACTCACCTGCATATAAAATGCACATGTGCATCCTCTCAGGCTTTGACTAGGGAAAGTCTTTACCTTTGACATAATGTCTTAAACTATACGGTCATAGCAAAATCTGTCCAAGGAGTGGTAAGTGATATTAGTGCTCACTTGTGGAAAGAAATGCAAAATAAAAGCAGCAGTAGCTTTACAGGAATTATTGCTGTCTCCTTTATGCCATACATCTTCCATGTTCGGCAATAAAGGAATACAGCTGTAGAATAAGTTTCATGTCTGCTGTGTGAACTATGAGGGCTGAAGGTAGGAAACCCACTTTTGATAAAATAATTAAAATCTAAAGATAACATTTAGTCTGGAGAATTGGGAAATCGAACGCTTAGAAGATCAAATTATTTTAGCAAGCATCTATGCAGAGCACAGGATTAGTTTTCTTTTCTGAATTTCTAATTTGGTTAACCTCATCTTTAATGCAGTGATAGCACAAAGTATATCCTTGGCACATTTGCTTTATTCTGATCTGTTCTCCAAAGACTGATACTCTAAAAATGTTTTCAGATTTCTGGGAATCTTCAAATCTGTAATGCAGGCATGGACTGAATGATATTTTCCTTCCTCAGCCTAATTTTTAGGAATTCCAAATGGTTTTGATTGACATTTTCCAAACAAGTTAGCCTGAGGCAGACATTTTCTTGGGAAGATTTCAGCTCAGATTGTGGTTAGGGAAAACCATAAACTACTGAAAAGGTGGTTTCAGCAAGAAAATGTCAGGCAACCTTGATAAAAGATGACACTAGCAGACCTGCCCAAAGTAAACATGCTGTATTATTGTGAATAGATAAAATCTGGTTTTCTATTCAATCAACATAGGGAGAAATTTCCTTCTAGTATTATAAGATAGATTTCATGGAAATTTTTCATCAACGCTGCTCTGAATTTCTGTCATTTACCAACAGTGCTCTGCTCAGAAATGTGTTTTCTAGTGTGTGATTAATGTCTCTAATGTTAGCTTATACTTTATATTGTATTATTAATATTAATCTAAAATTTAGGCTGTTCTGTAAAAACAGAAATTACTAACTTGCAGCCTCATTCTGCCTGATGCAGACTTGTGTGTGAAAGGGAAGGGGGAGAAATATGTAATCAAACCGTTCCTGAATCTAATAGCTGTATATAGCCATACACATACTGGAGACATATTACTATGTTGTCTGCTGCTTCTTTTCTTCTGCTAGAGACCATTATGTTTTTCCATTGAGGGAAAATGTCAGAGGAACATAGCCCTGTTCCCTCCATCCCCCAACTGTTTTTTTAAATACAGACTAGCAATCAAATTCAGCCATGCAGCTCTGGATTTGTAAAATGCAGTATGCTCAAGATAGACTCACAAAAGAGTTTGCACCATTCCCAAAGTCCACTAAAAAGGCTAGGTTACAGTCATATAAGGAAGATTTGTGTCATCTGTTTTGAATTATTTTGGCAAGGCAGTTAGTTAAAGCTGAAGGAAGAGCATCCCTAATCTTCTTTCATATTTACTCCAGGAGTATGACTGATTAGTTTTGCTCCTTGTTTCATTCAGTCCGAAAACTATGTCTGTACTACAAGCCTTTTAGTGACCAAGCTCTAAGACAGGTCAAATCAAGCTGTACCCCCAGTGAGGAAAACCAGGTAGGACTAAGTAAACCATAAAGGGTTTTGTATTGGATAGCACAGATAAAAGTTAATCCTGGTTGTGTATCAATGTTTAGTACCTTGTGTCAAGGACAAACAGTATGTAATCATGAACACATAAATTATCCACTTCTCAACACAGAGTTGATCTTAAAATTTGTTTCCTTGAGTGCAAAGGANGAGACACCTCAGTGTGTTGGGCCCCATGGTTTAAATGCCACGGCCCTATTCTGCAGCAGCCTCAACAGGACAGTTCTGAGGATTAAGGTAAATGTCTTAGTTGAAGCAGACAAACCCATTCCCACAATTTCGGTAGCTGAAATTTCTTTATACACAATACCAGCTGGTTCTTCTCTGCTCAAGAGGTCCACAACCTTTGTGTTAACTTTTCCTGTTGCCTTTTTGGTTAGATAACAGCAGATGTATCTACTCAATGCCTGAGTGATATATTTCTCTTGAAAAGATTATGCCTTCCTAATCTTGTAAGACTATGTAGGTTGCCAAATATCTCATTTATCAAGCAATTTGTTTATGAATGTTCCTATTAGAAGGGAACTAATTTTGAATCTGGGAAATGCCACAGTGGAAAAGCTAGTGCTGCTATTATGGTTAATTAAAAAACAAAACAAAACAAAGTTGTAGAGGAGACAGGTTCAGCATCTTTTCCACGTGATCACTGAAAGCTGAAACAGACTTTACTGAAACTGGGACTTCGGGATTTCTATCTGATAAAAAAGCACTCCTGCAAAAGAGAAAATGTGTGTTTCAAACAGTTTTTAATCTGTACTGGTGTTTTGGTGTCATCATTCTTAATTGTACTATTAATGTCAGCTATTCTTTATGGGTTTAGAATTAAATTTGCTATTAAGATTTTAAAGCTTCATTTGCATGTAATTACTGTTTAAGTACAGTTTTGTTATGTTTCACTGAGTGTTTTTGCTGTCTCTTGTATATTCCCTTTCTAAGGCACATCCTCGGTTATTGAATTATATATCAAGCCTGTAGGAGGACACATTCATTGGATAGGACAAGATAGGAGCTGGAAGTTACAGCCTTACTGAGCCATTAATTAAACATCAAAGTATTGCTACCACCCTCACTTTGCTGTTCCCTTGTAAATATAGTTCTCTTGGCAAAAGTTTTGCGATTCTTTTGAATAATCTCTGAGGCAATAAATAGGGGAAAGTTTCCAGCTACACATCATGCTTTAGACAGCTGGGTAGACTCAAAAATAGGACATTATTGCATGTGGAAAATTAAATTAGCAATGCTAATAGTATGGCCTTAATGGGAGAGCTAAAAAGTTACGAAAAAAAATTATGAAATCGTGAGGCAACAAACAGTAAGTACATATAGGAAAACCCTTTTTCTTTGTAAAGCTGTTACCATTGTTACTACTAAGGTTTTGTTGTTTTTTTTTCTTCTTCTTCCTAAGCCATATGTTTTCCAACTTTTTGTTTTCTTCAGTCTTCATTCACTTTCTAAGAGGTCTTACATGGAATGATATGTGTTTCACTGGATTTTTTATAGTTATACTGTAGTCAACCTTTGGGCTTCCCTGTACTTTAAAACTGAATATTTTTTGATTGTCCCAACTATCTTTTTCTCAATTAAAATGACTTCTTTAAACCTATTCTTATAAAAGAAAAAAGGAACAGGGATTTAAAAAGTGAAGCATGCACTTAAGAGAAGAAATAGATCTTTCACAAAAAAATCTGGATTTTAGGTTCTGAGCAAGCTAGAGAGGCTTGAATAAATATTGAGAGCTTTCTCTTTCTCTCTCTCTTNTACACATACTGGAGACATATTACTATGTTGTCTGCTGCTTCTTTTCTTCTGCTAGAGACCATTATGTTTTTCCATTGAGGGAAAATGTCAGAGGAACATAGCCCTGTTCCCTCCATCCCCCAACTGTTTTTTTAAATACAGACTAGCAATCAAATTCAGCCATGCAGCTCTGGATTTGTAAAATGCAGTATGCTCAAGATAGACTCACAAAAGAGTTTGCACCATTCCCAAAGTCCACTAAAAAGGCTAGGTTACAGTCATATAAGGAAGATTTGTGTCATCTGTTTTGAATTATTTTGGCAAGGCAGTTAGTTAAAGCTGAAGGAAGAGCATCCCTAATCTTCTTTCATATTTACTCCAGGAGTATGACTGATTAGTTTTGCTCCTTGTTTCATTCAGTCCGAAAACTATGTCTGTACTACAAGCCTTTTAGTGACCAAGCTCTAAGACAGGTCAAATCAAGCTGTACCCCCAGTGAGGAAAACCAGGTAGGACTAAGTAAACCATAAAGGGTTTTGTATTGGATAGCACAGATAAAAGTTAATCCTGGTTGTGTATCAATGTTTAGTACCTTGTGTCAAGGACAAACAGTATGTAATCATGAACACATAAATTATCCACTTCTCAACACAGAGTTGATCTTAAAATTTGTTTCCTTGAGTGCAAAGGAGTGGAAAAGCTTATTGACTCTTAAGGACTGCCTCTGCATTCTCACTTATTCTTTTTTTCTTTTCCCTTCTCTTCCACACTTTGCACCACTGGAATATCCGTAAGATTTTCTAAGCTCCATTGAACCCTTAGCAATCAGAGGCTCATGATTTAACAGTGTTTAGTTTGGTTGTTATTATCGTCTTTGGTATGACTTGCTTATCAAAACTATCATTTCTCTCTACATTTATTGTCATATTTGTGGCTTCATTGTGTGAAAAGAGAATATGAAAAATACTGATTAAAAGTGGGGTTTTTAATGCATTTCATAAAAGGAAGGAAGGTAAAAAAAATATTTCTTTTATCAGAAAGATATTTGTGTGTTGGTAGATGATAATACTTCTTGTTCTACCACTCCTTAAAAGTGCAGCTCAGAAGGAAACAGGTGAGAGAGAAAGAGGTGGTCTTTCTTTTAACCAGCTGAGATAGACTAATGGGACTCTGTTGAATCAGTTACAATGAATCAGTCTGATGAAAGTCAGAAAATGAAAAAATGTTGAAATAAAGGAGAACAAACGGGCAGCTGTTTCAGTGCTAGATTTCTTTGACAAATGTGGTTTTGTATCAATGTGCTTGCACAACCCCTGCTATCCAAACATTTTGGTATCTAACTATAGCATTTAGACACCTCACAGTAGCACCTCTGATGACATTAAATTGCATTTAAAAGCATATAGCACAAAGGAAGATTTAGACTGAACTTGTAACTGAACCAAAGTTTCCTGAGTTATATGCAGTGACCTCTTGGTCACAATATTCATTGTCTCCTGAGAGTGATAATTAATAAATATTGAATTTGCTTGCAATCAATAAGATAATAAAAACCCTGTTTTCACACTATATATTTTACCAGGTATTGGTGCTGTAAGTCACAGCACATACTGAAAAGTACATATTGTATGAAAACTGGCTTGGCAGCTCTGCAAAACAACCAGCAATGCTGGTTCAACAACTTCGGCTGAAGCTTTATCAGCTTGACATATCATGTCTTCATTAAAACGATATTAATGTTGTTCTTACTCGGTTATGCTATCACAAACAGGTCCGTGGTTTTGGTTGGTTCTGTGAGACACTCACAAGGATATAGTAGTTTTTATAGTGTAATAGTTAGGTCTACTAACAGTAGCCATTACCTGATGTTCTGGCAGTCCTTCTATTCACAGGCCAGAAATTCAGTTGGGAGTGGGTGTTTTGTTAAGTTTTTTTGTCCTCCTATCCTTTGCTGCTTAGGGAGGTTTTGTAACAGCAGACTAAAAGCTGGCCAAAATTAGATGCCTATGCAGTGAGAATGAAAGATGGGCTCCCTTCAGATTCGTGAAGCTCCTTGTTCAGGAGGT
>VWZZ01004444.1:16552-34787 GCA_013399095.1 Psophia crepitans
GCCGTACCAACATCAAGCAATGGAGAAGTATCTCGGGTTGCAGGATCACGCGATCCAGGGCTGGAAGGAACCGCGGGGGCCCCGGGCCAGCCCCCGGCTCAGCCCGGGCCGCTCAGGCCCTCCGCCCCCCGGCACAGAGACCCCACAGCCTCCGCAGGTAACACCGGGACCGGGCGTGCCGCGCCCCCGGTGCCTGCGCCGCGGGCGGTCGGGAGGAAGGCGCAGGAGCAGCGCTGGGGGCTGGGGGGCGGCTGCGTTCCCGGTGTGAACAGCCGTGTCTCGGCGTGAACAGCCGTGTCCCGGTGTGAACGGCCGTGTCCTGGTGTGAACGGCCGTGTCCTGCTGGGGTGTCCGCCGTGTGCTGGGGAGCGCGGTGGCACGGCATTCCGCGTGCCGCGCTTGCACCCCTACCGCGGGCATCCCAGTTCCCTTGGTCCTTACTCCAGAGCTGGGGGATGAAGGCGTGACTTTAAAGGCAGAATATCCCACAGGAGCAGGGCCAGGCTGACACAGTGGACAGTGAATTAAAATACTGCACCGATCAGACCAGCCGTGCGTGACCCACCGAATGCCTCGGTGCGCCCCACGGGCACGCAGCGGGTGGCCCTGGCCCATGCGCGGCCTGCGGCGGGCTGCGCCGTGTGCGGGGCTCGGGGCGCCAGCATGGCTGGGCTGGGAGGTGTTCCCCAGCACACTGGGAGGTGTTCCCCAGCACAGCTGGCGGTGTGAGGTGTTCCCCAGCACGTTGGGAGGTGTTCCCCAGCACGGCTGGCGGTGTGAGGTGTTCCCCAGCACGTTGGGAGGTGTTCCCCAGCACGGCTGGCGGTGTGAGGTGTTCCCCAGCACTTCTGGCTCTGCAGGGAGATGAGGATACACTCTCATGTACGCCCTTTGGACAGAGTCTGGCCATGGGGTTGTAGGGAAGTTTCAATCTTGTTCTGTCCACTCTGTGTGCTCGTACCTTTGCGACAGGGCAGCACGTGCCTGACGAGTGGTGTGCCGTTCTGCCCCGCTTTTTGTTGTTAGCACTGCCTGACTACGACAGAGTCTTTCACCAAGAGTGTTTCTGAAGTACCATCCCATTTTTCTCCATGCTAAAATCAAAACTTAAACATTCTTTCCCCCTTCTCTAGAGATAGTTTCTACACAGAAAAAAAAATCACCAGTGAGAAATTGGTTTATACCGATTTTATTTTATAAGCTTATTTTCTGTATCTATAGCACAGGTGACAAGATTTAATGGGCTTAGCTTAGCTTTTCGTTAGTGAAGTCTGTAGGTGCCACTTCCGCAGAGGTCAGCCCAGCAGCGGCCCGTGAATGAGCCGGGAGAAGCCCGTGGCCCCGCGGCACGGAGGTGGAGGGGCAGGTGCCTTGCAGCGGGCGCTGCTGGTGAGGCAGCGTGTGGTTAGCTTTTCCCTTTGGAGTTACGCTTCCTTGTGGACACATTTCACCTTTCTGTGAAGGTGCATTTTCACTTAAAGTATTGCTAGCTCTGCAGAAATCAGTGCAGCTAAAACCAGCTGTTTTCTGGCTTTTTTCTTAGCGCTCAGTTTTACCCAGTCCAACAAAAGCTGAGCTGTAGTACTGGGAGGGTTATGCCACTTCCTACGCTGCCCACTGCACTTTTCTCTGATTACTGCTAAAACTACTGACTCCATCTCCCACTAGCTGACACTTTTGTTCCCTCTTGTGTGTACCTTCCCCTTAGTTGAAGTTCATCAGCTTGCATGAAAAATTATGAACAGACTTTGAACACAGGAGTCTGAAGAGATTTGAGCAGCCGTCTCTCAGAAACTGCAGTAACGAAAGATGCACGAGTCCTTTCCACTCAGTCCAATCCAACAGACATTGCCTAAAATCCTATAAAACCCGTGAGGTGGAAAATGCAACTTCTGCAGCCTCTTTTCCCTCTGTCATGAACCTATCAGACGGACGTGTCGGGTCTGTCTTTGCCAGTTCGGGTTCCTCTCGTGCAGACTCCTGCTGCCCTGGCTCGGTCTGCTCCGTTCAGGTTCCTGCTTTGCGCTCATCCTGCATGCTCTGTACAACTTGCTGCTTCCCAAAAGCCTGAAAACTCAGCACACCGCTGGGAGAAAGGAGAAATGGACAGGTTTTGACAGTCATTTTTCCAAACCATTTGTTCCTTTCATCCCTCTTTTGATTTTGTACACCTTTCCTTTCTGTCTTCTCTTAATTAAGGTCTACTTGGACTGCAGATCTTTGTGAGTGTTGACGTCTCATTTTGTCATATCTGTCCACAGCCCGTCGCGTGGAGTGCCTCGGGAGTAACGCCGCTTCTCAGGGCAGACGGAATGAGAGCTCTGGCTTGGAAAGGAAATGCCCATTTCACAAACTGAAACGTATCTGTAGGATGAAGATGTCACAAACTGGCGGCTGAAGTGCCAGTGCTGTTCTCTTTCACCACGTGACTGCAAGATCCTGTGTTTGAGACATAATGACGGATGTGCCCCGTCTCCCGCAGCCCAGCTGGAGAGGACACCACGTCCTGTGGCACAGGTAGAGGTACCGACCCGTCCCACCCCAAAGACCTCTGCAGCAGATGGGGACAGTGGTGCTTTTCGCTGTGCTCCTGTCTGACAGCTCGTGCCCCAGCATCCAGTGCCCCGGCCAGTGGCCAAGGAGTCGGTCCTGCACTGGCCGTGCTGCTTGTGGCGGGGTTAGCGAGCCTCCCCCGGTGCCCTGGAATGTGCAAACTGCTCCCGGTGAAAAATTAATCTTCCTCCATTTCATGCTGAATTGTAATTCCGTTTCTGATCACCTTATTAAAAAAGGCTAAGTTCTGCACATTGTCTTAATATAAGAAAACAAAAAGTTTCATGTCTAATAAAAAAAAATAGAAAAAATCACTTGTGGGGAGAAAAAAAAGTTCATCCTCTACAATGTAACTTTTTCCACTAGGATTAAAAGGTTTTTAATTATCTTCTTCAGTGTCCACTGTTCAGTTGTTTTTCTCGGGCCACAACCGGTCTGCATATGGAAAGAGCTTGTTCTCTAAACCTCCACTCTCCTCCTGCCTTCCTGGGCAGTCTGAGGCAAGCTGTGTGTTTTGGAAACAACAGCAGGTTTCCAGGAATATTCCAGTGAGTGAAGACATTCTCACCGAAGCGGCGTCTGGAGGCTGAGCACTCGGGTCAGAGGGAGCGCTGTGTTGGAGGGAGCCCCAGCTCGAAGCCCCAGAGCCCCTGGGGGTGCCCGCTGCTGGAGGAGCCCCCTGCCTCCACACACCCCGCTGAGGGCGGGCGGCGAGTTACTCGGGTCCCTCACGGCAACAGGAGCAGCTTCCCCACGGATGCTCCCCTGCTGCAGCCGTGCTAGGAGGAGATCAGTAGGAAATCCACTGCTGAGAAATGAGCTTTTTAGAAATTTTTAGCAGAAACAATGGCCCAGTTGTGCTGTGGTATGAAGGAAACTGGAAACTCTGTCCTGGACTGGTTGTGGTTGTTCTGTTGGCTGGAGAGGAAGGCTGGAGAAGCGGAGCCCTTCAGGGAGGGTTTGCAATGGGCTGTGCTGTGTGAGCAGCGGGAGCTGCCTCTGCCCCGAGCGTCTGCTGGGCTGCACCTCCCCAGGACAGGGCAGGAGGACGAGATGGCCCTCGGCCTCCAATTGCAGCTCTGAGCAAGAGGGGCTGCTCTGGGTTCGCTCCTGGAAGTGGCAGCGCTGCGTTGCTCCAGCTGCAGTCTTGCACCGGGGCTGGGGCTCTCTGTGCTCTTCCACGCTGGCTCCGTCCGTCATCCTTCTCCTTGGTGTATTTTGTCTTCCACTTGCTTCTTCTCTTCCCTCATTAACTGACCTGGCGCTCTCATTTCCAGCCTGGAGTTTACTCTTTTGGGGCCGAGTGTCACACCCATCTGCCCTTGCAGTGTCTCGCTAGCCAAGCTGCACCCTGGCTTTTCCCTAAACAGGTCCCCTGGGTCCATCCCTTCTTCCCCAAGGGGTCCTCGTGGGCCCTGGATGGTGCCCCATGTACTCAGCTGTGGGGAGGGTCTGTGCCGCAGCTCTCCCCTGCTCCCTGCTGCCGCTGCTCCTGGGCTCCCCCACCCACCCAGAGGGCAGTGAAGATCTGCCAGACTTGTTTTGGTCTCACCAGAAGAAAGTAACCCACTCAAGCTCCTGCCACGTAAAGCACAATGTTAAAACATTTTAGAATTGCACAATAGCTCAGCCTAATGACAACCTCTTTCCTTAAAGATAGATGTTGCCATTAATCAGGTGTTCGCTTGTTTTGCTTGAATAAGCCAAGCTCATTCCAGGAACAAAAGGGCCGCCACTGGAATAGCCCAGCTTTTCAATTTCAAACCATCTGCAGATTACAGAATAAATGAGATATTCAGCATGCACAAATACTGTACAGAATGATATGATACAGACCATTTCATTTTCTTTCATCCTTTTCCAACTTATTGGCTTTTGAGTAATGGATAGACCTACATCAAAAGCTCTACTCAAATGAGAATAAACAACTCCTTAAAGCACACATTACACATGGCATTCCTAGCCATCTGTAAAGGATACAGAATTATTCTCTGAAGAATCGAGAGGGAGATTCAGAAACTCCTCCACAAGACCAGAGCGTGAAACAGTGTCGGGGTGGCACATCTGAATGCTCGGCGTGCGTAAGGCACCAGCTGCCTGTAGGGGAGCGTCTGTATTTGACGGCAAAAGTCAAGACAGACGTTGCTGATAGGACCCTACAACCCACTGTGACCTTCCAACCCTTCCCTGTTTGTTTTCCCGCTCTACTATTGAACCACCTTGAAGACTGTCAGCCCGTCTCTTTAGTGTCAGATTTTCTGGTACTTCATTTTCCACAGTTCTGCCTCCTCATTGCTCTCCTCTTCTAAACAGGTCTGTTGGGGAATACTTCCCCCCCCTCCCCAGCAACTTTTTGGGCTGACAGTGTCCTCCAGCTTTTTTCCCTCTGCCCTCAGCCCTGTGAAACCTCATCTGGGGCAAATTCACCCACACTGGGCGATGGTGGACAGACGCACCATCTGCTCCAGACCTGCCTCTTGCTGAACGACTCTGTCCTCTCACCTTCCCACAACCAGACACGGAGGATTCTCTCTCCTCTCTAGCAGACTGTTTTCTGGTCACTCAAGCAGCCCAGGTTCCAGCTGAAGCTTTCCTCCTCTCGCACACACGTTAGCAGCATCCCTTTCTCTTGCCTCGACGTGCAGCCCTGGCCAGTCCGGTCTGGTCAGAAAGCTGTTGCAAAGATCTCTGTGTTACTCCATGTCATCTCTCTCTAAAAATCACTGCACTGGAACCAATTTCTCTGTCATATCCTGGCCTGCATCAGGAATGGTGTGGTCAGCAGGAGCAGGGAGGTGACCGTCCCCCTGCACTCAGCCCTGGTGAGGCCGCACCTCAAGTACTGTGTCCAGTTTTGGGCCCCTCACCACAAGAAAGACATTGAGGCCCTGGAGCGTGTCCAGAGAAGGGCAACGAAACTGGTGAAGGGTCTGGAGCACAGGTCTGATGAGGAGCGGCTGGAGGAACTGGGACTGTTTAGTCTGGAGAAGAGGAGGCTCAGGGGAGACCTTATTGCCCTCTACAGCTCCCTGAAAGGGAGTTGTGGTGAGCTGGGGGTCGGCCTCTTCTCACAGATAACCAGTGACAGGACAAGGGGGGACGGCTGCAAGTTGGGCCAGGGGAGGTTCAGGTTGGAGATGAGGAGAAATTTCTTCTGGGAAAGGGTGGTCGGGCATTGGAAGGGGTTGCCCAGGGAGGTGGTGGAGTCCCCGTCCCTGGGGGTGTTTAAGGAAAGGTTGGATGTGGTACTGAAGGACATGGGTTAGTGGTTAATAGGTGGGGGGGGTGTCGGTTGGACCGGATGATCCTTGAGGTCTCTTCCAACCTTAATGATTCTATTCTATTCTATTCTATTCTATTCTATTCTATTCTATTCTATTCTATTCTATTCATATGAAGCATAAGCTGCCTGTCCTCACGCAGAGGGCTGCTGGCACCCGGTGCCCTCTGTCTGTCACTCCCTGCCTGGTGAGATGAGAGCTCCCATCTCAAACGGCTCGTGATAGCAGTCCTCAGCACCACATTGCCCGCGTTTCAAGTCGTCTCTCTTGTGATTCTCTTGTGCTATCCTTTGGCCTGGGACACGTATGCAGTAAGGCTTTGGGGGACAACTTCATTATCCGTGTACACCTGCCTGCACGCCTTTTTCTGCTTCACAGAGCCGTGATGGTCAGCAGCCTGGCGCACTGCAGTGCTTGTGCCCTTGAATCTCCACGTGCTTAGGCATGTGGCTTGCAGTCAGACTGCACCGGCCCATCACCCTGCCCTTCCAGTCAGGCATCATATGTTTATTTAGAGTTCTATTTGTGTAGGACCTACCACAGAACAGGAACTGTGGTCAGAAGTGCTGCAGGAATCAACGCAAGCTGGGCCCTGGAGTATGGGACGTAACCTGCCGTGGGAAACTTGACATTCAGCCAGAAGAAAGAACCTGGGTTGTGGATCTGACGCCCTGCTACACGCAGGGAAGGTGCATTACCTTTGAGACACAGTTGATGACCCACGCTGAGTTTGGCCAGGAAGCCCAGCCCCACTGCAGGAGAGCATGGCATAGGCTCTTGCGTTACGTACCTGCTGGCCAAGTCATGCACTGACTACAGCTGCAACTCTTCTTCACTTCCATTCCTGTGGGCAGCTGCCTTTCTCAAACATGAAATTTCAGCACGATAGACAAAATTCCAGGTGTTGATAAGGCCTGCACAGTAACACTCATGATGTATTTCTTAGGGTATCTTTATGAGTCAGGCCTTAGGCACACTGGTGCAAGTCGTGATCACTCAATCCAGCTACTCTGCATGATTTCAAGTTTTCCACGCTGCCCATGCTATTTTCCAAAATAACATGATTCACACTCTTTGGACCAGTGATGATGCCACATATCCTGTAACCGGGCTCCACTATCCTTTGTGCCACTTCTTCCCCGTCTCTGAAGTTTCCCACAGTGATACAGTGCCCAGTGTTAGAAAGGTCTCTTGTCACAGACACACCATCTCTGCTCTGTAACAAAGTCCCACCGTTACCTACCCAAAATCTCTCTGGCAGCTTTCCAGTTCTCTCCACTGAAGGCAGGAGAGTGTTCATCCCACCCTGGTGGGAATCCTCCTAACTGGAGCCACAGCCTCGCTCCCTGCCAGAGCTACACAAGCCACATCCCAGCCCCGCAGAGGGACAGTGGAAGAGCACTACAGCACAGCAAACAATTCTGTGTTTTTATTACAAAATCTTGAATGGGAAACAAATCTCACCCAGTACGATGAGACCTGGTGCCTGGTCTGGGTGCCCTTGCTCTCCGGCACAGGCACGTCCCTGCCGCTGCAGCAGAGCTGTCTGTGCTTCCCTGGGCATCACCCCACAGTGCTCGTCACTACCAGCACTTGCTGTCAGCTCTCCAGCTGGTATCAAAGTGCAAATGAGTCAGCCAAGTTCCTTCTAGGAACTCTTCTCTCTTCTTACTCCTTAACACAGTTGAATTGCAGTTTTGATTATGTTTTAGTGCCTTTGAAATTACAAAGAAACACTCTCTGCTGTCTGAAAGTGAAGGGGGGTTGCATTTAGAGGGTACTTTGGAATGTTTTTCTTTATTTTGCTTTTGTTCTGCTTCGTACATGGCTGAATGACAGCTTTACCTGACCCCTCTGATGCCTCAAAATGTGATGTACGTATTGTGGAGTGCTTTTCATGGAACTACTCTCCTACACAAAAGGAATTGTGCATATTAATTACACAGTAGTTCCTATAGTCTCCTGGTTTGCAATGTGCTGCCGCCTTTCTTAAGATACCACAGATCATTTTTTTAAAATGGCACAGATGGCTGACATTGATTTGGTGTAGTTTGTCCCCAGCACCTCCTCCTCACACCACCTTTTTCATGCTAGTAGGTCAGACTGTGCCCTAGCCTTCATAACTTTTCCGTTGTGTTCCTTCACCCCAAAGTACCAGCTCTCATATGTCACTCCAGAATTTGAGGTCCCTGCAGCCCGAAGCCCCCCAGCTCCTGCCAGAAGAACACAATCTCTTCCATGTTCCTTCCTGCCTGCACTCCCTCCCCTGCCTGTTAGGCAAGTGCCTTGTTCACTGACCCCATCATCCACTCATTTGCTGTTCCTGAGAATTAGTCGTTGATTTCTGGCCACTCCCTGTCATTTTGCCTTCTGATGTTACAGTCTTATTGCTAAATTCTCGCTCCCTAATTTCCTCTACCTCTGTGTACATGCAGACAGTGCCTGCTCTTTCCCTTTCTTAATGTTTATTTTTACTTTCGACCTTCTAGCTCTGGAGGAAAGGCTTGAAGGATGCACGTTTCCCGGAATGTGTCCATTATCCTCCCATTATGTGCCCTGTAGCACCGCTCCTGAGCTCTGTACTTCTCTCCCTTATCTCCCGACATCTTCACATTCCTTCCTTAGGAAGGTCCTGATGACTCAAGTCTTCCCATCACATCTTCACACTGCGTCCATCTCTTCTGATCTGTGCCAGCAGGCGTCTGGCATTGTCGGCCCTTTGAGTTTCATTCCTTAAAGTTAGTCCTCTTGTCTTTTGCTTACAGCTTCTAACGGGTCACTCTGCTGTGATTTATGGTATCTCCATGAAAGGTTGTGGAAACGGCACATAACTCCCTGAGCAATCCCATCCATCAGGGCAGAGTCACAGTAATCACCTATTTATCTCCTGTTCAATAGACTCGCCACTGCGCTCATTATGAATTCATTTAAGCTGATGTACAGTGTCCCAGTAAGTACTGATGGTGATGAGCAACGCGACAAAACAAATGCTGTTTTAGAATTGCAGAAGGTATCTGTGCAGCAAACCGCAGTACTGCGGCTGCTGACGGAGCCTTGCTCTTGGGTCTGCGTGCTCCTGCGTTAAAACTTCACCCCCAGATCTCACCTCCCGGCGGGGGCACCGCTCGCCGCAGGGGCAAGCGCGCAGTCGGCGTGCACAGCTGCCTTCGCAGCGGCGCCTGCGGAGGCGGCGCGTCCCTGGGCCGGGGACACGGCCGTGGGCTCCAGCTGACCTGCGCCCGCAGCCGGCGGCTGTGTGTCCCTCTGCTCAGGCAGTGACCTGCGCGGGGGTGTCCCGCTGTGCCCAGGGACAGCACAGCCTGGCCGCGAGCACCGGGCTGGTGTCTCTGCTGCAGAAGCCATGATCTCCGGCTGGGCTGTGACGCGCAGGAAAGGGCCAGGAGCTCCTGCCTGGCCCCGGAGAGGCCTGTCTGAGCTCTCCTCGCTGAGGGACAGGGGGGGATGAAGATCTTATTCGCACTGTTTTTATGTATGCAGGGTGTTTTGCTTCATCTATGGATAATCCATATCCTTTATAATTAGCTGTTGTTAGTGGAGTACTGCCGGGCGATGACCACGCTGTCTGTTGGCTGGGGCCGGGACCTCCGTCCTTCTCGCTCTGCGCACTGGCCTCGGGGGGCTGGTCCGGCTCATCGCACGTGGCCTGGCACAGCTCTGCTGGCAGGACCTCCACTGCTCCACAGAGTGCAGGTGCCATCTCCTCTGCCCTGTGCAATCCCCGCAGTCACGGGATGCACTTGGGCATCCATCCTCCTGCCGGCACCGCGGTGCCAGAGCTGCCAGGAGTGGAGGTGACCCTCCTTCAGGTCTCCACTCAGACCACTGTGCTTCTTCAGTGCTCTGTTTGTATGGAGGCACCCTGACCCATCCTCTGAGACAGTGTCGCAGCCCCTTGGCAGCCAGACCTTGCACCCAGGTGCTGCTGCACGCAGGTAGCAGCACCCAGATGTGGCAGCACCCAGGGGCTCATGACTCCCTCGGAGCTGGCTCAGCTCAAAGGTGAGGTTCACAAACAGGCAGGTTCCTCCACCACTGGCAATGGGACCACCAGCTGCTGGTCACCACGGCAGACCAGTCTGCTCACCAGTGTAGGTGACCCCCTGCAGTCCAGTGCTGAGAAGGGAATAGAATAGAATAGAATAGAATAGAATAGAATAGCACAGCACAGCATAACCTAGCCTAGCCTATTTCAGCTGGAAGGGACCTACAATGATTGTATAGTCCAGCTGCCTGACCACTCAGGGCTGACCAAAAGTTAAAGCCTGTTATTAAGAACATATCCAAATGCCTCTCCAACACTGACAGGCTCGGGGCATCGACCACCTCTCCAGGAAGCCTGTTCCAGGGTTTGACCACTCTCTCAGTAAATAAATGCCTCCTCACGTCCAGTCTAAACCGCCCCTTGTGCAGCTGTGAACCATTCCCACGTGTCCTGGCCCTGGATCCCAGGCAGAGAGCTCAGCACCTCCCTGTCCATGTCCCCCCCTCAGGAAGCCGCAGAGAGCGATGAGGTTGCCCCTCAGCCTCCTTCTCCCCAGACCAGACCAAGCCCGAGCGCTCGGCCACCCCTCAGAGGACGTGCCTCCCTGCCCCGTGGCCGGCTGGGTTGTCCTTCCCCGGACACGGCCCAGTCCCTGAACATCCTTCGGAGGTGCTGGGGCCCAGAACTGCACACAACACTCCAGGTGAGGCTGCACCAACGCTAAATGCAGAGACAATGTGTGATCAGCTGATCACAACCCCCATCCCCCCTTTGCCACTGCGGGGGGATGTAGAGAAATCAGGAGTGAAGTTGAGCCTGGGATGAAGGGAGGGGCCCGATGGCCAGCTGGATGCGGGTGAGAGCCGGCCTTCAGCAGGGCCAGGCTAATGGCTCTGATGTCACGGGTGACTGACACCCGTGACCGCACTGGCCGTGCTGCACCAGCGTGCACGGCAGCACCCCATCCCCAGTACTGCCCTGGACATTTCACACTGCAAGCCCCTCTTGCTCTTACAGTCCGGAGGTATGGATTTGTGCTGTGGCTAAAGCATTTTCTACGACACTCAAAGCAACGTTCACGGTCCTGTGATGTCCACGGCACCGAGGGGAGGAAACCTGGTTTGAAACAACCAGAAGCAAAGACTGGACTGCTACTGTGCTGGTTAACAGGAGCAACTGGAATAAACCTGGCGGACCCAAGGAAGCACATGTCACACGTGCAGCAGCGATGAGCTTTTGTCAGCACTGTATTGCCGGCCTCCGCTTCAGGGTCCTGCTGGGGTCGCGCAGAATGTATAGGGGTGTGCTGGCGGGGGGCAGGAGGGGCTCTGCCTTGCCCACACCAGAGATGTGTTTTCATCCTAAGCAATTCTGTAACATCTCGTACGGACACACCGGACGAACATGACATCTCAGAAAGCCACTTATTCCCTTTCTCAGCTACTGCTAAGAACACCAGCCAAGTAGTTGGTCTAACTGCCGAGAAAGGTGCTTTGGAGAACGGTGATGCCGTGCAGAGCTGCTCAGGGTAGCCCAGGAAGAGGGAGCTCATTTTCTGAAGACCAGCATAAGCTTTACAGCAGGTTGTGCCAAATGTCGTCTTGCATCAAATTCATCTCTGCAGTTCTAGGGATACTTTTATTTTGCAGGTGTGGAGAGGCATTTCCAAAACCAAATGAGACTCCTAATCATGAAGTAATGATTGGTTTTGGCACACTGCTCGGTATACGAAGGCAAACTTTGGCGAGAGCTGCTGTGGTGCCAGCTCCAGTCAGCACCTCGGCAGCCTGTCCAGCCCAGAAGAAGATAAGAGATGGAGCCCCTCCAGCCTGTGTCAGCGTCTTCTGGAGAGATGCCTTGCTGCAGTGTCCTTCATTGCAGCCGCAGGTGCTGAGCACAACAGATGCTGCTATCGCATTACTGCCTCAGAACATTATACAGTTATTTCTGTGCAGAAGCAGCTCGTGTCCCTTGTCACTTTGGCGATGCTTCTTACTCCATGCCAGGAGATTGCCTGCAGCCCGGCGCAGCGCAGCCAGTGTGAAGCACTCTGCTCACATCACCCTGCGCCTCGTTTTGTGCTTTCCGACAAAGAGAGGAGAGTCGGATTCACCTTCCATCTGCTGTGGTGGGTCTCTCTCAAACAAGGCAGGTTCGCATCGCCCGGTGCTACCGGGAGGAGCTGTGGCTTGTGTCTGACCTCTCCCTGGACCATGACTTCAGCACTGGTGGCTCAGCATGGTGGAGACACTGCCTGCCACCCAGCTGCTGTGGAGACCTTCTGGACTGACTGCAGCCACCCCCTGTGGTCTCTGAGAGGCAGCTGCCTGCCCTCCGCAGCAAAAGCCTCCCTGGGGCGTTTCGAGGTAAAGCACGTCAGCACCTCCGGTGGCTTGGAGAACACCAGCCATGGCATCCACAGCGTGCAAGACTTCAGGCTGGAGTGGGGTCAGGGGCAGGGAATTTCTGCAGCATTGCCTTTGTACGGAGCAGCACTGGGAGAGCAGCGGGCTTTCAGCTGCCGCTGCCAGACCTGCCCCCGGTCAGCCTGTTTCTCCAGAGAGGAAAACACTAAGTTTTTCTGGAAGGTCACAGAAGAGAGACACACAGTGCCATTGGCCAGAGGTTTTGCTTTCTGGAAACAGACAATAATGTTCTGTTATTCTGTTTCATTTAAAATAATAATTCAGTCTGGCAATCCAGCAGCCTGTGTAGGCAGGCAGCGGGCAGTTCTGAGTCAGTCACCACCAGCGGCTCTCGGCTGCCGTTCGTGCACCACGGCGCATGTACAGCTGCGAGTGCAGTTTTGTTTTCTCCCTGCACTCGGTGTGACTGCTGGAACGGTTGCCTCTCCCCGGGCGTCTTACGCAGCGCGCCACTTCCATTCTGTCTGAGACGTGCAGTGCCTCGGGGAGACACCCGCAGCCGCTGCTGACCGGCGCTGCTCCACAGCCGCCCTCCCAGCGCTGGCAGGGCCTTGCTGACAGGGAGCTGCAGCGCCAAGGGCTGCTTCTTCCTCCAGGAAAGGCAGACGTGTCTGCAGGTTGACCAAACTGTCTTCCTAAAGCAGTTGCTTTGCCAGGGTTCTGCAGGGTGGTGCTGCCGTCTCCTGGGATGTAGGGCAGAACAGGCCCCAAGGTCCCGGCGGTGTCTGTGGTTACCCAAGCAGCTGATGTCTGGAGCGGGGAGGATGGGTCAGGGAGGGTTCGCACCTCCTTGCCTGCGGACCAAAGTCCTGTGTCAGAGGAGTTTGGCCACAGCTTTGTCTGTGCCCCCCCCTTTTGTGAAAAAGGGGCACACTGGGAGTTTATGGCAAAAAAAGTCTCCAGCAAAGGAAGTGTGTGAAGAGTGAAGTCCTCCTTCCCTCATCAGCCTCTCTTGGCAATGCTCTGAGTGCCTCAGGGTCCCAGGGCCTTCTCCGTTCTCTACAGAGCTGCCCTGGATGTCCAGCCCTTTGCATAGGGAGTCCATAACCAGGGCAGAGAGGGCAGAGACCCCAAAGCACCTGGGTGCCACGGGGAACCCCGCACAGCAAGGGGGAGCTCAAGCCTCCAAAGCCACAGCTTGGACCGGGCTGGTGCAGACCCAGGAGCAGCTGGTGGGGTGGGAGGTGGTGTACAGCCCCCCCTTTCCAGGCTTTGGAAACAGTAATGGACATCCTGTTGTACAACGCCAAAGGCCAGAGATGCCCAGCTCCTCGCTGGCAGGTCTTTCCTCCCCAAACCTGCTGACTTTTATTGGGAATGTGATCCCGGCGGCTCCAGTTCCCTTGGAAACCTCGGAGCAGAGGTCTCAGCGTGAGCCCATTTTGATGCCGTACCAGAATCTTACAAGCAGGCAAAACCCACACAACCAGCCAGCCAAAAAAGTATATCCTGACGTGAGATCACAGAAATGCTGCGATAAAAGTAGGGGGAAGACAAGGCCACTAGTATCTGCTATTTCTTTAGAATGGAGCTGCCCTTTCCCCCGGGATTAGTGGCGGAATTTCCTTCTGTGCATGTGTGGACTTGTAAAACTGACGTGTCAGAGACCTCTGTGTGTTTAAAACTGGAGAAGCAAAATAAAGTGTCAGTTTTCAGCTATTTTAAACCAACTTTTTGGACATGCAGTGCAGTGCCTCCACCAGAAACCACTGCGTCCCGCACCTGCCTTGGGCTGATCAGCCTCTGCCTTAGGAGCAGGGACAGTTTCCATCCCTCAGCACCTGACAGAAGGGTCTTCCCACCAATTCACAATATTTCATTGACAAGTCAGGCGTCTCTGCTGAATCACCTCTCTTTAAGCCACGGCACACGGCATGCAGTGCAAACCCACGCTCACCGTCACTGCCCAGCGTGACTCCTCACGGCCGCTCACAACGGTGCCCTCTAGTTCTAGGGCTCAAAATGCGACTAAATAAAGGCAAGTGCTAGGAGTGCTCGATATCATGAAATCCTTTGGCTGCTGGCAACAGCTGTCTTATATGGTGTAATTAAAAGAAATGTGTTGCCTGGAGTATTAATTAATAGGCGAATAACCAGCGCTGTACCTGTGCACCTGCGCTCTGCAATCGCACTGCACAAGTGCAAGTGCTGGCCACTTTGCTGGAACGGCAACTGTGCAGATCAGTGCATTGAAATGCTCCCTTGGTTATTGTGGTTTCATTAACGCAAGTTTAGTGAAGAAATTTCATTTTCACAGATGCCAGTCATCTAAAAAAATCCTCAACTTGTACTGAGTGCAAAGTGATTAAAAAAAATCCATGTGGAGAGAGGATGCAAGAAAAAAGGAGAATTTTCACATTATTTAAGAACTACTGCACCCAGTTTTGTCTTTGTGTCCGATTTGCCATCTGTGTTTCAGGAAAAGGGGCTGCCTGCCGCTGCCCAGCGTCCCACACCCCCGGGCAGCGCTGACCGAGGTGGGCCTCTGCTCCCAACCGTGCGCCCTGCAGTGCCAGGGAGGGTGAAACACAGCACGCTTTCGAAAACCCAACGTGTCAGGTGAATCACAAACAACGTCACAGTTCGAGCTACTGTCAAGCACAGTTCAAAAATCGTGTCCCTGGACATCTCAACACTGTCCCGTATCCCCTCAGGGTGTGGGCGAGCGAGTCAGCAACACTCCCCTGGGATAGAGCAGCCACAGCCCCGGTGGTGGGAGCCTGAGCCGGGGCGGACGAGAGGAGCTGGGGGGTCTGCAGGGGTATGAGCTGGCGATGGGAAGGAGCAGATGTCGGAGTGAAACACAAACCCTGAGCGGGTTTGCACGGCCTCACATGGAAGGTCCGCCCAGCCCCACCGCCCGTCCCCCTCCCTGGGCAGGGCAGGGTATGAGGGCTGTTTTCCACGGTGTAATCTCCTGCTTCCCACCGCTCCACACTTAGGGTAAATGCTCTCTGCATTTAAGGTTAAAGGCTCTCAGTGGAATTTTCTTCCGAGCATTTGCCTTATTGATTTCTCGGTTATCTATACTTTTGGTCTCTGTAACAGGCCGTCTCAGCAAAAAGCACCATTTACTTACACAGTACTTACTGTCGCCTGATGTACTTATTTGATCTCCCCAGTTCTTGCACAAAAGAAAAAGCAAGGAGATTATTTGCTTTCTCCATGCTGGTTATTTCTTCCGGATCTCTAGCACTTCCTTGCACTCATCTCTCTTTTACAGCTTGAGAATTCCTGTTCTATTTACTCATTATTTAGTCCTATTCCCTGTCCCCCTTTTTGAATCACAGATGAATTTATGCTGAAAAGGACACCTGGGGGCCCCTGGTCAGAGCGGGGATAATGTCAAAGTCAGCCCAGGTTGCTGTCCAGCCCAGGCTTACCCATGGTGATTCCACCCTTGCGGCTCGTACGTCCCTGCCCTGGCGCCCAGGGTGCTGTGGCAGGCGGTGCTGGAGGCATTGCTAAAGCTGGGTTGTTCACTGGGTTCCCCTCACCCGCAGAGCCAGCCCACTCGCCACAGAAAGCCGTCAGGTTGCTGAGGCATCATCTGCCCGTGGTAAACCTGCGCTGGCCGGCCCCAAGGCTCCGACCCAGGCAGGATTTGCTCCAGCACCTCCCCGTGCTCTGAGGGCAGGGTGTCCCGGCCACGGTCGCTGATCGTCCCTCTCGTCCCGCTCAAGGACGGGGTGATGCTGGCCTCCACTGCAGCCGCTGAGCAGCGCCCCAGCTGCTGGGACCTGCTGGTGAAGCTGGAGAGCACCACTGCAATGGCACCAGCACCTTTGGATTCATCTTATCAGATGCATAAACACACAGTGTTACTTTTAACGATTTCTGGCAGGGAACTTTCTTCTTGGCAACTTATGAGCACTGAGTTGACATGTTTTGCTTCTGTTGTAACTCCAGGTTGTCATTCCTGAGCAGCAGTGATCAGTTTTCAGAGCTCGTCAGGGTCTGTACCATTTAGGTCGTTTCCTGCATGTCCATCACTTTAAGATTGACCAGTGCTGAATTTCACCTGGCGCATCTGCTCGGAGAGGTGCTGGCATGTCTTCTGCTGTGTGACTGCATTTCCTCCGTTTGTTTTTTCCATCACACCCCTGAGGGGCTGCAGGCGCGTCTGCTGCGGTGGAGGGCTTGGCATCGGGGCGCACGGCAGCGGGGGTCTGGCGTGACGGCTCCGGTCCCAGCGACGGCTCTCACGACATGGCTTGAGAGCTCTTGCCAGCCTCGGGTGGCTGCAGCGTTTGCCTTGCTCATCCTGACAGAATAAGCACTCCCCTTTATTACAGCAGTTTTAAGCAACCAGAAGTTCTCACTCTCCTGCAGAGAACTTGAAAACCGTCCTGTCAGAGAGGTCCCAGCCTGACCCGGCTCTCTAGCAAACCGGGTGGGACGTGTCAGGTACGGGTCGGGGAAACCAGTGTGCTGCTCCGGTGAAACCCTGCGTGTTGTCTGGCCATGGCATGCTTCCCATTAATCACTTACACTAATTAACTGTGGCAGTCAATGAGAAACTCCCATTTTTAGATAGCAATGCTTTAGGAGGTTACCACTCCTCAGAAAGAAGCGCTGGGCCTTCAGCTGGAAGTGAACACGAACTGCATTAAGGGGCTTTCTCAAGCAGCACAGCATCGTGTGCGGTGCGGCAGGTTTAAACACTTACCGCACCAGAAGAACTCGTGTGTATTTTCTGCTCGAGACTTTCCCACTCTCCCTTTTCCTTACACCAGTACTGCGCATCCTTTAACAGAAAGGATTAATAAACATGTAGAATGGAACCCCCGTGAAGCTGCCTGCTGAGGCCCGCTGCGGGCCGGCGGGCGGTGCTGGCGGGGGGCTCGCAGCGCCCCGGCCGCGCCAGNGGTTAGATCCAAGGCGCCGTCGGGGCCAGCCCCAGGCGCTGCTGCCTTTTCTGTCCGGGCGCTAGCAGCCAGGCAGAGAAGTGGAAACAGATGAGAGCAAAAAGAGCTAGCGCCGTTTCACAGCACTTGGGAGGTGCTTTGCCAGGTTCGGACGTTTCGGAGGTACATATTTCTGTTATATCCGTATGGCAGACGGCTCATCTGTACCACAACACGACTGGTTTCCTTCCCAGATTTTTGACCATTTATTCAAATACAGTTTTCTGCAGGTTTTCCCTGGAATCCACCTGCCCCTGTGTGCTGAGCTCCTCAGCTGAGTAGAGCCGGCACCTTGGTGAGAGCAAGGGGGGCTGTCATGGGGGGGCAGGCGCCGGCTGCTTGGTGGGGAGAGCCTGGGGGGTGCCGTACCCAGGCTGCAGCTGGCACCCACAGGTCCTGGCCCCCACGCACAGGTTGGGGGGCGTGCAGGGGCTGTGGGCAGGGGCAAGGGTGGGCCTGGCTCCTCCTGGGAGGTGTGGAGCCCCCCAGAGCCCTGCGGAGCCACATGGGAGTGTTGGGGGAGAAGGATGCCGTGCGGGCACATGGCACAGATGGACATGGATGCGTGTGAGCACGGGGGAGCTTGGCAGCCCCTGCACTGCGGCTGTTTTTGCAGACCGTTCCTAGTACACTGGTGGTTTGAGTTTGTGTGGCAAGGTTTTGGTAGTGGGGGGGCACAGGGCTTCTGCAAGAAGCTGCTGGAAGCTCCCCCTGTGTCTGACAGAGCCAACCCCAGCTGCTTCCAAGACAGACCCACCGCTGGCCAAGGCCAAGTCCAGCAGCGACAGCGGCAGCGCCTCGGCGTCACGGAGTTAAGGAGGAATAAAACAACCACAGGAACTTTTGCAGCCAGAGAGAGGACTGAGAAGGTGTGAGAAACTCTGCAGACACCCAGGCCGGTGCAGAAGAAGGGGCAGGAGATGCTCCAGGTGCCGGAGCAGAGGTTCCCCTGCGGCCCGTGGGGCAGCCCCTGGGGGGGCAGGCTGTCCCCCTGCAGCCCAGGGAGGGGTGATGGGGAGCAGAGGTTCCCCTGCAGCCTGTGCAGGACCCCACGCCGCAGCAGGG
>VWZZ01004445.1:1428-23925 GCA_013399095.1 Psophia crepitans
CCAGCTTCTCCAGGAGAATGCTGTGGGAGACCGTGTCAGAGGCTTTGCTGAAGTCTAGGTAGACTACATCAACAGCCTTTCCCTCATCCACCAAGCGGGTCACCTGGTCATAGAAGGAGACGAGGTTGGTCACGCAGGACTTGCCTTTCACAAACCCATGCTGGCTGGGCCTGATCCCCCAGCTGTCACGGACATGGCACGTGACTGCCCTCAAGACTTGCTCCATGACTTTCCCTGGCACCAAACAATACCTCTGTCAGGGTCCTGGCGCATGGTCTGCAATCAGTGGAAAGGATTTAAGATGAGAGCGCGGTTGGAAGGGACCGATGATGTTCCCGCAGGTACCGATGGTGAAGCCACAGCTGCCGTGAGAAAACAGGCTGAAAAACCCAAAACTGGTTCCTGCCCCTGAGCCCTGGAGAAAGTGCAGAAAGGACAAGGGAGGACAGCAGGTAGTTTTTAATCTGTTCTGAGCAAAATGCAGGTGAAAAAAATTCAGAGTGCTCAGGCATCGCCCATTCACGCTGTATCCCCACCACAAACATGCCAGATTACCAACACAATAAGCCTGGCACCCACAAATCAAGCTGGAAATGAGCCCCAAATTTTGCGGGACCAAACTCTTCTAAAACCAGCCCTTGCCAAAGCCAGTGGGGACAGGTTACGGGCAGCTGGTCCCATTCTCCAGTTCCTCCATGGATCCTGCAGCTCCTCTGCCAAGTGCTGAGGCGCTCACTGGGCAGCCCGAGCGCTCCTCGGCACAGCACCGCCGGCAAAGTGACCCTGGAAATCTCCCTGTCAAATCCCAGAGCGGGACAGAAACTGGGAGCTCACTGAAGCAAAAAAATAACCCACTCCAAAAATTCAAACCGTGGTAAATGTGCTCAGGATGAAAATCTTACAAATGCTAAATGGGGGGAGAATCCCAAAAGAGCGATACCCACACCCCGCGGGTGCTCAGCAGATCTCAGCCCATCACGAGAAGATCGACGGGGATCCAAAGAGGAGGAGAGAAAATCCCGCTGCGTGTCTAGGGCTGGGAGCCTCGCATCAGCCTCCCCCGGGGAGCAACCGCTGGCAGAGGTTGCAATTTCCACCGCCGGACAGGTGGGAGCAGACAACCCGCAGGGAAGCGCTCCGAGAAAAACTGACAGTAAGGAAAAACAAATCTGAATTAGCGATCCAGGTGGGAGGCTGCGCCCGCAGCTCCTCGGGGATCCCGTGTGCCCTGGCCACGTACAGCTCAATCGATATCGCCTTAACCACGTTATCTACCGTTGCTTTGACCCTGGAAATAATTTTACAGCAGAAGCAGCATGATATCATCTGAGAAAAATGGAGCGTGTACCCCCAAAACCCTTCTTACAAAACTGACTGCACGTGGTAAAACCCTTCTGACTGGGAGTAACTGCGAAGGAAGAAACACATAGTGATCTGGAAAAAACAAAAGGGGAAGAGTCTTCTGAAGAAACGCTCTCACCAGGCAAAAAGGTAAGGCAAGCCTTGACAGAGTGACATCTTCTGAACTAGAAACTCCGCCAGTTTCTAAACGTAGCTACTGCATTTAAAATTCAGACCCTATCCCGCCACTGAATTAATTTCACATCTAAGCAAATCCCAAGTTAAATCCAGAAACTGGTGTATCCAGTACGTGTTACACGATGGGCTGGGAGATACCGAGGCTGGAAGGTAAAAATTCCTCTCAAATCTTGTTTAGCAGAAGCTGGGGATTAGCAAGCCTGTAATGAGAAACTACGAACGCAAAGATAGAACATCTCCGTTGCTCAAAAGGGATTCAGAGAAATACCTCAGGGTGTTCGGGACTCCGTAGCGTGCGGGATATGAACCGGCCTCCTGACCGCGGGCCAAGGAACAGGAGTTTTCTCCAGTCAGACACACACAGAACGGATCATTGCTGGTCCCCGACAGACCCCTCAACCCACACACGGGGCCGCGCTGGCACAGCCCCACTTCTGCTAAGGAAACAGTTTCCAACTCCCCATCCCCCTGGAAGCAGGTCAAAATTTCTCACAGGCCACCCCAATGCTTTACTGTCAAGCTTTTAATTAACACGTTAACGGCAGCCCCGCAGCCCTGCAGCTTACGCTTTGGAAATCACCACTTCGTGCCCAGCTGGGAACGCCCACGTCCTTCCAGCTCTGCAGCTGGCGAAACGTTGGGGTTTTTTTCAGCCTGTGTAACTCAAACGGCAATCCAAGAGCCCCTGCAATTTAGAGTGAGCTAAATCAGGTCATCACATCTTCATCAAGTAACAAAGTAAAAGTGTTTGAGTTGTTTTGGTAATCATTAGTAAATGGTGCATGCTGAAAGGCAGAATACTTCATAATCTCAGTCGCAGATTTTGATGCAATTTTCAAGAATTACATAATCCCAGCGAGCTGTGATACCATCTACCTTGGATTTCTTGCCTTTAGCACATGAAGATAAAAGCAGAACTTACCTCGCTACACGGAGTCCTTGTCTTTCATCTTGCATTACGCTAAATGGTAATTAATCAGGGCTTTTCCTGCAGCCATCCATGAGAAACAAAACCTCACACTCTGTTTAACTTGGATTCCAAAACACAAACCCTACAAATCCAGGTGACCAGCTGTCTTGTAGTGCCACATAAAAGTCTCCTCCGTGCTTCAGATGCTGCAATAGCGACCTGGAGCTGAAAACGAACATTACAATGAGTAAGTGATACACAGAGGGGGAAAAAAACCCGCAGTGAGATTAACAGCTCAACAGAACGTTGGTGAGATTCTCACAAACAACCCCAAAAGTTTGGCTCACACAGCAAGGGAACGTGGCCCAGAGCCTCATGTCAGCCTCTCCCCCAAAATGAAGTGCATGAGCTATTTTAAGCTCTGCAGCACCAGCAAAAGGGCTTCTGTGGGTAATCTCTGCCGGCCTCTCCTCCCAAATCGCTCTCCGCCCCCCAGGGTCTGTGTACACACCTAGAAACGAGGGGATGCCACCGAGGATGGCTCAGACTAATCATTGCCAACTCACCTTCCATCACAAAACCAAAAGCAGAGAGAAAAATGGTTTTGCCACAGGGTTACCGCCTGTGAGGGGTGCTGCGCCACAATAACCTGTCCCACTGTCGCTCAGAGACAGACTGAGGTGGATGTGGTTTATCCACGCTGCAGGAAACACTACACAGGACAGCAATGCCAGCCAGCCTCGGCAGAGCGGCACAGATCTGTATTGGTAATGTCAAGCGTGGCTTCAGGTCACCTCATGAAGCATGTTAGGAGGACTGCATTATAAAAGCTAAAATTTGGGGGGATAGGGAAAGGCAGGTCAAAAAGAAGAGAGTGAAACGGGAATACAGGGCAGCACTGTTGTAGAACAGTAACAGAACAGTCTACAAAGTGTTCAACAGCATAACATAAAGAAAACCTTTACATCACCTCTGAAAGGCGGCTCTAGACAACAGGCGCTCTTCAACAAGAGGGGCATCATCTGAGCATTCAGCACCACTGACCAGCTACGTCGAAGAAAGAAAGCACTCTGCTCCCTTCCACCGCTGGCTCTGAAACACAACCGGCACACGCAGGGAACATTCGTTTCCTTAAATTCAGAGTAACTGAAGGTTAGGACATGGTAACAGCCCACAGCACAGCCAGATGCACAGCAGGAGGAAAAAAATCACAGTAGATGAGAATGCAGGGCTCCCGTAGTCCTCTAGCTCCGCTTGTTCAGAAACATGCTAAATCCAGTACACGTCACCGTTCCCCTCACATTCACAGCACATTTACCAGGGCAGTTGATAAAAAGACCACAGACTGACAAAGGTATCGTAATTATGGACACAAACAAAGGCGTAGCAGAAGTAGGCTTTATGAAAGTATTTAAATTTTGTGGCAAATCTCTGCATCAACATGGGCAGGGAGGCAACTAAACGCTTCGCAGCAGCAATTTCAGTTACCCAAACTATTCCTCGGATAGACATTTATTACAGGTAGTTTATCTGTTCCTGTTTCTCAAAGAGTTTAAGGCACAAAAGCCTGAAAAGGGCTTATAACATGTACATAAGTGCTATTATGTTTGCTGTCACCTCTAAAGCAACATAATACTAGCTTAAATATATTGCTTGTCCATCCAGTTTATACAACATCCAGTAGAAAACTGTTTTCCAGGTTAGCAACAATTTGTTGCACAACATATTGATTAGATTGCTCTGACCCGTTTTTGCTGCAAGATCTTCAGTTTCACCATATTCACTCTGACAGGGCGGTGGAAGACGTAATGAAATCTTAACATCGGAATGAGGCCATCGAGGTGCGTCCACAATGGATTTAAAATAAAAAAAAAACCAAAAGCATGACACACAAAATAACATTTAGACAAGGTTGCTGGTAAAAGTGCTTTAAACTGCTTGATTGATGGCACATCATTTCCTTGTGCACAGGTGGAGAGGCAAGCCAAACGTGCGAGAGACCACCAGGTAGTTTTGTAACGCTCCTTTCTTTACTCTCTTCAGGCAGACTGCTTAAGAACACCAAGCTATAAACTTGCCAGCTCAAGATCACAGCTTAGCTTAAGCAGAACATGAGCTTTCACCTGCGTGGTTCTTTCCTGTGCTCAAGTTACAGCAACCTTACCCAGTCACTGGAAAGCTTTCGAGACATTTTAGTGGCATCCGACAATGATTGGTTTTAAAATAACACATTCATGAAAGTTGGACTGAATGACTGAAGACAAATGGGCAGCGAAACAAAAGATGGGCAGGAACCAAAATGCAAAGGGTAATTTTACTTAAAAGACCAACTTTTTTATTGTACGTTGGAGTAGAGTCTTTCCCCTGTGCCATCTCGTTGGAAGTTCATAAATTACAATTCCCAAGAAGTATTATGAGTTCATTTCAAGGCAAAAGGAATAAAACTGTTGCAGTCCTAGCTTTCACCATGAATAAAAGTTACCATGATGCTCCTATGATACTCATTCCGTACAGGAAAGGCCACAGTCCTCCTGCACTTCAAGTAACAGACCTCGGGGTGGAGAAAGCGCCACCCCTCACTACTGCAGGGTCCAGGTGCAGCATTAACAGTCCAGAGTGCGCTGGCGGGCTTGTCACGCAGACGCGAGCCTCAGCAACGAGGCTATAACACGGCTGGAATCTCTGACGAGACAGTGTCCAAAGGCTGCCAGTGACAGTCCATCAAGGCATCATAGAGCTCTTCGCTCTGCTCCATAAATTGTTTATTCGCTTCATGGACGTCCAACTGAGGCGTGGGATCTAAAGGAGGGAAGACGGACAGATAGGTCCTGCACCGAAAGCGTTAGGAAAAACCCCCGTGCCATGAACATCTTAGTTTTATTAAAACAAATGTAGGGGACGTCACAAAATGTTCCCAGCACTTGCCCAGTCACGGACCTGACTAGACCAGCCCTAGCTAAAACTTCCTGCAACGGGCTGAGAAATAACTGCATCCAAAGTCGTCCCTCTTTGCAGTGGTGATTGCCCCCCTAGCAGAGCCAACAGAGAGAAGCCATACCTGCACCTCGCAGCCCACGGTAGCCACTTAAACTGCCAAAGAAGGTGGGCTGGCACTCAGGCACCGGACTGCAAAGTGGAGGAGCGGAGGTGCAGGCACATGTTCCGTTCTGCTCCCTCCACTACGGGGTCAGAGTGGATGGCTGGGGATGGTAGGTGGCATCTTACGCTGCTGCAACAAGAGTCACCAGAGCTCATCTGCCAAAGCCTCAAACACCTCAAAGCATTTCACAGTTAGTAACCAAAGCAGTGCCAGCGACACCCAACGAATTACGTATGAACATGTCCCCTGTTTTGAAGTCGGAAGAAATGTTTGCGAAGCATTTTGGAGCTGAATGGCAACCCAGTGGGTACAATTCTGCTGCTATCAAGACATACTTAACATGGAGCACCTCTCCTATGAGGGCAGGCTGAGAGAGCTGGGCTTGTTCAGCCTGGAAAAGAGGAGGCTCTGGGGAGACCTAATTGTGGCCCTCCAGTCCCTAAAGGGGACCTACAGGAAAGCTGGCGAGGGGCTGTTTATGAGGGATTGCAGTGACAGGACAAGGGGGGTGGGTTTAAACTAAAAGAGGGGGGATTTAGATTGGACGTTAGGAAGAAATTCTTCCCTGGGAGGGTGCTGAGGCCCTGGCACAGGGTGCCCCGAGAAGCTGTGGCTGCCCCTGGCTCCTTGGCAGTGCCCAAGGCCAGGTTGGATGGGGCTTTGGGCAGCCTGGGCTGGTGGGGGTGTCCCTGCCTGTGGCAGGGGGTGGGAACTAGATGATCCTTGTGATCCCTTCCAACCCAAACCAGTCTGTGATTGTATGATTACACAAAAATCAACTCCTCGTATCCCCAAACCACTTGCAGGAGGTAAAGCTCAGCTAACGGCACCCACAATCTAAAGCTCACATTACCAGAGCAGCACGATCACAGAGTAATTGGTAATCGCAGAGTAAATGACTACCGGAGTGCAAAGCAACCAACCGACTGAATGCAAAACACATGCGGAATAAAATGCTTCTAACCACGTTCGGTTTTAGCTACATCATGTCATAACGCATTGCAGGAGGGCAGAATTAAGAAACAGGAATGATACACGGCAATACATTACTTCAGTTTCCTACAAATTTCAACATATTAATTTAATCAATGAGAAAAAGACACCCCAGAGATATTCTAACTCTAGTACTGCCAGGTTAGTTCCAGAGAAAGGAAAGCTCTCCTGTAATGCTTTTAAAAGCCACTAAGGGCTTTTTCATTGACATCATTACTGATACCTATGGATCCTGTAAAGGATTCAGCTGCTTTCTACTCTTACCATGTGATTTTTAACTTTTTTTAAAGAGAAGAATAAGATATGCTATCTAGTAGATATTCAGCTCAAGACAGAAATTTGGAACTGCTAGGATGAAACGATTTTTTCTTGCATCACTAAATGAAAAGTGCTTGTACATATATCTAAACCCCCAACACGGTTTAGCGGCCCGCTTCAAGCAATGACTGCTAAAGCAAGTGTTTTATCAGTGTGCTAACTGGTATTATTTCTTTTTTAAACTAAAAGCATGGTGAAGTATCCCGGGAAAAAAATGCCAAGATTTTACAGAAAACCAGAACATCAACTTTGTTTTTGTAGCATACCAGAAAAAAATACTAAAAAAAGGGTAGAAGTTTGAATACTGTAGAAGATTCAAATCTCAATGCTGGTGAAGTTGATTAGTTTCAGTCATGACAAGGTTCAGACTCGGAACAGCAACTGTAAAATAAGGACACAACTGCGCTAGGTGATAGCGACCCGCAAATTCTCTCAGGCCTCAGATTTACTCAGAGATAAAGGTCTATCACACTTTGACATTAAGGGCCAGTTTGAGAAAGGCTATCTCTGATCGGTGCAGAACAGACAGACAGCTTCAGTATCGACTTCGAGCAACATACCTTCTAATGCATCCTCACCAACTTCTTCATATGTCTGCAAGGCAAAAAAGGAGAACGCCTTAGGACAGCAGATACTTATCTCTTCTCTTACAAACCCCACCTGGTGATCACTGCTGTCGTACACTGACTTTCATATCTGACTGATTACACGGAATTCCTCATACATAAGCCCCGTGTTCTACTCCCAACAGACTCCATGGGGCAGATCCCTCACTAAACTTCTGACAGAGGCAGGAGTTCTTCAAACCCCTGTGGGGCAGTGGGTGGCTGTCCTGACCTGTCTCATCCTTTAAAACAGGCTATGAAGGCTCCCAGAAGGCAGTCTTAGCGCTGCCTGTCCAACTGCCCGTACCAAGAGAACCCTTCTACCACTACAACTGTATTAAGAGACCCTTTGTGAGCTCCAGAGCTTTTTACCCCTCCAGCCCCAGCAATATCCCCCGTAAAAGCCAACACTACACACTAGTCTGCTGGACAGTTTTGCTTCCTCATCAAGCAGCTACATTAAGATCCCAGAGCTGAATATAACTGTCGTGGTTTTACTCCAGCCGTTGGCTGGGCACCACATAAACGCTCGCTCAGTCCCCCTCATCGGAAAGGGGGAGAGAATCAGAAGAGTGAAAGTGAGAAAACTCATGGGTTCAGATACAAGAGTTTAATCAGTGAAGGAAAAGCCGCGTGCACAAGCAAAGCAAAACAAGGAATTCATTCCCCACTGCCCACGGCAGGCAGGGGTTCAGCCATCCCCAGGACAGCAGGGCTCCATCACGCATAATGGTTACTTGGGAAGACAAACGCCATCACTCCGAATGCTGCTGCCCCTCCCTATCTCTTCCCCCCCAGCCCCTTATAAACCGAGCGTGACGCCATATGGTGTGGAATGTCCCTTTGGTCAGTTGGGGTCAGCTGCCCTGTCTGTCCCCTCCCAACTCCCTGCGCACCCCCAGCCATCCCGCCGGCGGGGCGGTGCAAGGAGCAGAAAAGGCCTTGGCTCTGTGTGAGCATCGCTCAGCAACAGCAAAACCATCTCTGCACTATCAGCGCTGCTTCCAGCACAAACCCAACACACAGCCCCATACTGGCTGCTATGAAGAAAATTAACTCTCTCTCAGCTGAAACCAGGACAATAACATGCCCATCACTGTTCCATAACCTATGCTGTGTTTCTGCGCTGCCAGATCGCTGAAGAGCGAGTGGGTCGCGCTGTCCTACCTGCATTGTGCTCTGCGTGTATCCGTACTGGGGGTAGCTGTAGCTGTAACTGCCTGTGTTCTGGTCGTAGCCCCACTGGGCGTAGTAGTTGTGATATTGTTGGTAATATTGGTTATAATTATAGTTGTACATCTGATTGTACTCCATTGGTTTCACACGATTACTTAAAAAAATAAAGCAGGAATAAGTTGCAAATAATGCAGAACAATTATGAAAAAAAGCGGTGAAATAGCTTAAGATACAACACGGTAGATACACAAGGCTCAGTCTAACATGCAAATTTCAGTCTTTAAAAATACATTCAATATTTACTGCAGCAGTATTTATTGTTTGCATACATTTGCAGAAAGAAAGAAGTGGTTTAAATTTAACCCCCTTTCCTGTATTCATATTCACCTCCATTAATAAACACAGTTTCCATTCTTTATGAGTTAATTTAGTATCACTTCCTGGCTTTGGGAAGGGAAGAGTTCAGGACTGTGAGCCTCAGTTTAGAATAATCCTGAACCATGATCCAGATTCTTGGGTCCTTTTTTCCTTCTGATAAATAGGAAGAAGTTTAGTACTCTGCAGCTTCCTGAGACAAGTTACTGAGTCTTGCTTTACATGAAGAGATAAAGCCTTGAGAAAGAACTGGGGGTTTCTTGACTAAGAATGCACAAACCCCTCTCCTCGCTGCCACTTTGGTGCAGAAGCCTAACCAACGACGGGCGGTCCCCACTCCCACTGAACTGGGTCGTCTCCAATGCACATAGTTGGAAGAGCTCACAAAGTAAAAATAACTACAAGTAATTAAAAAACTACACTTAAGTAGCCTGTGAGCTGACTAAAATTCCCATTCCTTGTCATAAAGTGGAGGAACTTCCCGAGGAACTGGGAATCTCACCTGATTATCAAGATTTGAAATAATGAGATGACAAATATTGTTTGGAAATGAGAATGTGTCACACATAAAGCTAAGTCTAATGATGAAATAAGTGAGAAGTAGGAAGAGGGAAACATCAATCTTCTCACAATGATACACCCCCTTTTTCTGCTTTTCTCTTCCTTATCCCCCCCCCCAAGACTTCTGAGGTCACTGAAAATTCTAAATATTATTCAAATAGGGAGCAATTACTATTATTCGTATTACCCTAGTGCTACGAGCCCCAAGTCAGACCAGGATCTCATTGTATCAGGTTCTGAACAAACACAGAAAAAAAAGTTAATCCCTGCCCCAAAAGACTTATATTTAGTAGACATTATAATAGAATTAGCAAGGTAATCGAGCTTTGCTATCCAGAAATCAATAAGCAGATTTAGACTATTTCAATTTAATGCAAAGGAACATATACTTTAAAAATAACCATATTTCAATACAGTGGGTGTACATGTGTGTGTATTTAATAATGTATACAAATAAAAACAGTGTAAAATGCTCAGTCTTGATCTAATGTTATAATTTTTTGGAATTCCTGTGCACTCTGACACTCTAGCTACTTCATAATCCGTGGGTATTCCTTCACTCTTGTGATGGAAATATCCAGCAAATGTTCCCAAACCACTAAAAGACATTTAAAAAAACCCCGCAAGTGATTTCACATCACGCTGCTCTTATCGAAACGTCTGGCTGCTCTTATACTCACGCTTTTGGTATAGCCACGCTCAAGCGCACAGGCTTAGAGCCCAACCCCACAGCTCCTTGACACTCTGTCAGCGCTCTTTTCTGTTCCAGTTCATCCGTGAATTTCACGAAGCCGTAACCTCTGCAGAGATACAGAATAACTCACATAAAATCGAAACAAAAAAAGCCACGCCACTTTTTTTTTTTTTTATATTTCACATTTACAATGAAGTGAAAATTGGGTTTGAAAAACAGGACAAACGAAACGCTTTCGCTAGGGCTGCCCTGGCTTTTAGTTGAGATTAAATGGTTCTGCCTTCCAGGTGCTTTTGCAAAATGCTTGAAACCGTGTGTCGATGTGTCGTATTCTTCGGCAGTGCTTTCAAGGGCTTGACAAAAGTAAAGTGATTCTTGTGCCAGTGGATTCTGGGGAATTGGAAGTGAGCTGACATGAGACATGTCAAAATGCATGAACAGACAGTAACAAAGCCTCAAATCTACACTGGGAGGATACAGATAATCCAAGCAGTTGCAAGTCAGCACAGGATTGACAAGACATGGGCACCGTTTATACAGAAAACTGCCCCACCAAGAAGGAAAATATTCCTGTTCTCTACAATCAACTGAGATACACTTCCCAATCAAGGCCTTTTTTCAACAGGAAAATATTCAAATAGGTTTTCTGTCATTCCTAACAACGGCACGGCCCCATCAGCAGACCTGAAAATGAGCTTTTAACGTCAAGGTGCTAAAATTTGCTCCGACAGCACAACTTGGCCAGGGATAACACACAGCCAGCAACCCCTCGACGCTGTGGCAATCCTTCACTGCGGTGCTACCAGTACTGCATGTCAGCCAGATGGAAAGTAATAATTCCCCTCCAACCCCAAAGGTCCTTTGCGTGGGATTCTGATGCTGTAAGTGAGTCAGAAGCAATGCAACAGCATCCAAGAGGGCAGTGCCAGGATCCCAGGATGGGCTGGGCTGCCTCACGCAGCAGAAAGATCAAAGGCTTAGGTGTGGGAGGGAAAAAGGAATCCATCTAGGTGAAGGAAGGAGTTTGGGAGGGAAAGGGCTTGTCGACCTGGGGAAAAGAACGAGCCCTAAGCAAGGGTGTAAATTTACAGCGTATTATCTATTCTGTGGGAACTCTTAAACACCAGGGAACACACTATTTTGAAAACAGCATCACCTAGTACTCACAGTAGGTCCACTCTGGAAGCTATTACGGAGCAAGCTATACACACAAGTCCAAATGTGTATTTTTATACATCTATGCACATATGTGTGTGTACTCCTCACATACAGAAAACCAAATCACAGCTCAGGCTTACACAAACTGAATAATTAAGGAAGAGCAAAGCTCTACATGGGTACACATTTTGTTTAACTTGCCCTCTGCAAAAGGACTGGGGCAAGTTAAACCAGTGCAAGTCAAGTTTTAAGTCAGTTTAAGTCAGTTTTAGGTGTTCACACACAAAAGTGTGTAAGTTTCTAAGCTGCAGCCTTTTGGATAGGACCAGGAGTGTAAGTGAAACTGGTTATGTTGGCAGTTCCATAATAGAGACAGACAGACAAGGAGGTGGATGTAGTGTATAGGAGCACGGGTCGGGTGCAGCACGGCAGGCAGCGATTCTTCCAACTTTTCCAGACACGTTTTTTCACACAAATGGCCAAACCAGATCTTAGTACAGAAGAAAACCCACCCAGAAATCATTTCTTCGTGGCCAGGACCTCACCGGCAGACGTTCTGTCAGCCCCCCAGCCTGCACCCTCAGCAGAAAGCACAGAAGCAGGCAGAGCACTACGGCATCGGGCTCCAAGCTCCTCTCTTGCCTGGACAAGAGGTGCTGGGAGGAGACCTTCCTGATCTACCAGCCCTGGCTGGCTGGGCACATCCACAAGCCCCAAGTTCCTCTCTCGCATCACAGCGACACTTGCAAGTTGCTTCAGCTTTGAGTAATTGCACAAGTCACAACAAAGCCCCTGGTAGCCGCACCGCGGCACTGCTAGGGGAGATGGCTGTGCTCTTCCCAGCAACAGGACTTTAAGGCCCTGCTCCTTCCCCACTTCCCGAGCTACCACAGACAGCCCTTCCCTGAGGTCTGCACTTAGCAGCAGTTCCCCAAGCACAGCTAATGGCCCAACCTGCATCGCCCAACACCTATTTTGTAGGCAGAGACTGAAGCAAGTGCAGCAAAACAAGAACTGCTGGGTTTACACCTCTGAGGAGGACGCACCCGGAGCCCACCCCGGCTGTGTTGGTCTCAGGTGAGGTGGCAGTAACAGGATGAGTACTTAACAGCCAGAGAGTGACTAAGCAGCTCTGCAAGAGGTTGAGGTTGCACATGAAGAACTTCGTTACTAGGGAGGTAGTGCAGCACCGGAACAGGCTGCCCAGACAGGTTGTGCTATCTCCATCCTGGGAGGTTTTCCAGGCTACACAATTCATGGCTGACCTGATCTAGCGTTGGCAGCAGTCCTGCTCAGAGTGGGAAGCTGGACCAGAGACCTCCAGAGGTTCCTTCAAACCAACATGTCCACATGAGAAACCTTATGTGAGAAAGAGGGGAGATCTACAGCCATATTCTAAGTCTTGTCACAACATTCTCATAGGTATTACATCAGAATATTGTGTTTCATGGAAGTCTGATCATTTCTGTTTTGAAAACGGGTCCCTTTTCTAGGAAAACACACTTTCATTTTCTGCTATTTAGAAAGTGTTTTAATAACGTTAAGAAAACCAACTTTTTGACATGTTTTTGGCAAGACGTTTCCAGTAAAGATGAACAAGGTGGCTACTAAGTACCTGACAATGAATCATAGCTTTGTTTGCCCTACCCTATTTGAAACAAAAACCCGTAAGGCTTTCACAGGGATATACACTCAATGGCCTAAAGACTCTAAAAGCACAATTCCGTCTGAAACGCTGACACTTTTTCAGCATTTTCAGAAGTGCAATAACCTACTGCCAACACACAAAGGGCATAAAACTGACAGAGGAGTGACAGTGCGCTGTGGTGACTACCAAGCGTACTGCAGACTGAGTATCCAAGAACACTGTGTTTTTAGATAACTGAAAACTAAGCTGATAGTTATTCTGTTTTCCTTGTTGCATTATATCATAGAATCATAGAATGGTTTGGTTGGAAGCGACCACAACAATCATCTAGTTCCAACCCTCTGCCACGGGCAGGGACACCCCCACCAGCCCAGGCTGCCCAAAGCCCCATCCAACCTGGCCTTGGGCACTGCCAGGGAGCCAGGGGCAGCCACAGCTTCTCGGGGCACCCTGTGCCAGGGCCTCAGCACCCTCACAGGGAAGGATTGCTGCCTAATATCTAATCTAAATCTCCCCTCTTCCAGTTTAAAACCATGACCCCTTGTCCTGTCACTACACTCCCTGATAAACAGCCCCTCTCCATCCTTCCTCTAGGCCCCTTTATGTATTGGAAGACCACAGTTAGGTCTCCCCAGAGCCTTCTCTTCTCCAGGCTGGACAAGCCCAGCTCCCTCAGCCTGTCTCCAGAGCAGAGGGGCTCCAGCCCTTGCAGCATCTCCGGGGCCTCCTCTGGACTCGCTCCAGCAGCTCCATGTCCTCCTTGTCCTGGGGCCCCCCCAGCTGGAGGCAGCACTGCAGGGGGGTCTCAGCAGAGCGGGGCAGAGGGGCAGAATCCCCTCCCTGGCCCTGCTGCCCACACTGGTTTGATGCAGCGCAGGACACAGGCGGCTTTCTGGGCTGCCAGCGCACACTGCCGGCTCATGCTGTTTTTCATCAACCAGCACCTCGAAGTCCTTCTCCTCAGGGCTACATCTACATCTGCCCTACTGCTGCATGTGATGTGAAAGAAAAGAACGAATAAGAGATTACTTACTTGGATACTCCTGCCTGGTCCAAAACAACTTTTCCACCTCTACACGATGGATAAACTTTAACAAAAAATTCGTATAACATGCCATCATCCACATCAGGAGTCAGGTCTCCCACAAAAAGTGAATATTCTGGACTGAAGAAATGAAAAGAAAACTTCTTAAGTACAATCATACAAAAATAAGACATGTGCTGAGTGACAGCTAACATTTACCGTAAATGTCTGACTTCAGAAAAAAGTGATATTAAAGGATCATTTAATAGATACTTTAAAGTGTCACCAGTTAAGTTGCTTAGGTGACTAAAGTTTGTGTTGACACCGCTTTTTCAAGTTAATTCAAACAGCACAACTGGTCTACTCAATACTGCTTTTTATTTAAAGAGAATTTAATTTTTTAGCTCTTACAGGATATCTCTAGATTTCTGACGTGGCAAGAAAACATTAATGCTTCATTTAGAGATTTGCTATTTCCAGTATACTTATCTTAAATTATAGTATATGAATTTAGATACTTTGAGGTTAGAAAGTTTAAATATCTTAAAAGTCACTTTTTGACAAATCCGCTGTGCCACACAAAAGGCAAAGCACAAAACTGACAGGTGGACCAAGTTATCCTCCTTCTGCTAAAGGTTCACTGGGCAAGCTGCGGGCATCAGAAAGGCTGTGTCATCTGTCTGGATTTCCAGAGCAAACAGAACTGTAAGAATTAGTTAATAAATGCAAATCTCATTCTTGTCCCCATCTGTCACGCTGTGGTTCTAATCTAAGAAGTTGTATTTTTTTTAGAAAAAAGATTTATAATAATGTAAAATAAAAATATAATTGCTGCGATCTGACTAACACCACACTAATAACTGCAGGAGCGTGCTGCTTTCACCCTCGTACACACCTGCCCAAACACCTCCTTGTGTTGTTCTTACTCCAACTGTGCAAGCGTTTCTGGGCAGGCATTATGACAGGTACTCACACCACCCAGCTCCAGGAGCCTAATTTAGCTCGTTTGTCTCCTTACACATCTTCACCGTCAATGGAAAAAGACAGGCTCCTCCAGAGGGCAATTCAGAGCACCTCTCCTGCTCTTTGCTGACTGCTGTGGTACTTTAGCCAGTGAAGCCAGGCGGTGTGAAACCACTGCATTTATCTTCAGGTGCCAAACACACCCGTGGCCTTACACAGCATTACGATGGGATGCATCCTCAGATCCATAACGTGCTAACATGCTACAGCACCACAAATATTCACAGCGTGTGCCAAGGCAGTTTAATGTGATCTACGTTTTTAATGATGGGACTTAGTTATCTGGTGCTGCTGCACAAAATGGTACGAATTTCAGCTGTGTGCATCTCATGAATGTTCTCCTGTCCAAGTTTTCTAGCTGTACATCTCGTCCAGCAACGATGAACTGGTGGGTTTAGGTATTTTGAGTCCTCTTTGCAAGGCAACCAATAAAGACATATCAAGCAGACAAAACTAGTATTTGAATATTGAGCGTTTACCTGTTATCGGGCTGTTTTCCATACGTTGCATAATTCAATTTAAATCGCTTTGCCTGAAACAAGGCAAAAATGAATCCATAATTTCAAATATTCTTATGTGAATCCAAACAGTTAGGAAAAAATACAATGAGCTTATTTTACACAACTTTCTTCATGCTGACCAATGCTCAATGCTGTCAAGCCAGCCAGTTAAGGTATCAAGGACAATATTTTTATTTGACTTCAGTACTGTTATAATAATGAAAATCAGCAAAGAATCTGCACCAAGAGGTTTGGCCTATCTTTATTTCAACAGTTCATAATGCTAGTGAAAGGGAGGTGAACCTTACACAGCATGAAATTTTTGTATGTTTAAGGAAGACCGGAGAACAGAGGTACTAACAACAAATATTAAATGACATCCAATTTTAAAGTCTTGAAATGAAATGACAGTACAGACTGTTGGACATTTCTGATTTACAAGAATACTGGCAGACTGGAAAATGAAATCCCTGAGTCTGGAAATATGGCTAAATACTTTGCTTTGGATGATATGCTTATGTAGTAAGATTCAAAATCCAGGTTTTTATGAAGGAGCTACCTGTCAGTGGATGCTGGAGGCTTCCCTAAACATTGCACCTGATTTATTTTTTAAAACAAGCTTTCCAGGAGTCTGGATTTGCGCACACTGGCACGTCTGGAACTCCCCACCCCCATCCTACCAGTGTTCAGCAACCTGTGCTCAACTCACACGGAAGCCTAGACCAAGATCTAAGGAGCAGCTGGTCCTCCGCCACAAAGTCCCGAGGGTCTCAATCCTCTGGGCATTCTTATATGATGCTGGGCACACCCTGACCCACGCAGGCTCACTGCAGAGTGCGATGGTAAGCGCTATTTTCTTTTGAAACATGTCTGACAGAGGAAGAAGCAAAGGGCTGCACACTTTACAAGAGTACTGGTGTCAGAACCCACCCAGAGAGTGGAAGACCTAAGTGGGATTCCTTTGTCAGCATGAGGGGCATTTTTCAATCTCCCAGCGGTTCCAAAGCTGAGATCCCTCTGCACTGCACAGCTCCACAGCAAGGACTCAAAAGGAACGTGGCCAAAGAAAGCAAATCTACTGTGAGTCCATAACCTCGAGATCGGGAGGTTTGTTTAGTTCAGCCTGTGTGCTCCTGTACCTTGTATGATGTATTTTCTCCCCTCAAAGACAGTGTAAATAATTTTGGGGAAATAGAGAAAGACTTATCTCTAGGATATAATCATGTTCCTTGCACGCTTGTGTTCACTGGTGCACAGTGGTATGCAACTCCTTCTGTGGACCGTTAACAAGCTAACACAAAATACAGATTCCACTTTGAAGCACCTTCATCTTTTTTTTGGATTTCACTCTTCATTGCGATCTTGGGCTTAAAATCAATGAGAGACCTGTGAGTACTTCCACTCAAATGGGAACTGAGGGCAGTAATTCTGTAAAAGAGACAGCAACAGCACCACAGCTCTCTGTTATTCCTTGGGCTGATTCAATATTTAAAAAGAAAAAAGTGAGCCACATTCAGTTTTCTGCAAATGAGAGAAAAAGTATCCAAATGCAGGAGATGTGCTGGACACCTGCCAGCCGAGTGCACAGGCTACCTACACTGGCTCTCTGTCTGACATCTGTAATTCTCTCCATGTGTTATGGAAATCATCAACACATTCTGAATTCAACTCTGGATAAAGACAGGTATTCCTGAAACCACACTTTGATTATTACACTGCTCCTTGCAGGAGCCACGCTCTTTCTCTCTCCAGTGACTAGAAGGCACCCAGAGGATCAGCTTCCCTTAATCGTGGGCTCTGGTTTGCAGTATTAAACAGGACAGGTGAAACAGACACCTCCCGGCCTCTCTCTCACCTACCCCTTCTAACAAGGGACGCCATCCTCTCAGGAAATCGTTCAGGAACAACTCCCAGCTTCCTACTGAGGGTATCAAACACACTGAAACAGGCATCAATTTACCTTAGTGTATCACACTGTAACTGAGGTGATTCTAGAGCTGCTTTACGAACCAGTCACCCTGGCTACTGCAGCCAACTTCTGTGGGTACAACGGACAGCTGTGTCAGCCGCCCCGTTTTAATCTACTACACGCTCGAGTCAACATCCTAAAATTAGCCTCGATGACTATTCCTCCTCTCCTTCCTAAGTACTCAGCTTTTATGTATCCGAGACATTTGTTATGTATGGCAATTACACAACGGACTAGCTCTTTCTTGACTGTAAATAGGTTTTAAAAACTTTTGTTTCCTAAGGGACGAGAATAATGCAAGGCTTAGAAGTTGTGTTTCTCTTGTAAATCAAAGTTACTCAAAACCCAGTGTGAACCTGCAAGTTCATCCTGTACAAACGTAACGACATACCAACTGTAACAAATGAATATGGAACTACAAACGAAGAGAGACCAAAGGAGCGCGGTAAGTATACTCAATCTATTTTTTCCCTGTTCTTCTCTGGTTTCTCATTAGTCCAACTTTGATAGCAGTAGAAATGCTCAGAAACAGACACACCACAGTATTTCTAGACCTAGATTTTAACCAGACATTCACACGGAAATTAGTATTTTTCCAACAATTTTCCAAGCAAGAACATTAATATTTTTATGTTCATTAATTTAACTCTAGAGAAATGAAGAATCCCAGTTTGCTAACTACCAAATTCATCTGTAATAACTCAAAATACAGATTCTACACTATCTATTCCTCTCTACTTTTGCTTCCCAACCAGCTGATTTCATTTACTTACCGGTGTAGCACCAGGAAGCGGTTTTCCATTGATTTTGTGTAAACATTTCTCTGCAGTAGCTAGATCTGCAAATTCTACAAAGCAATAGCCTGCTGGAATTCTGAACACAGACACAGGAGAGGAGAGAGAAAGTTTTCAGATTTAAAACACATTTGAGGAGGAACAGTATGTTTTCAGAAAACTGGTAGGGAATTCCCTATAGTTGCAATATGTAGAACAATTTCTCTCTTGAAGTATAACCATTAGGTACCAAAAAGAAGGTAGCAGAGTAATCTTGGCTCTCAAGTAAAGTGACAGCCTTACTTACCAGTAAGCCGGGTCAACATAAGCACATAAAAAACAGTTTTGCTCACAATTTACTTCCTGCTTTCTTTGCCTATATATAAATTTTCCCACCCAAGTTTAAACAATTTAAAACTGAAAAGACAACATTTACAAGCTACAAAACTACGTTATTCTGCGTACAGTCACTCATTTTGTTCCAAATGAACTCAAACAGTTTTGCTCTGAGTCCGACTTCCCACCTCTGCCAGCACCACTGGTGCAACAATTAACACCGAGTAGTCACTGAAGCCTTCAGCCCAGAAGGTGTAATTCCCAGAGGGACTGTATGGCATACATATGCTGCTCTGAATGAGTGCTGAAACACTGCAGGATGAGGGCCAAACCTTGGCGTGCGATGGGGAGGTCGAAGAGCCAGCAACTGTCCCCCCACTGCTATCATCAATACAGCCGTACTGTTGGCAGCAACGGTGAAAAGCTCACCGGGAAAATCACTCTAATACGGACAGGAGCACAGCGATGCCATGCAAAGGGCAAAGGGTTCAATCCAAACGCACTGGTAGAACAAACTGAGAACAAGCATAAACAGTTACCCTGTCAACCTGTTTCGAATGATTTTTACGCTCAGTACGAGCTCTCCCATGGTGGCAAAGGCTCTTGAAACAAAGTTTTCATCCATATATGGCTCCAGCTATAAAAGCAAAAAAAAAAAAGTTAGATCAGGGCATCTACAAAAAGGAGAATATATGTGTCAATGTCACCCTAAGCAGTTAAAACATTATTGAGAAGTATTTTACCCTTACACTTCAAAAAGAAGACTCATTTAAGAGGGTCGATGCCACTCAAAACCAGCAGGCATGCATGAACCAGGCTCAACAGTCTGCAAAGTGGAACCCAAGAGACAGCATGAATTTCAGAGAACAGGGAGCTTTCACAGAAGGACAAAAGCCACTCAGAAACATACAGCAACAAACGGAGCGTTCACTACACGGAGTGGAGGATAAGGAGATGGCAGGCTCCTTCTCTGTACGCAAACGGAGGCTGGGCCAGCGCTGTCAGCACACGGGCGCGGCACAGCCCCGGGTGCTATGACAAACGGGCGACATGCGCCAGGTAACACAGACCCCACCGAGTCAGGGCAGGGGTTTGAAGAGCCGTGCCTGCCTCGCATAACCGTGGAGATAACGCAGGGCAGCATTTGGAGGGGAGACCGCTAACCGCACCCCGCAGCAGGTCTGCGCTTTGTATTGCGGGTGGGTGCACTGACCGTGTTTACGTCGTAGGTGAGAGGGTGGCACCGTGTGTGTCAGGTGTGGGAGAAGTGCAGGGCAGTGGTTCCATGCGAGTGAACACGCCGGAGAGCAGGTGCTGGTACAGTGTAAGTGACTGAGAAGCACAAAACGGCACTGCGGTTTGGATCAAATATACAGTGAAGGTACTGGGGGCAAAGGACGCCTCGCGGTGTAAAAAAAAGCAGAGGAGGGAACTAACTGAAACAACGGTTTTGGGCAACACACATACGGACGGGGGGCACCGCGTCCGACAGCTGCCACGAGACTGGGGTGTGCGGGACACACGTATAGCTCTGTGTGCACATGTACCTGTGTGAGTAGGACAGATGGCCCTGTGGCAGCTGACAGCGCTCAAGCGTGTCGTGAGTCTGGCAGGTACCGGGTGGCTCCGTCACTTGTGTGTGTGACAGAACGTGCGGAACTGTGCAGTACCTGCTAGCGGGTGACCATATTGCACTCGCACGTGCAAAAGGTGGCAGGTGCCCTGCGTTGGCGTGCGCGTAATGCGGAAATGACCCCGTTACACGTGCCGAGAGCGGGAGGCAGCACTACTCCGTACAGACGTGCCAGGCAGAGGGTGATGCTGTGGGGTGTGCGTACAGGAAAGTCAGGCTCACGAAGGCAACAGGCGACTGTTGCTCGGATATCTACGGGTGTGTTTCAAAGAGCAGCGGCCTGCTTGTGCGAGGTGACTGGAAAAGAAGATGGCTTTATGGCGGAGCGGTGGCAGACAACCCTTTGTGCGTAAAGAGACAAGGGACTCTCCAAGTGTGTCCGCATGAGGGGCAGGTAGTGGAAGACTCACTGATGTGTCAGCGTATGCGTGCAATGCAGTGGCAAACTTGGTGTAAGCGTGCATACAAGAGAAGCAGCCGATGGGATCCTCAGCGACACGCTGGGATGTGCGTACACGCACCGGGGAGAGGCGGAGGAAGACCACAGGGTGCACATGCGAGTGCAGGCAGGACCGTGCAATATGCTGGTGCGAGTCTGTAAGAAGAGGGCTGGAGAAAGATGTGTGTGCAAGTAAGAGGCAATGTGGGAATCGTGATACGCTGGTGTAACTGCATGCGCGTACCTGTACGTGTACGCAGACGTATACAAGCATGTGGCAGGCAGCAAAGACGCTACAATAGGGCGGTGAGATCGCATACGTGACTGTAAAAGTGCGGGCAGTACAACACAATGTGAGCACACACATGCAGGTGTGCGCATGGGTGGCAAAGCACGACAATACGCTGGGTGTGAGTATGCACACACGAGCGTGTATGAAAGCGTGTGTGTGCAGTGGCGAGCGGTGAGGGACACAGGTGCGCGAGTATGAGGGTGTGTGCAGTGCGTGAAGGGCAGACAACAAGGGACACCGTGGGGTGTGCATCACTGTGCAAGTGTGCCCGTGGTGTGCACGTGAGCAGGCAGTGAGAGACACCCAAGGGTGAGGAAGCATCTGTGAGTGTGAGTGTGCTGCCAGGTGCACACGCAGGCAGGAATGAGGGAAATACAGGTGTGCGTGCAATTGCTTATGAGTGTGCATGCACACGGGAGAGTGCAAATCCTTATAAGCACGTGAGTGTACCCAGAGATGTGCATGTGAGGCAGGTAGTGAGGGATACTCCTGCATAGGTACACACAAGTACAAATAAGCATTAGTGCCTACAGGTGAGAGCACAAGCGTGTTAGCCTAGCAGCACAAACATGAGTGCAAGTGTGTAAGTGCCTTCGAGCATACGACCACGAGCATGGAAGTGTCTACGAGCACCTGAGCATACAGAACAGCACGTAAACCCTAGAAGCACGTGAGCCTACAGGCTAGTGAGTAAAGTGAGTGTGCAAGTGTCTAACAGACCATGAGCACGGAAGTGTGAGAACATCAGTGCCCACAAGCATGCCTGCCCACCAGTGTGAGCACAGGCAGCACGGGACACTGGTGTTGAGTGCCACGAGCGTGACCGTGACCCTGGCTGCGGGCAGGCAACAAGGGTCACTCTGTGTGTGCCTGTGTGTGTCCAACTGTGTCTGAGTGTGTAACTGTCAACGAATGTGTGTGCCAGGGTGAGCATCTCTGAGCATGTGTTTGCGTGTCAGCCTGCGTGAGCCTGCCAGCGTGCACAGGAGTGAGTGTGCATGAGAGTGACAGTCGGCCCGGGAGTTTATGCATGTGTCAGAGTGTGTGCGGGTCTGTGAGGCTGTGTCAGTGAGGGTGGCTGTCTGTGTGAGGGTGTCAGTTGGTGTGAGGGTGTCAGTCAGTGTGAGGGTGTCAGTCAATCAGTCAGTCAGTGTGAGGGCGTCAGTCCGTGTGAGAGTGTCAGTCGGTCAGTGAGTGTGAGGGTGTCGTCAGTCAGTCAGTCAGTGAGTGTGAGGGTGTCAGTCGGTGTGAGGGTGTCAGTCCGTGTGAGAGTGTCAGGCAGTCAGTGAGTGTGAGGGTGTCAGTGAGTGTGAGGGTGTCAGTCAGTCAGTCGGTGTGAGGGTGTCAGTCGGTGTGAGGATGTCAGTCGGTCAGTCAGTGAGTGTGAGGGTGTCAGTCAGTGTGAGGGTGTCAGTCGGTCAGTGCGCCCCA
>VWZZ01004445.1:24287-68074 GCA_013399095.1 Psophia crepitans
AGGTGTGGGGGTGCCCGGTGGGGCCGTGAGGACGCCTGAGGTGAGGGGTGTGCCAGGCTGGAGGGGGGTGAGATGAGGGATCCAGGGCTGGAGACTGGAAGGAGGAGGAGGAGGACGGGGCTAAGGGGCGATGAGGAGAGCGGGGTGGGTGGGTGGATGAGGCAAGCCAGATGAGGAAGGCACGCCAAGCCTGGGTGAGGGCATGTGGGGATGGGGCGAGGGCCCGGAGAGTCCCTGTGGGCAGGAGCACGGGGAAGAGGGCGAGAGGGAGCCAGGGCCGGGAGGAGGCGCTGGCACCAGGAGCAGGTCAGAGCGTCAGAGTGGATGGAAACCCAACCAGGCAGGCCGCCCACCGGGCCCGGAGGGGGACATGGGGTCTCTGTTCCTGGAGTCACTTCATTCCCAAGCACAGTGAGCTTCCAGCCACTTCAGTGCTAAAGAGCAGCAAGGAAATGAGGCCTGTTGCGTACTCCAGAGTTTCATGTGTGAGAAGGCAAATGCAACAAACGCCAAATTTCCTAGTTAAAAGATCCTTGTGTTTTCTGAGACGGGTGTTGAATTCATTTTAGCACTCCAAGCTGACAAGCCAGGCCCCCACGCATCATGGGGTTGCCTTAAAAAAATCTTGAGGCTTTTAAATGAAGAATTAATTACTTCATATAGTAGTACACAGGACTGTGCCGTGTTCTGCATAAATATTGAGAAAATTCATTGCGTATCCCACCTCCTGGTGTAGTAAAGCGATAATATTAACATTGGGGTGTTTTGAAAGCTCTCATCAAGGTTTTCTCGCAAGAGTTGGAGGTGCTGAAGTAAGGAGCGTGAAAGTTTTTCGGTTCTCTGCTGTGAGTATGCAGCTCAGGCCACTGCTGTCAGTGCTGGCACGTGGTTATGGAGTTGGATGCTTGTTGACAACGTCAGCAGAAGGCGAATGGCTCGGTGTGGTTTACTGGGGCGAGGTTTGTGAGATGCCATAATCCCTGCTCCCCTCCACCCAGCAGGGTAGAAGCCATGCTCTGAATCCCAGCCAAACCAGGGCTGCCCCGGCTCTGAGGTTTGACCCCTGCCTCTTCTCTCGGCAGGCAGGAGATTCAGCCCTTGGGGTCCTCAGCACAGCTTGTGGGGTTGGGTTGGGTACGGTGTCATCCTCCCTCTTCTCCTCTCTGTTCCCCCAGGCTTCAACAGCAAGAGTGGCAGTCCCTGGAGGAAATGGGACCAGTAGTTATGATGGAGCAGAGACGAGCAGACCCAGAGCACCAAGGGCTGTGTACTTATGAGCTCGTTGGTATTTCGGCTTTGTAAACCCTGTACCCTCTTATGGAAAGCCAGGCATGCGCCAGAGCTGCTGAAGCACTGGCTGTGGTTGCGGAGTCACTGCAGGATGCCATAAATCCAGCTGATGATGACAGGGACACTCCAAACCCTCTGAACTATTTATTGCCTCTGTGGCTGCTGGGTCCGGGCGAGCAGAGGTATTGCTGCTCTGCTGTTTGCAGCCCGTGAGAGGGCAGCACCAGGCCGCCGGTTGTTGGCTGGAGGGTTTCAGGTGGTGAAATTCGGCATCGTTATGGTGCACGGAGAGCAGCACCGTGCAATGGAGCCAGTCCTCAGAAACTTCTGAAGCAATGTGTAAATGTTCTCTTAAATCTTGCCCCGGAGCATCCTCATTCCAGTGACTAATGTGTGAAACCGACCAGGAGCAGAACGGAAAGTTACGTGCTCTGCTTTTCCCTGCAGGTGAAAAGTGTGATGAACATTGCTCATTTCTGCAGGGAACTCTGAAAATCCTTCATCTTCATACTGGATCTGTGTCTCTGTCATCATTCTGTAGCATGGCCGGTGCTGATTGCTCTAGAACATCAAGTCTTCAGCAATCATGGGTGTGCAAGAATCATGAGATTAAAAACATATTTACAGTTGGATTGATTTGTTTTCTGATTTTTGTGTCCCTAGGGCACCCTCAGGTGATTTTTCCAAGCTCTTCTCTACCACATTGCAAAATCTGACGTACAATGGAGACAGCTAGCAGGACCCACAGCAACAACTCTGTTGAATAAAGACGTTGGGTTGTCAAGTAGCACTTTTTGTGCTTCTGTGTCACTGGCAACCTGGTCTCTTGCAAATTCACTCTCTTTGAAGTCCCTGCTGAGACTGCCTTTCAGGTGTCAGCTTTCAGGATGATCAGTTTTTGGGTTGGTTTTTTTTTGCAACATGGCAATTAATCCTCTGCTTTGCAGAGCCACACAGCCGTGGCTCATTCTGTGTTATTATCTTACAGCTACTCAAAGTCAGTAGTTTGTTCTTTGTCATTTGATGAAGTGAGACCAGCGTCTTTAATAACTCCTTTCCATTTTTCCTTCCAGCTGAGTAATACAGAACTTACTTTTCCTGGGATAATCCATAGAGATGGATGTTGGGCAATGAAAATGCAAAAGGAAGCCAGGATCTTGTGACGGTGTTGGACCAGGAGAAAGTAAGAAATTTATATTTGGTGTTATATCTGAAGTGACTGCTGTTTTTGCACCTAACCTTGTGACAGAGCACAAAGACTTCCAGAAGAATATTATTACCTGAAAAGCTGTTTATTCCCCCTTAAAAATTTGTGAGCTGGCAAAGAGGCAGCAGCTCATAATGGGAAGACATGGGGATTCCTCTGCCCTGTGAGTGGATGTCAGTAGTCAGCAGCTGAAACATCTGTCTGTCTTGTCACCTCTGCTGGGACAATAGTGATTTCTTGGTCTTAGGAGTCTGGTCCTGAAAACTCCTGAATAAATTCTAATATGCATTTACTGGAATCCCCTGAAGGGACAATCTCTGAACCCCCCCAGGACGGGGCAGTGCTGGCAGTCTGTTTCTTGGCTGGTCACTGGGAGCTGAGCCTGTTGAAAGGCCCAATCCTTCAGAGCTACTCAGCTCTCAGTAACTTTGATTGGAATTAAGGGTCAGTCAGTACCTCCCAGGAGGAGGCCCTGAGTGGTCTCAGCTTTTAAAATTAATGGTTTTGACCATGAGAATCTGGCCTAGGAGGTTTTAGTTTGAATTTGGTATTTTTAGCTTGAGCTTAAAGTAACTCAAATAGTTTTTCTGCCTTCAGTACTGTATGTTACTCTGTTAGAGCCTTCCCCATTACTGGTCTCGCAAGCGCCAAGTCCATCCTCTGTCTTAGACAACTGTAGCCAATGGACGAAGATCAGGGATGAATTTGGCCAGGGATAATTGAAATAATAAATAACATTAAAAAAAAGATACATAAAGCAAAACTTTGAGCTTAGAATGGCTTCTGAGATTCTGAAAGTAATGTAAGTAATCTAGGAGAAAATATGCAATGAAACCTGTTTTCCTTTATTACATCAGATGGTATGTCTTAAAATTTGATCCAAACCATTTTTTATATGATGAAGATAAATGCAGCTTTAAGTGATACAGAGATCTAGGATCTTTTTTTTTTCCAATGTAATATTTACAAATTATTGTAGACTTGACATTGTTATTTATTGATTGATAAGACTTGCTGTTCCTATCTTGATCTCACAGCAAGTAAAAATAATTTCTGACAGAATTCTAGCTACCAGTGGTATTTTTGAAGGAAGTGTTAGTAAGAGCTCATTGATATACATGTGCCTGCTAGTTTTCTTATCCAGAAAGAGTTGGGTTTATATAAAGACAGTGCAGTGGTGGACACCTGACATGCTCTCTTGCCTTGTATTTAAGAAAAAGTCAAGACATTTATGTGACAATCCTGTGTCTATGTTTCTCTGGTACTGTGGGGTTTGTAAGATTCCCCACTAAAGCCGAGATCGAATAGGACAAGAACACTCCATTCCTGTTCCTTTAAAGGAATGTCTTTCAAGCTTCAGGGGCTTCTGAACAACAAGGCATAAAGTTCAGTGTGGAGAATACCTACAACAAGCAGGGCTAGAGGAATTTATTCCCAGGTTTATAATTTTTCCCCTCTATGGGCATATGTGCTCCCCTTGCTGGTTTTGCATTTCTATTCCCACACAATCAGTCGATCCCTGTTCCTCTGTAGTTTTTATCCACGTCCTGTCTTCCCTGAGGGATGTCCTTACTTGCTCCTCTGAGGGAATTTCTTTGGAGGCCTCATCTGTCCCCACAGAGGATCAAATAATAGACCGCTGTATCTCACCAAGCAAGGATTCAGCAGGAGTCATCTCAGATTCTGGATGTCATTTACCAGGAATGGGGTCAAAAAAGAAGTCTTTTTCTTATTTTCTTCCTTGGTACTACAGGGAATTCACCCCCAGAGAATCTATAAAAATGGCAGTAGGTCAAAAAGGAGTGTTCCGGATGTTCACAGTAATAATTTACTAGCTGGCAGGGCTCGTTTGTTTACATCCTCTGTAAGGATCCCTTGGGACAGACTTAATCCTGGTTTTGGGTATTTGATTGCGAGTAGCTCTGGGGGTATCTGCCAGGGTGTTTGTAGCACATACACAGTCAGTTGTGGGATCTTATGCCAGTGATGTTTTAAGGTAAAATAAATAAATAGGCTTTTTCACCCCATCAGTGAGCATGCTGTGTAACTCCAAAAGCGGTTCAGCTAACGGCTCAATACAAACACTTCTGATGTTGCTGAAAACCGAAGCCCCACTCTGTTTAAATTGTTACTGTCCAATTTCAAAGCAACAAAAACCCCAGGAGGCCTTACAGACGCGGTGTTTAAATGGAGCTAGCAGAGTGGGCTGGGGAAGGCACCGGGAGTGCATCAGCTGGCAGGGAAAGAGGTGGCGGCTGTGCTGCGTGGGGCATGGGCATCACGCGCGAACGAGGAGAGGCAGCGGACTCATCAGGGTGTCCGTCTTGGGTACAGCACGGCTGGAAGGTGGCAGCGCCAGCTGACCAGTCATCAGTGCAGCAGCTTGCATGAGTCTCTGCTGCACTCTGCAGCGTGCAGCTGGGCGCATCTGTTGTACATGGTGTGGAGCAGTGCAGCATGTGTGGGAAAAGATCCACTCTTCACTTTAGGCTTCCAATTGAAGCTCTTCAATCAGGTGCCTGGAGTTAAGGGGCTAAATCAGGGTTTGTTTCCCTTAATCCCTTCTGCAAAATGCAGATAACAGCACTTTGTATGGGTTTGAGTCTTACCAAGCTCCAAGCGGCATGTGAAATGTTCAGATTAATCTTCAGTGAGCATGTGTCTTGCACTCTGTGGCTGTAAGTTCAAATCTGGGTTTGGCTGGAGTGTCGCACCCGCGTCATGAAGCAACGGCAAAGCTGGGCATTGGGTGGAAAGCGGAAGCCTGTGGTGATTTGGTCCCAGTTATGTGACGTCTGGCTCTACTTGGTGCTGTCTGCTACCTGCAGCCTGAAAACTAAACTGAAAACTTAGCAGCAATTGGAGATTGCTGGAATTGTCTTTCGCACAGCCCCCCATTGATCAGAAAAATAACGTGCATGGAGTTGTGATGTGTGAGGGACTCATGGGTTAATTTCTGTAGCAGTTAGAAATCGTATCCTTGCTGAGATGCTGCTGGAGAACCAGCAAGGAGGCTTCTTGGGCTCACTTGTCTCTTCTGTCTCTCCAGGAGCTTGTGCAGTTGAATTACCATTTTCTGTTGCTATATATCTTCCTACGAATCCGGGAAAGCTATATCAGGTTCTCAGACAACTGTTCCAACAGCAAGAAAAAACAGAGTGGGTTTATAAGTAAAGGATGTGAAATAGCTCAGTAGTGGCATAGCAGAGAGGACACAGAGGTTTTAGTGGGCCGCAGGCTGAATATGATTCAACGGATGGTGCTTTGTAAAAAAAGACTAATTTTATTCTGGCGTGTATTAGCAGGAAAGTCACGTGAGACGTGGGCGTAATTAGTCGTGCGACTCTGGTAGGCACTGGTGCTCCCAGCTTTGAGTGCTAAGGAAGAGACAAACACACTGGAGACCAAAGGAGAGCAAGAAGAACAACCAGAGGTCTAAAACTCTGGGCCTAGGGAGGAAACTGAAGGAACTGGATGTATTTAATCCAGAAATCAAAGATGAAGGGAAGGGTTTGCTAAGGACAGTCTTCCAATGAGTGAAAGGTAAGAGGGCTGAATCTGTTCTCCTCTAGCTCTGCTGTAGGCAGGGGGGGAAGGCTCAGCAACTTCCAGCAAAACACATTTCAACGGGGTTTTTGCAGAAAGTTTCTTATTAAGCAGTAGGCTTCATATGGGAAATTTCTGTGGTTTTTATAAGTACATCAGAGAACCCCCTGAATATGGTGTACATGTGCTTGGTAATGCGTCTGGGGGGATTGGATCATTTGGGGTTTTGAAGATCGCTCTTCCTGTGTGCTTGGGATGGGATTCAGTGACATTGAGGAGCAGCACGTTTGAATGGGTGGGAGAGGGATATTCGTGATGGGCTCACAGAAACGTCAATGCCATGTGCAAATCTCCCATCAACTCCAGTAATTTTTCAGATTTACAGTGTAGTACTGGACCCGTCTATGCAGAATAAACCAGAATAAACCAAAACCTGATCATTTCTGTGAATGAGACCGTTACAGTTGCTAGGTAGATGATCTCAAGGGACTGTTCTAAGGATCTAGACCTTGTATTTAGAAAATAAACCAGTCCTAATGAATGAGGAGGGAGAGGGGAGATAAGAAGATATTCACACCTCTTCTAGGACAGGATACCTGTGTTTTTGCATACTGCAGGGTATATTAACTCTGTAAGGCTGATCTGAGGGTATCTGGGTGTAGTAAATGCGATAAATACCTGAAATTCTCTGGATTTGATGGAGTAGTACGCATTTTAGGGGCAGGGGGGAATATTCTGCTCCAAATAGGCCGACTGAACTGATTATTTCAGTGAACAGAGAGCCTGTAGCCACTTGTATCTTTTCTTGGTTGCCAACAGTGCAGGTTACCAAGAGCTTCTTTCTTAGAGACGATTGATCGCTGAAGATTTCAGAGAAATCAGTCAAACATTTAGACTGCTTCTCTGATTCCAACAAACATGGATCGGGGAATTAGGCTGGGAATCGAAGAGTTTTCTCCTAAGTTTAAAGAGGACAAAAACTTGCTATCTGAACTCTTTGGCTTGGGGTAGCATGGTTCCAGAAGTATATCGTAGTTTACTTATTTCTGTTTGTGAGGTTTTCAGCAGATCTTGGTACTGGGACAGAAATGCAATGAGAAGACAGGGGTCAGGGAGTGATAGGACAAGGGGGAATGGGTATAAACTAAAAGAGTGGGGATGGAGCTGAGATGTGAGGCAGAAATCCTTCCCTGTGAGGGTGCTGATGCCCTGGCACAGGGTGCCCCGAGAAGCTGTGGCTGCCCCTGGCTCCCTGGCAGTGCCCAAGGCCAGGTTGGATGGGGCTTTGGGCAGCCTGGGCTGGTGGGGGTGTCCCTGCCCATGGCAGGGGGTTGGAACTAGATGGGCTTTGAGGTCCCTTCTAGCCCAATGATTCTATGATTCTGTGACTTGTCTTGAGCTTGCTCTTCGTTTAGAGAATGCTGAAAAAATCAAAGGAAGATAGATGTTCCCTCTTTTTCAGCCTAAAGGTTAAACAAGTAATAAGCGTTTTCATTGGCTTGAGTTTTGCAGCAAAAGTTTTGTGTGCTGCTTTGATTTTTAAATTTCAACCCAACCAGTTTCTCCTATTTCAGTGTTCTTCATATTGAAGACAAATTGTCATAATGTAGAATCCTCTGAAGCAGTTTTCAAGGTATTCCTTGGCTTTGATGAGAGAGCGCTTTATCAAGACTCCATATCAAAAGCATCCAGGAAAAAAATTATTGATTTCCTCCTTTTGTGTGGCAATGAAGCTATTGGTGCCACCACCACCGCAGCTGCCACACGGTGAACAACTTTGATCTCCTTGTTTGCCTTTGAACCGCCTGCAAGCCCTAGAGCTCTTTGGTTCTCCGTTGAGGGACATTGCTTTCGGAACTTGCTCAGCACAAGTCTCTAGACCTAAGGAAATAGCCGAAAGGCCCATGAAGGTGTCTGGTCTTAAAGTTATCACGACTCACAGTGAAGCCCTGTTGCCTCCTGTTGTACTGGAAAATTAATTGTGGACAGCTCCGTCTTATGGGGTGAAGGAGAATATGTGGGTCACGTAACTCCCCAGGGTGCTGCTGGCAGTGGAATCGCCATCTTTTTTATAAAGAAATGCAAATCTTGGCCAGTCGTTTCCACTATTATTATTGAAAGATGCAGTTTGACCAGTGAGTTGATCTTTGTTTTATCAGCAGACACAGTTCCACAGGGGGAGCAGACATAAAAGGCAGATGGATTCAGTCATTTTAACCACCCTATTGTTCTCCTATTTATAGCGAGTTACTGGTTCTTGGACAAGGTGGGAAGAGTCTGCGGGATTTAACAAAATTCTTTAACAAAAGCATCCGTTCTCCACAATGTTAATTACTCATTTGTGCCAAACCGGGAACGAGAAACAGAGTTTAAGGATCTAATTAACATTTGCTTCTCCTTTCAACAGATCAGTCTTTACACTCATAAACTCTGCGATAAAACTATTTCCACTTACTTTCCAGTCATCCGAGAGTCTTCCAGCCTCCACAGAATCTGAATTTCTGGATTAGGAAAACAACTAAATCAAAAAGCAAAGCTAGAAATAATATCCTGCTCCTTTTATAAAGGGACAAATGTCATTCTTTTGTGCATGTCTCTTCTTTTTAGCCCAGCAGTGATCACTGCACGTGCTAGAAGTCACTGTTAACATTAAAGCTTCTTCACAAATCTTTTCTTCTGACATACCTAGAGTGGGCACAGTTTGAAAATATATATATTTTATCCTGATTTGGCTTATTCCCATAAGGTACTGTTATAAAAATCAGACTGTGTCTAAGGAAGGCAGTATTATCTTTACCACTGTAGACTGGGGTAATTAAAGTAGTGTTGAAAAGCCATAGGTTAATGTTATTGCTTTGGACATATACCAAGGAATGTTACATTTTTTTAAAAAAAAGCATTGCTTCTCAGAAATAAGGGCTACAGGATTTGATTCAAAGTCCTTAATTTTGGAGAGCCTTTTGAGGTTTGCTAAAGGTGCCATATTTAGTCATAAAAATAACAAAATGAAAAATACAGAAGTGTATTTATAGTAAGAATAATGAAGATTTATAGGGTAACTATAGTTGCAGTGCTCCTAGCCTAGGAACCCTATATTGAACAGAGTGATTGAATGTTTGGCGTTTTAAAAGAGAGAAAAAACAAAAACCAGATGAATAATGATAAACAAATCCTTTCTCTGGTGAAAAGCCAAACCTGTGTTTTGAAAATTAAATGTTTTTTTGGGTTAAGCAGTGAAAAAGTGGACTTGATCTTTGCAACAGCTTGGATTTATTATTGGAACCAGTTGTCTGTGCCACAGAGGAGAGGAATTTTCTGGTAATTAGAGCAAAGAAACTGGGAGTCAGAAGCGGTAGGGTCTATTTCTGGCTCGGGCACTAGCACGCTATGTAGCCTTGGGAAACATGCTGCCTCATTTGTACCTTGGCTTTCCCGTCTATAAAATGGGGCTAAGGAAATAATTCAACCTCACAAATTGCATGCACTAATTAAAAAGCATTTCCACAGCACCTTGAGGTCTTTTCTGCTAGAGGATGGATATTCGCAAGCATGCACTTCAAATGCTTTTGAAAAATCCTGCCTTAAACATTTACAAACCTGATTGCCCAGATTCCTAAATCCACGTGTGGGCATCTAATTGGAAAGAGTCTGATTTCCAGAGGTTTGTCTGCTGATGAAAAAGAACATGATGAGGAGTGCTTTCTCACTGGACTATGAAAACAGAGGGATCACGGGACTCCATCCCGCTGGGATCCTGCCATTTAGCTTGGCCAATTTCATAGGCTCCACCCTGCTCCCCAGCACCCATGTGTAACGCCCGCAGGCTTCCGTGCTCTCAGCGCTGTGCCTCCACTGTAGCACTCCCAGAGGCAGCTGCCAAGAGACAGGTGGAGAACGATCAGTTTAGTTAGTACATGCAATTGTTGGTCTTGGGGGGATGGAGGGGAGAGCAGAAATGCTCCTCGCCTGGCTGGATGCAGCTTCCTTAGGAAAGCAGCAGTCAGAATTAATGTGAGTAAAAGCTGCCCACCGTTACTGGAGTTATCACCAGTATCTCTGAGGCTCCAGATCTGATTTGGGTTGGGTCTGCCAGTGGTTCAATTTCTAAACCGCTGTCTGTCAGCGTTAGAGCTGCTCGGCCGCCCCTTCCTTTGGACGGTGCTGTGGTCGGTGAGTAAAAGGAATGCCGTTTGCCTTGGATGCCATCCCTCCCCGAAGCTGAGGAAACACATGCTGACAAGACAGGAAATTCTCGTGAACCAGAGAATTGCTTCTTGCCTTCCTGAGAGCCTTACCCAAGTTCCAGCCTGGGTGTTTAAAAGATTATTAATAGCAATAGTTACATTAACAGGTTTATGTTTTTCTTCTCCTGTCAATGAAGTTATTTCTTCATGTGAGACTTTCTGACTGTTTTTTATTAAAAGTAGTCAGAGACGGACCCAAGAATGTGGCGGTATTGCGGTACAATGATCCGTTCGAGCTAATGGGCAGCCAAGCGGGGATTTCGTTTTATGGAAGGCTGTCAGAAGTGGACAGGCACTCAGGTCGCCAGTGCAAAACAAATAGCTGCAAACTGGGGCAGGCTTAGCACAGTGAAGGATTTTGTTTCACAAGCATTTCTTTTCAGCAGCGGTACACTTCCAGAAAATCGTTGCTTTCTCCTTGCTGTGGCTGATCGTTCCTGTGCCTGCACTGTTCCCCTCTCTCATCCCGTTGTACCTTTTGCATGGCTGTGTGATGGCCCAGCTAGGGAATTATCTCAATTCAAAAAGAAAAAAAGATCTAAATCTCACCCTTGTTTTTGTTTTTCTTTCTGTTAGGTTATTTTTATCTCAGGTCAGTTCCCTAATCCGCATTTCAGCTGCAGAAACAAATCGAAGAGACAAGAAGAGGCTGAGAAGGAATGGAAATATGGGAGCTGCTTAAGCTAACGCTTCTACTGAAACAAATGTTTGTGCAATGAGAGGCTAAGCCCGGACCAAGAGAAGCTCTCTTATGCCCTGCTTTGAGTCACGAGGATCTCAAAGTGAGTCTTGGCCGCAGCAATGCACAAGGCATATGTGTGTGTTTGTGTCCAAGGAGACAGTTTGTGTCTTCAGTGTTTGGTCACTGGCTAGAAAGTTCTCCTATTCGTTGGGCATAAAAGCTCTGCCGTGGTCAACAAGCTCATGGACTGGTTTGAGGTAAAAAAAGGTCACATGGAGACTGAACCTAGCACTTCCCAATCTGTTTCAGAAGGAATGTGACTTTTTAAATAAGTCCTGCACATTCAAAAAGTAGTGCATTACTTTTCATTCTTTAAAGCACACTTCTTTATGTAACACGGCAACGTGTGCTAGTGTAGGAAAGGAACCAGTCATCGTCCTGGACAGAATATTGGATGTTTCTGACTAATGGTCCAACAGGTGACAACATTTTGGTGGGTATTGGGGAACTCGTAATGGTGTTCTCATAAAATCTCTGTGGTACAATCATCCAGATAGGGGGAAGAGAAGACCTAGTGTTTAAATGTGCTTAGCACCTGCTACAAACTAGTGATTTCATCTCCTGCTTCAGATGCTGGTGCTTGTGCCTACCAGAAGAGAGCTATAGCTGACATATATACAGGCAAGCTGTCCTGCTGTCTTTGGAGAGAGGTGTACTTTGTCTAGTGAGGAAAGGAGCGTTTGGAAACGTTAGTACGACTGAGTAGCACTTGGGATGAGGAGAAGACTGTCCTCCACAGTCTCTGTGCTGATATTCACAAAGAGTTAAATAGGGCTTATGGAGTGAGTAGATGGTGGGCTGGTTCTCTCTTGGAAAGACTTTTTTCATGGGCTGAAGGACAGAGATGAGTAAGAGTTCAACTTTGTTTATCCCAGATTTATTCTGCAGTGTAATATGTATTGTAAACAACTTTCTTCATAGAAAAGTATGTGCATGAAGCCTGTTCTGATTTATTTTCTCTGTTGTTCAGATTTAGCCCAAAGTGGTACGAGTTCCTAGTTTTCCTCAAATGTTCATGCTTTTAAAAATGAGACCAACATGTAATTTCACTTACCGTTGGCTTTGTGTTTGTGATGCAGAACAATAGCCACAGCAGAACATGAGCTCCGAGTGACCACCCTGAATACAAGCAAGCGTTGTTTCCAGCACAGGGTCAGAGTGAGGGCCCATAATCCCGAACAGTGGGAGCAAACCTGGGGTTGCTCTCTCAGCCTGCACCCACCAGTTCCCTTTACTGGGTGCCTGGGCTGTGAGCTCACTTTACTCATCCTTCCTGGCCGGTGTGTGGGGTGGCACATCGCTGCCGAGGAGCGGAAGATCAGAGAAATTCTTTTCTTATGATCAGGCTGAATCTCTCTTTCTGTTGATTTCATAATGCCTGGGAGAGCTGCTGCAGCTCCCTCCTGGGACCAAACTCAACCCGTAACAAGGCTTCCTTTCTCCTGACGTCTCCTGCTGACCTTTGTTTCACTCTTAACTGTCGTGTCAACTTGACAACCCTGGAGCGTGCCCTGACCTTGCAGCATCGCTGCAGAAGTTGCGAAGAGTCACTGGGAAATCTGTTGGCAATGAACTGCCAGCATGTGAGCGCTCCTTAGAGGTCAGACTTTGTATCCATCTGGTGGTTCCTTAGCCCTGGTTAAATGTTGGTATCAGCTAAGGTCCCACCCAATGTGATAAGGCTTAGAGCTGCAAAAGAGCCCTGGAATACATCTAAATGCAGCCAGCCTGACTGGACAAAGCATCACTCCCTAGTTATTCCTTACTGCATAAATACTGCACGTGTTTGTTCGATGAGTTAGCGATGTTTGAAATTCATCTTCACGACATCTCCAGACCTCCAAAATAGGCTCTTCTAGGAGCAAATGAACTAAATCTCTGAATTAGAAGGGTTTAGTTGTGGAATGTGAATGGATCCACTATAAACTGGTGAACAGATGAGGGAAACAGGGCTCTTGAGTTCCCTGAAGACCCATGAACTGACCCTTGGTGTTTTCTTCATTTGTCAGAGGAAACAAAGTCTCACAGAGCTGTGTTTTCTCCTTTGCCATTGAATTGATTTCTTTGCTGGTAAACGAATCACAGAATCATTAAGGTTGGAAGAGACCTCAAGGATCATCTAGTCCAACCGTCCCCCCCCTCCACCTATTCCCCACTAAACCATGTCCCTAAGTACCACATCCAACCTTTCCTTAAACACCCCCAGGGATGGGGACTCCACCACCTCCCTGGGCAACCCATTCCAAGGCCCGACCACCCTTTCCAAGAAGAAATTTCTCCTCATCTCCAACCTAAACCTCCCCTGGCGCAACTTGCAGCCGGTAGCAGTGAAGGGCTAAGTGCCTCAAATAGAGTTTTGGAGATGAGAGAAAACATACAGAAGGAAGATTGATAGGGCAATGGTCACTTCTGTGTGAATCGACTCCTTAAGCCAGGCTTAGTCTTGTGTGCTCTCATTGATTTTTGCCTGAGCCTTGTCTTTCACATCTGGTAGTGTGAGGAGAACTGGATCCCATAATGGACTGACGTACAGGGCTGGCAGTTCAGCACAGTTTGAAGCATCCTGCCTATAAGTGCCTTTAAATGATAATAGTGTGCACACCATTCGCACAGAACAGATCCTGTATTGAACATCCCTCTCTTGAGCAGTACAGATCCTAGGCTTGAGGCTTTTCCAGCACTCCGCAGCATCTGGGTCTTTGCTTTCCTTGGTCGTGTGGAAACTCGAGAGCTCATTCAAGTCTGAGCATATCACCTTGGCTCTGTCTGGACCCAGTATCAGGGACCTCTGGGACACAACTGGACAGCAGGAGCTCAGTCTTTCCTGTTTTGTTGGCTGTATGGAAAGGAAATCTTTCTCTGTGCACCACAGCAGGCTAGGTGCATCTCTGGAAGTGGAAATTGCGTCCCTCTAACGCATCGGAGGCAGCTGTTTGCTGCCAGAAGCAGGGTGCTGGTTTTATCAGGCCAACCGTCTGACACGGGATAGCAGCCCCTGTGTTCCCCCCCCGATGGATGGGTGAAATCTTCTGTCTGATCTCAGCATTGCTTTTAGCATCTGGCTCCAGGGAGAAGGCAGGAATGGCCTCCTGCAGAGCCAGGCCTTACAAAGCAGCCTGTGTGGGATGGAAGGTCCCCTGCTCTCTGGCTCGAAAGAGCGTGTGGGGGTGTGTATGTGTGTGCAGTGGGGGGAGGACTTCTGGCAAGCAACGAACTTGTCCAAATAAACAAAAGGCTAAAAACAGCCCGTCCCCAGCCCCTCGAGAAACCCTGCGGCAGATGTTGCCAGTGACTGGAGGTCCTTGTTGGGAGTCCCGTGGATAATCATCGACAGCAGGGAAACACATGGCAGCATACAGCAGCTCAGAGAGGGCCCTCTTTGTTCACCGAAATCACTAGAATATCTGTCTTGTTAGTGCTGATGAAAAAGCACTGGCTGGTTCAGGCTCAGAGTGGGGAGTGAGTGGAGCTGCCTTTTGGTCTTGGCTCGGCTGTAGCTTGCTGTGTGGCCTCAAGCAAGTTGCCTCTCTCCTCCGTACTGTAGTTCCTCCTGTTGCACACTGAGGTCAGGGACAGAAAGCCGCTTCCCTGGGGATTTGCGGCCAAGCTTTTAAACTTTGCAAGGTGCTTTGTGGCTGGAAGGCACTATGGTAATGGTAAATGTTCAGTAGTAGTGTAGTTATTTACATGCTTATTCACAAGATGAGGAGGGTCTGAGAAGTTCAGCTGAAAGGTCAGCTTGTTACCAGACAGAACTTTTTTAGCCACCAGTAGAAATGAGAAATGAAGAAAAGAGAGAGAGGCTGAGTATGATCAGGGATGACACTGGAGCAGGATTGGCCTCTCTCACACGAAATGCTTTTCTCTCTTTTTGCTGCACTGTGAGTTCAACTTTTTGGCTCTATTCACAATTCATATTTCAGGCACAGCGATGGCTTGGGCCGGAGGAGTGGAGGGCTGAAGAACTGAGTGTGGTTCCAGTGTGAGTGTGCCAGGAGGCAGGGGGCTCGGGAGTAAAGTAGTAAAGAGAGGAGTCAGGTCAGGCCACAGTGCTTTGGCCGTGCAGTGTAAGGTGCCCCCTTCGTGCTCCATTCTGCACACAGCAAGACAAGTCTTGTGGCATGCAAATAGGAAAGAAATACACGTTCCCTTGGACTGATGGACTTCCTTCCTTTTGCAAAGCTAAATTGAGTCAGGAGGTGGGAACAACTGAGAGAGACTTGGAGCTAAGGGCACGCAGTTGTTTTCTCACACTGTAAATACGGAAACCACTTTCAGATTTCTCCATATCCGAAGCAGCCAATTGATTGTCCTATGGTAAAAACAAAAACGCTAAGCAAAGCCTAAATCTCTAAACCTGGGATGTAGTTCTCAGCAGGACTGTGCAAAGTAACCATATCATTCCTGTTACACCTGAACACTACATACCAGCCTGGGAAGAGACAAGATTTTCTAGCCATGCTCTGAAATCATGTTTTATGGGTTAGGGGCATCCCAGGGACGCAGCAAAGCATTCTGCATGCAGCTGTGAATTAGTGTGTCCGTGGAAATTTCCTACGGAGGGGGCATGTACAAGGCAGGATGCATCTTGGGCAGGTGCTGGTGTAAAAATATGCAGATCCACATATGGGCTCCAGAAACCCCACAAGCTGGCACCAGCACTTTCTCAAAACAGACTTTTCTCTTCTGCTTCTTTTTTTATTCCTTCTTGAGGCTTTTCCAGCATCCCTCGTTGGAATTTAGAATCCGTCATTTATCATGCCTTCTAGTCTCAGACTCACTGCAACTCACATCCCTCCTAACGAAGTAGTAGCATATTGATCCCATTCCCACTAATCCTGAGTTAAAAAGCCACACATACAGTTAACTTGTCAAGAAGCACTGCAAGGAGAGTGTGCAAGGCCAAGGTGAAGCGACTGGACTGTTTTGTGTGATTGGAAATCAATCTAGGAATATTCAGTGGGAATTATCTCATGGAAGTAGTGTACTCATTTCACTGTAGCATAGCTTTGTTGTCTGCTGAGTCTTCTCACGTCTATCAGCCTATGTGAAAGGACATTTGGAGTCTCTATCTGCTCAGAGAATAAAGAAGTAGGATATAAAAAACTTGAGATTCATTTTTTTAAAGAGTGTTTTTAAACTGAGGGTGATTCTTTTCAAGTTATCTAGCATTAAAAAAATCATATATCACAAGATTGGAAAAGAACCTAGATCACCAGCTGCTAGTGAAAATGTAGGGTTGTGGGTCAAAACTTGTCTTCACAGCTGCTGCTCTGAATAGTTGTTTATCTCTAATCTCTAAAAAGAAGACTATTTACTTGCCTTTGAGATTCTTGGATGTGGCCATCTCGTGTTTCTGGGAAAGCCTGGCGGCTCCCGTTATTTGGATAGTGACGGTCACACAAATCCATCATTCAGAGACGTGGTGTTAGTGCAGTGGGAACTAGGCACCTTGAGGACTGGAATGTCAAATAGCTGCTGCTTTTCTGCAGGGAAAGAAAATATGTGCTCTCAGGCACTGGAAAGGCTTCTTAAGAAACCCTGTGATACTATAAAACTTGCCAGAAGATCTCCAAATAGATACTTATCAGTTTATTTGAAATTAGTTCTCCTTTGGGCCATAAGATTTTAAATACCTGAATCTTAAAGGCAGCAAGGGAAATACAGGAAAGTGGTTAATTCTACAGAAAATTCTTATCGTCTCTGTCTTGTCACCTAAGTTTTTATTGATGAGGTCTGAATGCCTTTAGTGGTGCAAATAGGCTCCTGCAGCCCTTCAACACTTCAGAGGCCTCACCTATGCCTTGTGACTTTTCATAAAGGAGTGCGTTAGCAAACAGTCCATTCTAACTCTCCCACTGCACAGACTTTCTTCTCCTAAAAGAGAACTGATTCCCCTAAAAGGGAACTGATTCTTTCTTAACTTGCATTGGCGAGGTAACACTGTAGATATGTCAATTCAAGAAATTTATTCTTTCTTTACCCTAATCAAAAGCAAGATTGACCTACAAAACCTAGAATACACTTTTTCCCCCACACCAGATTCCCTGCTGTCTTGGTAATCCCAGTGACTAGTTAGGAACTTTTGCGGTGGGTTATTTGGGAGGAGAGATATCACTCCAGTACAAACCGTGTTTTGAAATATCTTGGCTCTCGTTTGCCTAGGAAGGTTATAAATACTGTTCCCAGGACAAACATTCTCCATGTCTGAGAGCTAATGAGCCAAACAGCTGCTCTGAGGCTCTCCACCTCTGACACCAGTAAACACTAACCCATGTGAAAAAGATTTTAACATGCCCAGACACTCCGATGTAAGAGGTTGTACGTGCGGTCTAAAATGCAGTTTTCTTGCCACATCCATTTTGCACCCTCAAAGGAAGAAGTCCTTCATTGACCACCTTCGACACCTGTAACTGCCAGAACAAGACCAGCACAGACCGTCCTCTCTTCAACACCGGTGGAAATCCAGCTGTTTCCAATAAACACATGACGTTTACAGAAGGAAGAGAACTTAAAGTGTGACAAACATCTCTTAGGAAAATATGCGCTTTTTGTAAGGATCCATCTGAAATGTGCCACATGCAGACAGTACTCACTGATATCCTCTGGCTGTCTGAGCAGCTTCAAGTCCAAAGCACCAGCAAATCCACTTTAACTGGCTGACTAAACCAGGCTTACGGCTGCTCTGCGCTACCCGAACAGTGAAAGGTGTCCTGGCTCATGCTGACACATCTGATCTAAAGTATAAAAGAATTTGTAAACAGGATCTGGGAACCATTTGAAGAATCAAACTTTGTCCGTAAGTTTGTATCAACACAATGTAAATGGCCACGATTCACTTCAGAAGGGTCATAAACAGGAGACTTAACTGTATATCAAACCTAAATTAATCAGAAAAAGTGTGCAGGTGATCTTGCAGTTGTGAGAAGCTGGATGAGTCTGCAAAGATGAACATTTTGCATGGAAATTTCTGCTTCTCAGCCACTCTTTGGGAGGATCACAAGGCCTTTTGTGCAAGACCGTCTCCCATGCAGTGCTCCCCAGACCCCAAACTCTAACCTGGCCTGCTGAAACCGAACTAAAATGCAGTTGGCAACTAATTGTACACAACTGGGTCCATGAGAGCAAAAGATCTCAAAACAAACACCTGGTTCTGGTTTCTGCAGAAGCTGCATAAATCTAGAAAAGCTCCTTTGACTCTGCCTGGACTCCTGGCACCACCGAGAGCAGCAGCAGTTGTCTTAGAGGGCACTGGTTCCTGACCTCGGGCTGTGGGAACCGTTCTTTTTGCCTGATGCCTGACTCATGTTGACTTAAACCCAAATGACTTAGTTCAGGCAATGTCAAGGCGAAGCTGTGAACAGGACCTTTTCATTCATGTTCCCAGTAAGCATGGATCTTCTTCAAAAGAAAAAAACCCCAAAACTAGGTCAGTTGAGCACAGTAAACAGTTTTGTCTCTCTTGTTTTGGACTTTTAAAAATGTCCCAGTTGCTTAAGTGAAAATTGCTGTGACTTAGAGAAATGTGTCCCAAGGCCCCTCTTTTGTTTGTCTGTCATTAATCACTGTAAAAGTTTCTCTGAGAAGTGCAATTGGTCAGTTTACTTTTAGTAGCTCAAGGTTGGATGCTGATCTTCGTTCCTCTGCTTGCATCTGGCGTTAGTCTGCTGAACTAAGAGGAGTGACTCAGGATTTATAGCTGTGTAAATGAGAGTGGAGGTGATCATCTGAAGCCTACTCAGTTCTTTAGCATCTGGAGAACATCATCTATTTATTAACAAAAAAACCCAAAAACCCAACCAAACATCTAATGATAACTGCTCTTTGACATCCCAGTCATGACATTCTTTCTAACAGGGAGACAGGGCCAGAGTGGGATGAAAACAAAAGCAGTGGGGGGTAAAGGAATTAAGAAATCTGTTCTTCATATGCTCAAGGAAATGGGCAGAATATAGTTTTCATGCTGGGTTTTCCCTGCTCCTGGCCCCTTGGGTTCAGTGAAATTACTCCTGACTTACACCCATTCGAGTAGAACAGGATCACTCCCTTTTTCTTCAGCAAAACAAACATTTGTCACTTGGAAAGAAAACCAGAGGAATCTTAAAATGTGACCCACAGCTGAGCGGAAATTCTCAGTAACGCAAGAATTTGGGCTTCTTTAGTTTGTAAACAAAGAAGGAACCCTTGGAGGGAGCGTGTTGATTAATGCTGCAGGGAACTGCAGAGGGACGGTTCCTGTGGCGGTATAACTGGGGATTCATCCTGCCACGGTCACAGCGGTTCCAGGTATATGCAAGGGGAACGTGGAGGAGCAGGACACTCTAACAGAGGAGGGGGCTGAGCTTTGGGGGTACTGACAGCAGCTTCTCTACTGGCTCTGAGCCCTCAGGCAGGCCAAACCCTTGATCAAAACAACCCCAACTGCCAGAAGAAATTGAGATCCAGTGCTGAACTGAAGGTAGTTGGGGGTGTGTACAGGTGCAGGCAAGTGGTTAGGGTTATTTCCAAAAGCAACCTAGCAGTCTGAGTGCAAAAAACCCAAAGGGAATGGAGGTTGGATGCTCGACTGGTGTAAACTGGTACGGGTCCTCCCAGGCCCTACCTCTAATCGATGTTTTCCAGCTCTCTGCAGATCTCAGGTTGCCGTCGCTCTCACAGAGAAACTCCATATCCACTGATAACAGATGGGTTTGCCTTCCTTCCCCTCCTTAAATATATCAGCACTACTTTGAAATGCCAGTTTCATAGCTTAGGGAAAGTCACAGAGCTCCCTGACTCGGGAGCTGTCACTCAGGTAGGGAGAGCCCAGAACAGCTTCCCTCCAGCAAGGGAGAAGAAATACACATCCACACGCACACTGCTGGCTTAGCACAGTCCATTAAACTCAGCATGAACTCCGGGCCCAGCCATAACCCATGATATTTACGGAGTGAATATCTCCCTGTAAAGGATGTGGCTGGCTAATACAACTGCCGTAGACCCTCCACCCTCCCTCACATTCACTCATCTCTCATAGATATGTTTATATCAGGAATAGTGTAGCCAACAGGAGCAGGGAGGTGATTGTCCCCCTGTACTCAGCCCTGCTGAGGCTGCACCTCGAGTACTGTGTCCAGTTTTGGGCCCCTCACCACAAGAAAGACATCGAGGCCCTGGAGCGTGTCCAGAGAAGGGCAATGAAACTGGTGAAGGGGCTGGAGCACAGGTCTTGTCAGGAGTGGCTGAGGGAACTGGGCTTGTTTAGTCTGGAGAAGAGGAGGCTCAGGGCAGACCTTATTGCCCTCTACAACTACCTGAAAGGGAGTTGTGGTGAGCTGGGAGTTGGCCTCTTCTCGCAGATAACTAGTGACAGGAGAAGGGGAAATGGCTGCAAGTTGTGCCAGGGAAGGTTCAGGTTGGAGATGAGGAGAAAATTCTTCTCGGAAAGGGTGGTCGGGCATTGGAATGGGTTGCCCAGGGAGGTGGTGGAGTCACCGTCCCTGAGGGTGTTTAAGGAAAGGTTAGATATGGTACTTAGGGACGTGGTTTAGTGGGTAATAGGTGGTGGGGGGATGGTTGGACTAGGTGATCCTTGAGGTCACTTCCAACCTTAATGATTCTATTTCTATTCTATATGACCATTTAATTTACCTGGGACTGGAATAGCGGGGTCAGATCCTTGCTGCTTCTCCATTCTGCATAGGAAAGGAAAGGACAGGAGAAATGTTTTCACGCTCCCTCCCATGCCCTGAGCAATGCCCAAATCCTACTAGGAGAATATCAGCTTTCCCACTGAAGCTTGGCTCAGCAGAGCCAGCACGGCTGTAGCCATGCTAGCTGCTGGCCCTAGGAGGTGTTACAAGACAAGTCTGCTGTGTATCCACAAAGCAGGGTAAGATTTGCAGCTGAACCTGCTCCTGCACTGAAGATGCTCTGTGTTTTCCCGCAGCCACCTTGTGGTGCAAGGTCTGTGGCTGTTCAATGCCTCCTGCACCCTTTTTCCCTAAGAAAAGGGCCCGCACATGACAGCTTGGAAGAGCTGTTACTACCAAGGAGCTCATCAGCCCGCACGGCACAAGCATGCTTCCTCCAGTTCATTTTACAGCATCTATAACATAAAAATAGACCTTCCCTTGTACCTGGTCCCTCTTGTCATCTGAGAGTCTGATAGAGAAGAACCATGGGGATTGACGACTGCTGGTTCCTGCTATGGCTCTGCTGATGCCCTCCAAAACCCAGAGCTTCAGACTGCCTGTTGAGCTCCCACCTGGGGCAGAACAACCCCACGTACTCCAGAATTAGGAGCTTCTGTCTTTAAAAGCTGTACGTGGAATCGTCTGCCGAGGAGCCCTGGGGGAGATGTGTCTCTCTCGGGAAACGGAAAGGACCTGGTTCTGACCTTGTGTGTAGGAGAGGCTGGACTAGTGCGGAGCCTGAGATGACGGCGGCATTGAAGAGATCAGGAACAGACCTGTTGTTCCCGTGTAGCTTCACTCTGCAGGAACTGATGGGAGGTGTTGCTGAACATGCAAGCAGGAACACCTGCACTCAGAAGAGAACTCAACCACAAACAAATAACACAATAAACCTTGCAAGAAGATTGGAATTGCCATTCCCCAAGCTCATTTTGTGGCCTCACCTGAAAGATTTGAGTGACAAGATTATTTTAAGGTGCCTTTTCCTGAACTCCTCTATTCTGTCTTCCAGCTATGTGTCAGCCACCTCTTGCCAAGCACACTGTGTGCATCTCCTACGCCACTGCCTCCCTGCCACACCAGTCACCTTCCTCAGCAGTATTCAAGGGGCACAACGACTTCAGGAGGCAACTCAAGGGGAGAAGACAGAAAACCATTTCACGCCATCTCCTTCCCAACCCTGCTGTGCCCCGCATCACTTTGGAGCCATTGGCACAGATCAAGGGCTCTCTGTTTTGTCCGATAAGTCATTAGGTGGGAAGACCAGGAACAGCAACAATCCCTCTGTAGGGGTGAAACCGAAGGGTCTGCTCTCTCCCTCCTTTCGAAGGAGCTGCAAAGAGCCTTAGAGCTGTCCAATTAAAACTACCCTGGGACAAAAATAGGCTGAGAGAGTGCTGCTTTAAAAACAAAACAATTAAGCAAAGCCTATCCCTTCCCCTCCCTGGAGACTCCTATGGAAGTGGCAGCTTTGGAGCCATAAAACTCTGCTGAGTTGGGTATTTCTGGCATTCAAACCCAAGGCAAGCGATGACCTCCCAACGCTGGCTTTGGAGGAGAGGCTGTACCGAGCTCACGGCAGCAGATGAGACCGAGCTTGCAGGCACTGACACATCTCCCCTAAAGGCTAGTTATGCTGTAGCCTGCGGGACAGCAGAAATGAGATTCTGAGTGTGGGAAAGCACTGAGCAGTCACTGGCATAAGCTGCACCAGCAGCCAGCCAAGCCCGGTGGGGGGCCGTGCAGTAAACACCATTTCAGGCCTTAAGTCTGAGAAGCAAGAATGGATTTGGTCTTGAGCTCACAGATCCACATGGATCACCGAAACCTGGTGAAACCATGGCTCTATGAAGCAGGAACCCCTGTCCCGAAAGGGCTGGGCTCTCTCCCTGCTGTTTGTGTGCCTGCACTCTTAGCAGGGGTCCTTACGTCTCGGTGTGAAAACCGGCTGCCGTGGGTGGAAAGGCACACGGCTGGTAGCTGCACTGACCCCGCAGAATGTTGCAGTAATCTTTTTGGAACATAAAAGCCTTGCCAATCACACCACCACCGCTTTAAATGTTCTTCTGTACCTCATAACGCTTTGAGTTGTGGGTTCCCATCTGTAAAGTTAGTCTGAAAACGACCAGAGGAGGGGTGACGGCCAGCGCTGTGCATATAACCTCAGAAGTTCATCCTGCAGCGAACTCATCACTTCAGCCCTGCCGCCAGCTGAAATCATTCTCCGATGAAACCAGGGACCAGCATAATCACTGTGCGGTTGCCACAGGAATTCTGAGAGTATTCTGGCTTTAGATGTATCACTGCAGTGTCAAATTAACCTCATGCTTCTGGCCCTGAGGTCCCTTTGTTGCGGGCGATTTTTCTGCCACAAGATTCTTTCTTTCAACTCTAATTTTAGTTGATGTGGAGGATGAAAAAGGGTCTCACATCCTTGTCATGAGGCTGGTTCATGGGATTCCCCTCTGATTCAGCACAGCCTGGCCCCTTCAGCTAAGATGCCCTTGAAATACACCTACAGCTAGAGTAGCACGGCAAGCCTTTCCCACGTACGCACTGATAAAGTGAATAGCCCCACTGCCAGCATGGGAATTTGTCTCATTCCTTTTGTTTCCCCAAATTCTTTTTACAGGATAGCAATACAGACGAAGCTGACATGTTATTTTGAGAAGAATTTGAGAAGCTGGAAGTAATTTTGTTTGTTTCCTTTGTTCTAGGAAAGGGATCCACACTGCCCTGCCAGCCCTCCTTGTTTGGAGCAGAATGAACAGGCTTTGCAGGGCTCGCAGGCATTTGAGCTGTGTCCTGGCCCTCGCTGTTTCCTCTGGAGGAAGATGAGCATAGCAGAGGAGGAACTTCACCCATCCAAGGGACTTGCACGTGAAGCGCGCGTGTTTCACTGTTTTAGTGGAAAGGCAGTGACACCGGTGAGTCTGTGCAGCTGGTTAGTTAGTTCTCCACTTGGAACATCAGGGACACACAGAGCTCTAACAGTTAATGCTGGAGTCGAGAACATTTCTGTGGTTTTTGAGTGCCAAGGGACCAAGAGCTGCCCTGGCAGAAAACAGCTTTTTTCCTTACCTCCTTGAAACCCAGCCAGGTGCCACAGGTTTCATTTTACCTATCCTCTTTTTTTGAGGTCAGGACACCTTGGTCTCCAAACTGTAATAATTTGAGAATCCCCAATAACTGTTTTTTAACAAAGTCTCTTGACCTAACAGATAGGCCTGTCTCTGCCAGGCAGGTCATTAATTTCCAGTCTAATGCACAAGGGAGAACATTGTGAAATGACTGCATAAAGAGGCATTAGAGTAAACATGATTTGGGGCTATTTGCCTGGCAAAGAAATTGAACCAGCTATGGCTTTTCTTTTACCTGACTCATGGCTGTATTGCAGGGATCAGATTGGAAAAAACCAAGTGAATATTATTCACCTCAAGTCTGCTTCCAAACCCATCTCTGTGCACCTCTGTTGCCAGATGACATTGTGCTTCTGAGGGCGAAACAATTTAAACGATAGAGATGATTATTGGTTTGAATAACTTCCTTAAAACAGCAACAACAACAGCAGACTGAGGCTTTGCAAAACTTACTCGAAAACGTCTGTTGCTGTATCTCTGGGGTAAAATGGTAAAACTTAGCATTTAGTATTCTGTCATAGTGGTTGCTTTACCAGCAACATTTTAAAGACAGTATGGCAAAAGCCTTACTGAAAATAAAGTCTCTGAATTTAACGCGGTTTAAGCAGGTTTGTAACTAATGCTGTTGTACATAAAATGGTATGAAAAAACACAGCATTTGTAGGCAGAACTAATAATGTTCCACTAGTAGCTAATAAAACTGTCACCTCTAAATATACCAAGATGGTTTCTAGCATTACACAAGTTTCTGAGGAAGAGAGCTAGGGTAGTTGTTGAGGAGAAGGAGCTGGGGAAAGAGAGAAGCACCCCGTGCTGAGAAACAGCACACATCATCCAGCTCCTCTCTGCTGGGGCCCAGGACACAGCACAGACTGCTCCGTGACAGTCCCACTGGAGACCTCACGCAGGTCGCAGCCTGCTGAAACTTTTCATCTTCCTTGTCACATGGGAGTTTGGTCTGTCTGAAGGGAACACTGACTGCAAATACGGACTATTTCCTTATTAATGTTGTGTAAAATGATGCTGTTCTTAGAACAAGGCTATGCGTGGAGCTTGAGGCTCATTCTTAAACACTTGTGATGTGAAGCTTCTAAAAATCCATTAGTAAGGAAACGAATGAAAAAGACAAATATGAAGGATCAACCTCATAGATGCAGACCTGTAACCCAAATAAAGAATGAAGAACATGTCAATGAAAGTCTCACACGTAACAATTCACACATTATTCTTATCGGTGTGTAAGTCACAGCAGTTTGTGCAGACCTTCAGAGGAAGATCATGTTCTGTGATCAGCAGCGAAGCAGTTGGCTTTCAGCTGATTTCGAAGGTGCCTGCATTCCCCTGCGAGGTTGACGCTCCCTTCAGACAAGAGAAGTCCCTGCCTCTCTGAAGGTGCAAAGCCCTGCGTTAAGGCTGGCTCACAGCTATAGCCCCAGGGGCTCAGAAGCTAATCAAAGATTCACGTGCTGAAATTCGTTTGTGCTGTACCGGAACGGGCTGGTGAGAGCACTGCCCTGCTGCACTGCAGATCCACTGGCCTGCACTTCTGTTGGTCTCTGAAATCTACCCCTCTTCTCCACCCTCTGCATTGGGATCAGCTGCAGGAGGAACCAGATGACCTAAGGGTCCTTCCAACCTAAATTACGGACTGATTCCATGTAATGAGCTGGAATTTTTCCAAGACCTTAATGGGAAAGGTGTAGGCAGGCTCCTGTTGGAATCCCAGATCCCTAATGAGAGATACACACAAGCCCTGGTAGGCCACCCACCCCTCCAGGTCCTACCAGCCTGGCAGAGCTCAGGGACCTGTTCCTGCCTGTTGAGTCTGTGTGAGATGTGCAGCTGGTATAAATTAGGGAAGACCTACTGATTTCAGCAGAATTATTTTGACTGAGCAGCTGAGTCCTGGATTTTTAGGGCAGAGAGCCTTTGAGCTTAGGTGATGCCAGAGGCCTTTGGAGAGTTGGGATCTGGTGAAGAATTTTGCTTTGCACCCGTTCGGATACGGCCGTATGGACACAGCAGTGCCTGGCTAGAAAAAACTCCTGGTAATTACGTCAGAGTGGCTGCTTATTCTGAGGGTGGCAGAGCCCAGTGATTAATACAGTAGCCCAGAACTAGAGAGACCTCATGTTGGTCCCTTCTCTTCTTTCTTTCTACCTGGAGCACATCCTTTTGTGCCTCATTTGTGCAGGTGCTGTGAGGACCAAAGCCCCTAACAGGTAGAGCGCTACTCAGATACATCAGAGCCGTGCACCAAAGGAGTCCTGTACATCAGGAAGCCTCCTTAAATGGGACTGTCCAAGTCCATCTTAAACACCCCCTCCCTCCCTGCAGTTTTCCTTCAGGATAATTAAGCATCCAGCAAGTTAAGAAGTGGAAAAACCCAAGGAAGCATCCATTTCACAGGTGGGTGCAGCTGACTGTCTCCTCCCAGGGCCTGTTTCTCCTGCAGCTCTGTGCAAGCCAGTGCCTTGGCACAAATACTGCTGGCCGTGATGGTGACTCACATTTGTATCCAAATTTTGCGGTGGTTAAGGGTATCAGAAGATCACCCGCTGTCACACTACCAGGTAGAGACCTGTGCTGGTCACACAGGGGTTCTGCAGCAGGGCTGGCTGTTAGGCCAGGCTTGCAGGAGCTCTAGTCCTGGTCTGTGCATGAACTTCTGCCCCTTTGCCACCTTCAGAGCTGGTTGCAGCCTGCCAGGAGGCCGAACACAAAAGCCGGTCACAGAAGCCCTTGTTGCTGGATCTTGGGCATTATGTAGGCAAAATCCCCCAGTCTGTGTCAGGCTAAAGGCAGGTTAGATCCGTAGAGTGGTCCTAGCTTGCCTGAAAGCCTCCCAGCTGGCTCTGCTCTGGGCTGGGGTGAAAGCCCACATTTCTCACAACAGAGACAGAGCAAAAGAGAGGGAGAAAGCTGCCAAAGCGCTCGGCTTCCAGAGCCAAGGCCTCTATCGCAAAGAGCTCAACACCTGCGGTACGCTGCTGTGGGAAGGCTTCTTGTTGTACGTGTGTCCTTACAAGAGTTGACTTTCTTACTGTGCACCCGCTCTGAAATGGGAAGCCCGTGCATTGCTAAATGGTTCAGCGCCTTTCCCGGTAGCGCCTCCGGGTGCCCTTGGTCACACCCTTTGGGAAGCTGCAGAACTGGCTCTTTGCCTTCTGCCAAGATCTGGGTCCAAGGGGGCATTTTTATTTATATTTTTTCAGAAGAGAACGTGTGCTTTTGCTGGCAAGCTCTGTGGCTGAGCACTGGCTCTTTCCAAACTCGTGATGCCAAGAGTGTTTTTATATATTTGCTTCCTTTCTAAGGACATCAACAGGCACCCCACCCATCCCGAAGTTTTGCGTCCCTTGATAGACTTTGATTTCACAATAAATCCTCAAGTACAATGGAGTGTTCCTCCCAGAACTAAAATAACTGTAGATTTCATTGGTGAACTCTGCAGCCAGGGACAAAATTTATTCCCTGCTTGGCATCCCTTAAAGGATGGGCACAACAGTGTGCCCTCGGGGCTGTAGTATCTGGCAAGCCAGGCGGAGAGGGGAATCCTATTTCTTGTGTGTCTGTGCAGTCAGGATTTCATCCCAAGGCAGTGCTCAAGTTGGGAGGTGTGGTTTTCCCTGCCCTTTCCCACCCAGACTGGAGTGAGACTTGCTGTAAGTTTGGCCTTTGCTGTGCTCTGGTGCTGCCTTTATGTGACTCTTTCTCTTGACAATTTACAGCAACTAACGTCGCGATACGGCTGGTTCGTAGGGAGCAACCGGGACCGCCAGAAGGCAGTTCGGGAGCCTCGGTCCTTCTCCACTGATTACAAAGAGTGCCTAGAGAGATTAGGCTTAATTAAGTGCCTAAGGATTAGGTGACATGAATTTGACCCCAAAAGTCCCTCTAGACAGATGCTGAATTAACACTGAACTTGAACCGGAACACGAGCAAAGTCTCTGGGAACCATGTTTAGCCCAGAAGCATTCAGGGGCTGCTCACCTGTCCTACCCCCCGGCACGGACCTGCCGAACTCCTTCCCAACCTCACCGCAAACTTATGGCCTCGAGAGACATTGATGGGTTCTGCTCTTTTATTAGTAATGTACCACAGATGGAGAAATCAACAGCAACACTTACATCTTGCAGCCTTCTATCTTCAGAGGAGAAGCTGGGTGAAAGTGCCCAGCCAATCTTAAGAACTGCATCTCACCCTCAAATGACAGAAGAAGGCAAAAGGCAGGGGACAGGACTCCTCCGTGCCCCCAAACCTGGCAGTCAGTTTGCTGAGCCTGTCAGGAGGGTGCATCAAGCATCAGTAGTTGGGTAATGAACACTGAAATGACATTCCTGTGAACCTCACCATCTCTGCTGGGCCAAATTTATGTTTGATATAATGCTGCTCGTACTGGCTTTTTATTTTGGCTCCTGCAGACAGAGTGCCATTGGGAGAGATGACGCTGAGCCTAAACCTCTGTGTGTGCTGGCGTTCATTTTGTCCTTTAGCCTTAGCAATTATCTAAGCGTCTTCTTTTTTTTATAATTACTACAAATTCAGGAAAGCCACTGGTCGGGGATATTGAGTGAACCCAGAAGAACGTAACAAGGTGAATTAAACACCCACTATTCCTTGCTTGGGGGAGATTTTAAGCAGGGCTGACATCTTTATCCCTTCACTTGAGGCAGCTCAGGCAAAAAGAAGAGACACAAATCAGTGTTAACTTGGGTGTTTCCTCCCTTTGATCACTCTGAGTCACTCAACCTTCATGTTCTCCTCTTGCTTCTTGGCAAACACCATGTCCAGTGGGGTGAACAGTTCGGCTGCCAGCATTAGGGGTAGTTCTGGTTGTTGTAGTGCCCTAAGGAAATCTTGGACCATGGGTGCAGGCAGCTCCCTAATGCTCATCCTTCGTGTCCTGCTGCTCCTCTACATTTTTTTTCCAGCTTATGGTAAAAAGGTGCCTTTGTGGCAGACTGGCTCTGGGCTCCGAGAGGCAAAGTGGGCTTTCTGTCCCCAGAAACCCTCCTGTGGAGGGCTCAGCGCTGCTCCAGCACTTTGCAGTGAAGATACTGGTGCAAGGTGTTGGTTCTGTTACCCGGTAAAGGAGCTGGAGTGGCTGTGGCAGAGCTAAGGTGGCTTGAAGGATGAGCAGGTCGCACCTCCTCACGTGTGACTTACGCTGCTGTTCTGGGAAGACGAAAGCATTCAGGTGGATGATGATGAGCAGCTTGGTAAGGGTGTTTTATAATCAAATTATTCTGTATTTTTGTTGTAGGTTGAGAGCTTAATCAGCCACTGTAATGCTGGTTTAGTGCTGAATATTCCCCAGAACCTCCTGCCAGGTGAGTGAGCGTTATGATTTTGGTTGAACAGTTCATTTGAGGTCATGCAGAAGGTTAAAAGAAATTCTGAAAGCAGAATTCGGAAGATCACAGCTCAAGGTGCAACCGCTGCTTCTTGGACAAGGAGCAATGTATGAATCGAGCCATACATTAAGTGCTGTCTTTTTAAAAGGCACAAATATAACACCCTCAAACGCCCCATCTGGCTGCAAACTCAGCTGTGCTTTACATTCTTGCTGTGTGAGAAATGAGACCGAGGTGTGTAGCACTTTATCCCTGTCTTATTTACGAGCAGTGAGAGAATGTCCTGCAAAATGTGAGCAGCTAATTTTAGGTGACAACATAGTTTAAGGTGCCACGGATTCCAAAAGGGGAAGGGCTGTATATCCCGCTGGACTGCCTTTAGCTCCGAGCTGCTCCGGGGCTCTGGGTGTTTGTACCACCTCTAGTACATTAAATCTTTTGTGCGGAGACTTCATCCTTGGTTGTGACATTAGTAGAGGCAGCTGTTACGGAATGGTTGCAGTTTGCACCGTGCTAATGCTCTCCAGCCCCAAATCTCAACGGGCTTTCTAAGTGCTAATTAATTAAGAGTCGGAGTTGTCTGTTTGCAGCAGTGGATGAGCCGTGGCACTGGGGGCGTGGAGGCTGAGCGGGTGCTGCACAGGGACCTGAAAGGACCCAAGTAAAATGCAGGGCTTGATTCCCAGCTGTGATGCCCTGCGTTTGGAGGCAGGCAGGCAGAAGGCTGAATTTAGATAACCCACTACACGCTCCCTATATTTTTCTTCATCTTGTGTCCTCCTTCCCAGCTCACGCGGCGGGACGCCGGGGCTGTGTGGCACTGTGCATTGTACATGCACTCCTGCCCCCTGCTTTCTGGTGGGCCCACGTAACTGCACAGATCTTGCAACACGTCTGCCCTGGGAAGGTCCCTGACTCAAAGGCATGTCCCTGTTCCAGGCACAGAGGATTCCTGCCCCGTACCCAGCCTGCTCTGTCGCACCCCAGGCCAGCAAGGACTAAGAGTGCCCTCTGCTGCACTCCTTCTCCTCATCTTTCCAGGCACCACCCTGCTTGCTCTTTGGAAGTAAACAAAACAACCCTCCTAATACACAAAACAACTCTTCATATTTTAAAGGTCTTTTTGTGCAGCCTGTACAGAAGCCCGATTCTGAATTTCATCAGCAAACAGAAAAGATCATGCCCTGAGGTAAAACCGTCTGATATTCCGCATCAGTCCGAGGTGCAAATAAAGCCCTTCAGGGAACTGCTGTCCGTTATCAATAGCCTTCACGCCGTAGCTTTCCATCGCCTCGTAAAGCACGCAGCTCCTCGTTGCAGGAGTTCAGACGGCAGCCGTTACAGTCATGAAGCTTTCTGGGAGCTGGCAGCACCAAGCGTCGGTGACGCCCGGTCAGTTGTGGCACCTAACTGCACCCAACGGTGCTGAACTTTGAATCTCACCCTCCTGTTCAAAGGAAAAGCGTTGAGCACCACAGAGCTCTGCTTATTGAAGTCCTCAGCTCTTGCAGCCAAAAAGGAATGGATGTAGGCAGGGAACGGGGGAGTTGTGTCAAGAAAGCTGTCCCAAGCTTCATACTTTTGTAGTTAAAAAGAGGACAAATTAAAAAATAATAATAATCCTGCTTTTACTGGGATTTGATTTACCCGTGTGGAAAGTACCCAAGCTGCAGGCTGCACCGGCAGGCCCGTAACTGCCAGGGCCACAGGAATCTGCTCGTGTTCCCTGGAATTTGGACATTTTTTGTTGCACCCATTGCAGCTTGCTTTCCAGATTGTCGCTCAAGTGCGGGGCACGCCCCCTCCAGGAGGCTATTTAAAGAGGAGCTGGTGTGCAACTTTCTCCAAAGAGAGAGGAGAAACTCCGAAGGAGAAGGAGTGAGTCAGTCGGCAGCCTGAATCCCCTCCCTTCCCTTTACTCGGGATGTCTGGAAAGGCGAAGACAGTCACCCTCCTCCTCCTCCTCCTCCTCGCACCTGCCTGGGTATGTATTGCACCGCAGCAGCTCTGTGTGCTGGCTGGGCATTGCAGCTCCTTGCTTTGATGCATGTGAATGCTTTAGGCTGAGTAACTCTTCCCAGCTGCCACCTGCCTCCGAGGGTTTCTGCGGGAAGGCTGGCTGTCAGCAGAGCAGCGCGAACGCGCCGTGTAACTAAATCACGCTCGGGGGCTGCGCCGCGCGTAACGCCTGTCATCTGCGGATCTCAAAGCTCTTGGCAAACGTGAACAGATTTTGTTTCGTGCCACTCCTGTGAGCTAGAAGCCAGCCCTGGTTTACAAGGGGGTAGAGAGCGGAGAGAGGTGAAGTCACTGGGTTTATGTCACTGCAAGGAATAAAAGTCTCCTATCCTGGTTCCTTACCATCGCCATCCTTCCCCAGCTGCCACTGAATCCACCCATGTGTTCCCAAAAACGGTGATCCCCAGGGGGAGATCAGACTGCAGCCTCTCCAGAGCAGCGTTTGTGCCTTTTTGTGTTAATACAAGTGCTTGACGGAGCAGCTGATTCTGCTTAGGACTTTTGTGTGCTATTACAGTGCCAGTAATAGCAGGAACATTGCTGCAGTCATTAATGTGTTTAAATTGCAGTAAGTGCCTTTTGGATCCATGAAGAGATCAGGTTCACAGAGCCACTGTGCCTTGCACGGCATATTGTGCTAATAGGTGCAATAAACCTCTGGGTGATAAGGTCTGTTTGTTCCTGGCAGCACCCAGGATGTCCCTTTCTTGCCAGGAAAGGTGTACTGGGCACCTAATGCTCCTGTGATCGAGGGGTAATTTCTGTAATGGGGGGTGGTCTTCTTGATTCTTGCACTGACCTAGCTTTGGCAGCATCATACTGGTCATATAAGGGGCAGCAGTGAGTCCCACCACTGTCACGCTTTATTATTACTCTGCGATGATGTAATTTTCCTTCTCAATTGCCTTGGAAATGGGACTTCTGACTCTTTTTGAGCCCTGAGATTGATGTTTAGTGGATCGAGCAAGGAAACGAGAGCTGTCGCTCCTGAATCTGCTTCCTCTGTTGTTCAGAGGTGAGAGTGTGACCAGGATTGCCAGGGGTTACTTTTAGCCCTGCCAGGCTCAGCCTGGGTAAATCCCTGAGCGTGAAACGGGGGTGGTGGTTCCCATCTCTCATAGCAGGCTGTTGTACGGCGGGCTGCAGCAGCCTGGGAAGGTGCCTCGAGAGCCGGTGCCGGAGGGAGAGCCAGTATTACCCATGAGAATGCACTGCCCCGAGCAGGGGAGTAGCTGTGCTGGGGCTGCTGGATCTACTGCCAGTCTTGGAGCGAGAAAGACAACCAGTTCGGTGTTTATTACATCTACCTTGCCGCTTTAAGCCCAAAAGCACTTTGCAAGCAGTGAGCTCGGCTCCAAAACGTGCCTTTCCCAGCCCTTTGAATGCAGCCACGAGCCCAAACCCATTTTAAAATTCCTCTTTGGCTTGGCCCTTAGCTGATTCCTGTGCTCCCGTGACGTGGGTCAGGAATGATCAGTCCCGACACAGGCAGAACTGCTGCACTGGTGTGAGGTCGTGTCCCCCCACTCGTGCCTTCCTGAGGGTGGAGGGGAAAGAGGCTTTTTGTGAGTATGAAGCAAGAAAAACGTTCTCACTTTTTCTTTCCCCCCCAGGTAACTGGGTTCGGTGCTGGCAGTTGGGAGGGAGCTTGTTCTGGCTTGTGAGCTGAGCTGATGGGACCTGGGAGTCAGTGCTGGAGAACATGTACGGAGCAGAGGCGAGGGAATCCTCTCGTCAGACTATTCTTACTCCAGTGGTGGCCTGGCCATCGCCCGGGGCTCCTGCGAGTGGCAGATTCACACATGGTGTCTGGGATGGGTACGAGAGCTGCCAGCAAAGCCAGGGGCAGGGAGAGCTGGTCTTCCAGGCTTTAGCGCTTTCTTAAATCTATAGCCTTGGTCTCTAACCCTGGTTCTGTTCTGCTCTCGGAGTTCACAGAAACAAACTGCAGACCTGCGCAGGCTGCAGCGAACTTGAAGTTAGGAGCCTGCCCAGTGGAGGTGACAGTGTAATTTTGGGACAGGTCCTTCTGCAGAGTGGAAGAAAATGAAATGTTCTCTAAATGGAGTCCCTCTGCACGCCGGTCAGTGGCGTGTATCTGGAAATGTTGCCCTTTGGGTTAGGTGTGGGTCCGCAGCAGAGCGCCGGGTGCGAGTCCTTGCGGCTCTTCGGGACAGTTTGGGCAGTTTCCACGCTGTATTGAAACCACTCCCAGGAGCAGCTCTTGAAAATAAGGCAGGGTGGAGGGTGCTCCATGCAAATGCAGCATAATCCATGATTTAGCCTATTTGAAATTGCTGTGAAAGCAGATTAAGTAATGGAGAACTCCAGAAACTCGGTTCAGCTTTGCCTTTCTATCATCTCTCCCCAACTCAAGAGCTTCCCCTCGCCAGCCGGGGCTCGCGGTTGCGGGTGCATGAGCCGAGAAAGATTTCAACTCATTCTCTCCTCTGCTGGGCCCGGGAGAGGAGCGGGAGTTACAGACAGCACGAGCCGGCTTTGCTCATGAACAGAGGAAGCAAACAGGAGCCCCCACACGCCCTGGGGCCAGGCGGGCTGGGGGGTGATGAGGGAAAAAAATGGAAGGATTGAGAAAAGCCCTGCAGGTACGGCTGAATTTGGCTTTTCAAGCCGTGTTTGTGCTCACTGCTGGGGGAAACGTGGCACAGGAGAGGCAGGGGCTCTGCTACGCCAGAGGTACGGGTCCAGACGTTCTGGTGCTGAAAGTCAGCTGTAATGTAATGAGGAAGCGAGGCTGGGTGTAAGCAGAAGGTAAAGGCAGGTGGTCTGGTTTCTTTGGGTGAGTTATTAAGGGAAATAAACAGCGTCAGCAGTGATTAATGATGGAGAGAAAAGAAAACTCTGCTGGGGTTAATTCCACTGCATTCTCCGTTACCCTGAAAGAGATTGGTTTGGTTTGGTTTTCAGTAGGAGAGCTATTTTGAGAGCGTTGCTTTATATGGCCTGTGGCTGACACCGCATTGGAAAATGCTTGTTGTCATTATTTTTTTTAAGTGCATGGATTGCATCTTAATATAGGTCCCACGCTAGGAGTGCTTTCCCTCTTTTGTGGTCTCATGTACCCCCCACCCACTCGCGCCCAGTTGAATAACACGTCCTTTTGGCAGCGATGGTGGTTGCAGACATGAAAAAAAGAACAGTCGGAAAGCATTTCTGTATTTTTAGTGTCTTTTAATGCACTTCAGCAGTCGGGAGGTGATCCCTGTGACGTGCTGGCTCCCAGCGCGCGGCTCCAAAACTGCCGTCCGAGAACAGCTGGGCTACAGGCAGGGGAAGCTTGTTGCCAAAATACTTTGCGCTTGGAGTTTTCAAGGAGAATTACGCTGATTCCTGCTGAGCAGGGTGAGACTGCGGGAGGAATTGTGAGTTCAGATTTAGCCCGATCCCTGTCCTACGCCAGCCCGTGCTGATTGTTGCAGAAGTACAAAGCAACTGGCATCTTCTGACCCTGGGTGAGCTAAAAGCAGAGCAGCTGCTTTGAGCAACAGTCAAAACAGCTGGAAAAGTTTAACTACTGTTATTGGTGACAAACACAATATCCAAGGAAGCTGTTTCACCAGCGAGGGCTGGCTGAGATATAACAAGTGCAAACAGAGCTGTAGCAAGATATTTTTTTGGCCTCAGTTCCAGGTTTCCCCCAGGCCCCTCCCAGCTGCTGCACCCCCTCGCCCTGGGTGGCAGCGGAGCTGTGACGGGGCCACGTCGGGCGCTTTCCTCTTCACAGCAACACAGGATCCCAAAGCGTTCTGCTGACATCAGCTGCGTGCCAGGGTCGCATCAGCCCCGCAGCAGCAGCTGCCCCCGGGACGGGAGCCGACTGGCAGCGTGCAGCATCTCAGCGCTGCGAGTTGGAGTAGCGCTCGTGTGTCGCTCTGAGCTACCTGGAGAACTTGAGTGGGTGGAAGCCAAACAAAAGAAAACCAGGCTAGACCTGTCACAGCTGGGGTTGTACATCCTGCCCAACTCTGGGCACACCCAAAGCTGAGCCTGCACCAAGCTGGTTCGGGACAAAGTGCCACAGACGGAGTTATTGGAGTGTCTGAAGCGTCCCGGGTTTTCCAGAGAAGGTAACCCTCCTGCAGGCAAAGCCTGGTGGCTGTTTGGCGTCTGAAGTGGCACAAAAGCCAAGGGTGGGTTTCAAGGGGTGGCCAGCACTTCTGACTGGGGCAGCCGTAAATTCACACGGTCCTGAGAAAGGTTGGTTACGCTGTGAGCTCTGGAAAGGGGAGGGGAGAGGGCGCATCTCTGGGAATAACGGAGAAAGCATGAGATCCCGGGGACAAAACGGGACTCGGGAGCCTTCGGGTGAGTGGCGGCTGACTTTGGGCAAGTCCTTTGGCTACACGCCTCGCGTCTTCCATCTTGGGGCTGGGCCTAACGACACTGCTGCAGAGCGCTTTGACTTTCCTCCTGAGCAGTGCTGTGTGAGAGCTGGGAATTGCTTGCTGTTAATAATTACCGTTCCATTGCTTGGAGGGAAGCGGGGGGCTGAGCTGCGAGTGGGGCTCCAAGCTACTGCTTGTCCTGTTTGTTTTGGCCCTGCTTCCCAGAGGCATTTTTTTTTTCCCCTTGAGCTCCAGATAAGTTTAGGGATGAGAAGGAGATGAGTCTTGCGACTCCTCGTGCGCTGCACACACACCCTCCGCAGCAGGGCTCTCCGGCGGAGGGCGAAGTCGATCTTCTCTCCTCTTGATGGGGTGTCGGGAAGCAGAATCGTGCTTTTCATTTCTCTGCCTGGCTGGCTTGCAGGACACTCATTCTTTCCACGGCTTGTCTGCCCTCCAGGTAGAACCGCAGGCCTGCACGTATCCCTGCCAGTGTCCCTCCCAGCCTCTGCAGTGCCCCGCTGGCACCAGCCACGTGTTGGATGCCTGTGGCTGCTGCAAGGTGTGCGCCAGGCAGCTCGGCGAGCTCTGTTCCCTGCAGAACCCCTGCGATCATCACAAGGGACTCTACTGCGACTTCTCCAAAATCGACAGAGGCAGCGGGATCTGCCTAGGTGAGAGCTGTGTGTTCTGTTATTGCACGGTTTTCTTGTGGCCCCTTCAGCCTGTGGACCTCCCAGAAAACCCACGGCATCATCAGAACTTCCTGCAGCACTCGGAGCTTCATCCAACGTCACGTTGTGAGATCTGGGCCAGCCCCACGAGCCAACAGATTCACTGGTAGCAATACACACACAACCTGCTTCCTCCTGCGAGGAAGGACGTTTCCAAAGGCGCGAGTGGGTTTGGGACTCGCCTTTCTTAGGAGACTCCCTGTAGCCCTGCAGCGCCTCTGGGTAAATATCAGCAAACCTGGCTTTTACTGGGAAGTACAGTTGCTTGGAAGATCTCACCCAAAATCTCGCTGGGGACTGGCTTTTTTCACTCGACTGCCTGCATGCAAGAGGCAAACTGCATTTCTGCCTGTAGCACGTGGGTGGAAATAGCTGAACAACTCGCTTGCAAAATCGGGTATAAGTAGAACGTGAGAGTTACTGAGCCTGGCGAATACAAATGCAGGCCTGTTTTCTCTAAGTTAATCCTCTCTTCAGCCAAAAAAGAAAAATCTTTTTGTTTTGGTTTGGGTTTTTTTTGTTGCTCCGTAGTTATTTTTTAAAGCTTGCAAAAATTATTTTGGTGTGGAGGAAAAAAAAGGCATTTCCTCAGCCTCCTGTTCTGTGTTTAAAACCCAGACTCTGTTTTAAAACCCTGTCTCTGCCAGGAGCTGACCGGTTTTTACTTGAAGCTTTTCAAAATGGTCAGGATGGCAGGGGGGCTGGAAAGCTGGTGTGATCGCTCTGGGAAGCATTCAGCCACTGCGCCTCTGGAGATTCTCTGGCAGCCGAACCACTCGCAGCACCCCAAGGCAGTGGCGTTGGGGGTTTGGGGTGAAACCGGACTGTTTTGCAGTGCCACAATCACATACCATTTTTTTAAAAAACTCTAAATAATGAATTTAACTTGTAGAACGTGTTTTCTCCTTTTTTTCTGAGATGTTCTTACAGGTTCTTTAACTTTCCTCGCCCAGTTATTGCGATCTTTAGAAGCCACGTGAGCTTCCTGGTCCTCTCTGTCGGCATCCGCAGGGCTGGGAGCTCAATAGGGGAAACGAGGGCGTAGTAACATCCAGCGGGGGCGAGCGGTGACCTCCTGATCCAGACTGGCAGCGGGGCATATGTTTGTAGAGTAAAGGCAGCTAAATCATGGGGATGGTTTACTCAGGAGCGTGGAGGAATCTCCATCTCAAAGACTTCACACGAAGACTGGATCTTTCTAAAGAAACGCTTCGTATTCACCGTGCCGTCTGGGTTTGATGCAAAGAGTTTGGAGTGAGAGTCCCAGGCTGTAGAAAATTAGACTCAAAGACCACAACTGTCCTTCCTGCCTTTAAATGAGGAATTAAGATTTTCATGGCAAAAGTCCCCGATGAACATAGGCCAGGATAGCTCCTAAACTGGGCTGAGAATCTGGGACGTGATGTCCTCGGGTGGTATTTCCATGATGTCCACACTGGTGTCCTGGGGGATTTTGGAGGCAGTGCAGGGAGCTGAAGGTGGAGAGAACAACTGAACAAAGGGAAAGTGGTGTTTGTGAGTAAAGAGGACTTACAGGCATCCGAATAAGCTGTGATGGGAGCAGAAAGGAGCAGAGAGGTGCTCAGGTGTCATGGGAGAAGCTTCTAGGTTGGGAACCTGCCCAAAGGCCGTGTCAGAAGTGACAGGAAGGGAACCACCAGAGGGAAAACTGCTGAACGCTTGTTTAACGTTCTCGCAGTACGTAGCGCTTTGTGTATTGCAGAGGGATTCATCCCTTCCTGCAGAGACCTCGGAGTATCAGAAAGGTGGAGACAATCCTGTAGTAACTCTAGAGTAGGAGAACCTAAGGGTGGTAGGGTGGCCTGGGCGGGTGCAGGGAGCTGGTGGAGCTGTGGCGACTGGGGCGGCTCGCTTGAGGTCTGCCACGTTCCCTGCGGAAAAGGGCAAAAGTCTCCTCAGCTGGGCGTGGGGTGGGGAGGCAGGAGGTGGCAGTGGCGCCCAGCAGAGCTGGTGTGATCCGTTTGGGTGCTGTAATTGGATCAGGTCAAGGGGAAGGTGAGGGCATTGTAGGGTAACGAAGGGCATGACAAAATGTCTGAGGTTTGAAAACAGAAGAAAAGACCTGAGGTGCCGTTCCCAGGGGAGGAGCACTGCTGTGGGGACAGCATGCACGTTCAGTGGGAAGGGAGAGGGCTCGGACTAAAAAACAGTGGAAGAGGATTTAAAAATAACTATGAATGGTTCTGTAGAAGGAAAATGGTTGGCTCCCAGTTTGATGGAAAAAGTGAGGATTTTGAAACTTGTAAGTAGGAGCACAGGAGTATTTTTATACCAGTGGCACTGAAGAGCTGCAAGGGGAGATCCAGTTCTGGTCAGAAATGAGGTGTCAGCAGCCCGGAAGGATTTGTGTCCCCTCAAGGATGAGGTGGGATGGAAGGAGGCTCTGGCTTCTCGTTTGGTCCCAACCCCTTCTGTCTGACAAAGCTCACAGGCGAGCAGGACTGGGGGAAAAAAAGGTTGCCCCGAGAAGCTGTGGCTGCCCTTGGATCCCCGGCAGTGCCCAAGGCCAGGCTGGATGGGGCTTTGGGCACCCTGGGCTGGTGGGGGTGTCCCTGCCCATGGCAGGGGGTGGGAACTAGATGATCCTTGTGGTCCCTTCCAACCCGAACCAGTCTATGAAACAGGTATTTGTGTTCATTCTATGAAAACAGATCAGGTTTCCTGGTAAACCTCCGCAGGCAGCCAAGGATCCCTCGTTTTGGTAACTCCCCAACAGAAGTTTGCACGGATTCTGTTGTTGTTGTTGTTGTTTGTAAGGGTCAGGACTGCAGAAAGCAGCAGCCGACGAGAACTGTCCAAAATCAGGACTTCTGTCCTGTGACCAGCTCGGAGATTTCAACATTTCAGGCTGAAAGAAGAAGAAGAAAAAAAAGAACCTCAAAACTTTTCCACGAGTTATTTAGACTATTCGTTTGGCTGGTCAAAGCTTTCCACTTCCACTATATCAAAATGTTTCATCTCGATCTTCATAGTATGTAAAATAATTACGCAAGCAAAATGCTTCCCCCCTGCATACTGAGCTATGGTAAGAGCATAAAGGAAATCTTTGATATCAAATTGAAATGCTTCAGTTGTTCCTTACTGAAAACGTTCCTGACGTTGATCTGTGCCTGCAGAACTCTAATCAAATAAGAGTTTTCTGCTGGAGAACTTCCACTGGAAAAAATTTGGCTAATACAGGTGTAAGAACTTGCGAGCGTTGCGCACACCCGCAGACTGAAGACAGCTCCTGCGTGTCAGACCGTCCTTGCGCTTCCTTTTTTGCTTGTTTAAGTTTTATTGGGAAGGAGAGAAAGACTCACAGGAGGGCTGGAGAGGTCTGCAGAATGGGACAGAGAGAAGTAGGAAAAGTTGTGGCCTGAAGGAAGAAGAGATTCATTCAGCACAGAGCAGCCGAAAAGGTCATCAACCCAACGTGTTATTTTCCTTCCTAGGCACCCTTAGGTGTGTGGGGAACCAGCTGCTCTTGGGAAGATGTTGCCTTTTGGTCTCCCGGGAGTAAGGAGGAGCAAAGGCGCCGACTCGCACGTGGTGTCAGGAATGCATCTTGCACAACGCCAGGCTCTGGGGCGCTCTCTGGGCTGGACGGGGAGGCCGCTGGCGGGGAGCGGGCTGTTTACAGGCTGTGCAGCCAAAGCCCCACTGAGTGGCTCATCCAAGTGGAGAAGAGATTTCTCCAGAGAGCTTCGGGACGTCTGGCACAGCTGGAGCCGGCTTCTGAAAATCGAAGTCAGGAACAGCCTCGGGTCCAGGGAACCCGAGAGTCAACGCGCCGCCTTCTGCTGACCCAGCGCTGGGGCGGCAGGGCAGGGGAGAGTCTGCACGTGGGCACGTGTCCTCATCAGGAGCCCTGCGCCCCCAGGCTGTGCCGCCACCCCCTGCCATCTGCTCAGTTTCTCCTCCTCTTCCTCCTTCCTACAGCTCACGAGGGCGCGACTTGTGACCTGCTGGGTAAGATCTACCACAACGGGGAGAGCTTCCAGCCCACCTGCAAGCTGCAGTGCATCTGCATGGATGGGGCCATCGGCTGCATCCCCCTCTGCTCCGACGACCTGCGGCTGCCGTCCCCCGAGTGCCCCAATCCCCGGCGGGTGAAGTTTCGCAATAAATGCTGCGAGGAATGGATCTGTGAGGAGGGCAGCGAGGAAAACCGCTTCGAAACAGCCATGGCGGGTGAGTGGGTGGGCAGAGGCGATAGGGAGCTGTTTGCTGGGGGACAGGGGACCTAAACTGCCCCCAGTCCCACCTTAGGGCGTCACATCTGGTTTGGAACTGGTGGTGACCGCTCACTTTGTGGGTACCAAGTGTTGAACTGCAGAGCTGTTACGGCAGGACCTTGGCGGCACTGCGGGGAGACTGACCCCCCCAGTTCCCTCAGCCACCCCCCCCAGACTGGTGCTCCAGCCCCTTCCCCACCCGCTGCCCTTCTCTGGACACGCTCCAGCCCCTCCATGTCCTTCTGGTGCTGAGGGGCCCAGAACTGATCCCAACCCTCGAGGTGCGGCCCCCCCAGAGCCCCGTGCAGGGGGACGGTCACTGCCCTGAGAGCAGAGTAGCTCCTGGGACGGATCAGACCTTGGCTGCTGTTCCTGACGAGTTAGACCGAGTTGGGAGCAGCCGGGGAGCTGCCAGGCTTCGTCCCAAGCCCTGAACCTTGCCTGGGATCTCTTCCCCGTGGCTCAGTTTTCAGGGAGGATCCATCACACAAGCCGGAGCTGAACAACCTGCAGGAGAACTGCTTGGTGCAGACCACCGAGTGGAGTGCCTGCTCCAAGAGCTGCGGCATGGGTATCTCCTCCCGCGTAACCAACGACAACCCCCAGTGCCGCCTGGAGAAGGAGAGCCGGCTCTGCATGGTCCGGCCCTGCGACTTCCCCGTGGAGAAAACCAAGGTACAGGCTGGGGGAGGGGGGACGCAGCGCCGTGAGCGCCAGCGACAACCCGGGCGGGTCCTGGCCCCCGTCTCACGGGGTTCGCTCTGTGCTTCCGCTTCGTCGGCACCCTGTTGTCCGGCAATGGAGACGGAGCACAGGCTGAGGCGGACCTTCCGTCCGAGTGCCATGTCTGTGTTAACCCACCTGCTCTCTCCCTAAAAGGGGAAGAAGTGCGTGCGGACCCCAAAGCCACGCCAGAGCCTCCGCTTCGAGTTTTCCGGCTGCACCAGCACCCGTTCCTATCGGCCCAAGTTCTGCGGCAGCTGCACGGACGGTCGCTGCTGCACCCCGTACGTCACCCGGACCGTGGAGGTGGAGTTCCGCTGCCCCGAGGGGGACTTCTTCCAGCGGAAGATGATGTTCATCAAGATGTGCTCCTGCCACTACGACTGCCCCCGAGACAACGACATCTTCCTGGCCACCTACCACAGGAGGATGATTGGAGACCATGTGAAGACAGAGAGGCAGTAGCCCTCTCCGTGCCAGGTCCGTAGGCTGAGGCGGCAGAGGGCTCTGCAGCGCTTTCGGGGCTGTGTCCCAGGACAGCGCAGCCTCTTCCCCCTCTGTGAGGGGCTCTGCTCTTCAGACCAGTGCCGTTCGCCACCAGTGCTCCCAGCGGCCCTGCTAACAAGCCGAGGTGCAGGGGGGAACGGCCCATCTGCCCCAGGCTCCTGACCTTCACCCGCACAGCTCGGTGCAGGAACGAGAAACAGGCTTGAGCTGCAGAACTTGATCCATGTTCCCGCTGACCAGATGGGAGAGTGGATCAAAGCCATGTGGCTCCAGCCTGTCTCCAGCTGGGAGCGCAGCGGGTGCCATTCCCCGTGGCCAAAACCACGCGGCAAACCCAGAGCATGAGGCGGGGAAGCCCAGGAGGCCTGAGCTAAAGCCGGGCTCTGCCCCCGTTTCCCAGCAGAGTGGGGCTCTGCTGCGTGTTGATGCAAAGCTTCTCGGTGAGCAGAGTGGCCCTGTGCTGGGCTCCTGCTCAGCTTCTCAATTATTTTTGGCTAATTGGATCCAACAAGTTGGCAAAAGCTCTTGCCCATCCTTGTGCCCACCTCTCACCCTCCCGCCTGCTTTCCCCTCAGCAGCTTTGTTCCCGTTCGCTCCTAGAGTGGCCGGATCATCTCCTGGGTGACCCACTCTCCGCACAGCTCAAGGCTGAGCTGTCCTTCCCGTCGTCCTCCCCCCCCCCCCCCCCGCTGAATTCCTTTTAGCCTTGCGTGCAGGCGAGGAAACAGCGAGTTGCGCAGTGTCGCTGCAGGAGACGGAGCGTGGCTCGGGGCCTCGGGCAGGAGGTCTGGGCCCAGCAAGGAGTTTCTTCGCAGGGGAGAGGATTCGGCCAGGCGGTAGCGTTGCTGCGGCGTGGGCAGCACGGGGCTCCCCGCGGGCTGTCTCAGACCCCAGCGGCTCTTCCAGTCTGAAACGGGGCTGAGCCGGGCCGCAAATCTGAACCGCGGCCCCCGCTGTGCTGCTCCTGGCAGTTTTTAGTGCCACATGAGCGTGTCCTGCTGCTCCTTTCCGTGATCCCTTCAGAAATGGCTCCGGGGTGGGAGCGGGGCTGGACTCACGTCTCCACGGTGGGGCTGCAGCGACATTTGGCTCCGGTCTTTGCTGGTGGGTCGTTAGTTGCAGGAACGCAGTTCAGCTCCGCTCTCCCGGGGAGTTTAAGGCCCTGGCAGGAAAAGTGCCCGTATTTGTAACGGGAGCAGCGATCTTCTGCAGTCACCGAGGCGGCGGCACGGGAAGCCGCGGTGCCGGGGTCTCCAACGGTGGGACTCCCGCCTTGGCACAGGCCTGCGCAGAGCCCCTCCGCTGTTAACACGTACCGACCGCCGGCCGCGGCACAGCCCCGTCAGTTGGGCTTAGTCTCTGCTGACGTCAGCAGAAACAGCCTGTTAAAGGCCCCGTCCCGTCCCTCAAACCCTCCTGGTCCCTGGAAACGGTGACGAGCTCCTGCCCCAGATGCTGGGGCCGCGCTGCAGCCCCGGGACGGTGCCCCACCACAGCTCCCAGCCCGGAGCAGGACGCGATGCCGGGGATAACCCCAGCCGGCCACGACGCTGCCACGCAGCCGAAGCCCCGCGGGACGCCAGCCCGGGGCACGGCTCCGCTCCTGCCCTCCCCACCTGCGGAAGCTCGTGAGCCTTCAGCCTCCTGTTACCTGTAATCCCTTTGAACTGTAAATAATTTATCTGATGGGGTTCCTTTTATTTTTAAAGGCCTTTGTACAGTTTTTGTATCCTGCAGCGCAACTCGCTCGGGGCCGTTCCTCCCCTTGCCCTCCAGGTCTGCTCTGAACCCTTCTCCTGCCGCTTACGCGGCTTCCGAGTGCAGAACTTTGGCCGAGGTTGCACTTTACTCAACGCTAATAAATCTCTCTTTATTTTTTATACCCCTGGTGGCATCCCTCTGTCCCAGCCTCCTGCTGCTTTCCCCTCCGGCCTTTCCCCAGTGCCACCAGCTTACTGGGACCAGTGCTGGGACCTGCCGACGGCCGGGGGGGGAGAAGAGGGGGGTCCTGTTCCCCCAC
>VWZZ01004446.1:0-18518 GCA_013399095.1 Psophia crepitans
GGGGAATCCCTGGCAGCCCTCAGCGTGTTTTAGTCATCCGCGCGGTGAGGCGCTGTGGCGGTTACTAATAAAATGTGCGGGTGTCGGATGCTGTGCGTTTCTCCGTGTTTATGAAGAACTGGAACCAGATGAAATTCAACACGGGCCAGTGAAGGGCCCGGCACCCAGGGAGGAACAACCCCAGGCACCAGTACAGGTTAGGGGTGACCTGCTGGGAAGCAGCTCTGCAGAGAAGGACCTGGGAGGCCTGGTGGACAGCAAGCTCTCCATGAGCCAGCAGTGTGTCCTTCGTGGCCAAGGCGGCCAGTGGTATCCTGGAGGGCATCCAGAAAAGCGTGGCCAGCAGGTCGAGGGAGGTTATCCTCCCCCTCTGCTCTGCCCTGCTGAGGCCACATCTGGAGTGCTGTGTCCTGTTCTGGGCTCCCCAGTTGAAGAAAGACAGGGAACTACTGGAGAGAGTCCAGCGGAGGGCTACGAGGATGATTACAGAACTGGAGCATCTCTGGTATGAGGAAAGGCTGAGAGAGCTGGGTCTGTTCAGCCTGGAGAAGAGAAGACTGAGAGGGGATCTCATCAACACTTATAAATACCTGAAGGGTGGGTGTCTAGAGGAAGGGGCCAGACTCTTCTCAGTGGTGCCCAGTGACGGGGCAATGGGCACAAACTGGAACATGGAAGTTCCATCTGAACATGAGGAAAAACTTATTCACCGTGAGGGTGACCGAGCACTGGCACAGGCTGCCCAGAGAGGCTGTGCAGTCTCCTTCACTGGAGACATTCAAAACCCGACTGGATGCGATCCTGTGCAACCTGCTCTAGGTGATTCTGCTCCTGCAGGGGGGTTGGACTAGATGATTCCCAGAGGTCCCTTCCAACCCCTACCAATCCGTGAATCTGTGAATATGATTGCTGTCTTTAAAACTGCAGTCATACCTACCTGTTGCATGGCTGCTACAAACAGGTTTCAAGCACATACACACATTTAACATTAAGTATATATTTTTAAAACGTTATTTTACAAAGGAGCACGTCTATGGAAGTCGTCCTGGTGACAGAAGTGTGAAAAAAAGTATAAAAATTTTTTTTTTCCCCAAGCGTAAATGGTGTGCTTTACTTCAGTGCCCATTAGTTTCTAACGGAGGCTTAGTTGCTGATTTGTCAAGTCTATTTAGAAAAGGATTATCAATTTGCAGCAATTAAAAGCATCAGTACAGAATACATAACAAGTCTTAAATTTCTTCCAACCAGCCAGGGTTTTTCTTTTTGTAATCATTAGCTTTTTTTCATGGTTAAATGTATGACGTTTCAAAAGCCAATGGTGATTTTGTCTTGCCTGAAAGGGAGCAGTGCTCTTAAGCTAGCGGTTAGAAAGGAATTTTTCTGGAGAAGTGGCGTCATTCATAAGAAAAGTGAGAATTGTTATGAGGGTGGGGTTTCCCAAGATTACGAAACCCTTGGGGAATAGAGAGAAGATTAGAAGGGGAAATACATTGACATGTGACCCATGATCAGGATATCAAGGCTTGCGTAAGAATTCGATCTTAATCTTGGAAAACATGCTGTAGTGTTTTTAGCTGTTACTTGATCAGAAACTCGTGGGGGTAAACTGAAGCGTGAAAGTGCTGTCCTGTGACCTGTAAATCATAGTCATCTTGCATTGCAATAAAATGAAGTTTTGGTATATTTTTTTCAACTTCAATACTAGGCCAGCCCCGAGGGTTTTTTAATAGCTGGTTACTGTGGGCTCTCCCAAAGGGATTTGGGTTCATTTAGGAAGTACTGCTGGTACGGCCCTGAGCACTGCGGGACACAGTCGGAATGCTGGAAGAGCCGTGCTGGGATCCTCTGCTGGTTTGCATGGGGTGCTTTCGGAGCTGGTGCCTCTGAATTTCAGCGCGAGGAGAAGTGTATCCTTGCGAGAAAAGCAGTGGACGTAACAATGTGCAGCGAAGCGGGACGGGCAGTGCCTGGACTTCAAGGGTCGCCATCTGTTTGTGACAGTGTGCCTGGAACGCCGAGTGGCCTTGGAGGATTTACCTGACAGTGGGATGCCAGTAGAAACCACAGTGTAAACAGTAACAGTAGCTAAGATTTATGACATAAAGTGACGTAAGTGCCACTGTTGGTGAACAAAGTCCCCTTGTCATACAACAGAGAGGTGAATCCAACGGGCACTAGTTCAACAACCTGATTAATACCACAAAACTTTCTGGGCGTTGATTTAATAAGGGAGTCCTTTCCTGACACTGGTTTCAGAGGGCTTTAAAACTATTTCATGGGTTGTTATATTGACATGGGTGGTACAGTGCTGTACTTACGTGTGCACTGGGCTTATTGGTTTTCAGTTCAAGAGGGAACTTAAAATTTCCTTTCTGTTTCCCATTCACGTGTAAAAGAACAAGTGTCTAGTCATGGCTAGTGGCATTAGGTATACATAGAAGTAAGTATGTAAGATTTTCTTCTAAGATCAGTTGATTAGCTCTTGGATAAGCATGGTAGACATTTTACTAGGGCCATTACCATTTTGTTTCTAGTGGTCTTGAGATCTCCATGCTTTAACCTGTATATGAATGTGTACTGCACACCGAGTGCAGGTGGAGGCTGCCTTACTGGTGGTTGCTTGGGTGCGCTAAGTGTTTGTTGTAACGGTATTCTGCATTAAAAAGTAGGGAGAGGAAAGAGCCAAACTGACACTATACCATTACTTGTTCTAATATATAATGTCAGTAGGGCTCTGCTTTTATAATAATTGTTGGGCAACATGTCAAGAGAGACAGCAAGAGCTACCTTAGTGAAATTTACTGAGAATAGGGTGACAAATTTGAGAAATGGAAGCAAAAATGTAATGAAAGGTCACTACTTAAACTGAGATTTTCGTATGAGTTTCATGTAAGAATTTTCATGCTGTATCTTCTTTTCCTTGTGGCTGCACTCAAAGGGGAAGCGACTTTGAAGAGATCCCCTAAAGGCTGTCTGCTGCAGAAGCTTGTGTAGCACAGCTTTGCTGAGCTGCTCAGAATCATAAAACCAGAAGAAGAGACCGACCGCTTAAAAGTAGATAAGGAAACACACTTGTGCGTGTGTGCACACACACATTCACCCTTAACTGTTGTGGAAAAAAAAGAAGGAGACCTCGACATTATGTTTAGAAGCACTGTGAAGGATATGCTATGCAAAAAAAACATTTCTGGGATGTGCCTCATATTTGAGTGGTTATGATATGTTTTTCTTTCTCTTGCAGTGGAAATGATTGGGGGCTGGATATAGGCAAACTGCGCATCCAGACGCCTCGTTTGAATAATGCAGAGTTTGTCTGCCTCTTTGCGTCACTGTGAACTCCAAGAAACTGAAGTTGGTCATCTTGTATTTACCCAGTCAATTACTTTGTAAATAAATGAACTTCACAAAACTAAATGTTTCTTCATCTTTGTTATAGTTTGGGAAACAGAGGGAATGAAGTTAAGTGATATACCCGAAACACCCAGCAAGTCAGTGTCTGAGTGAGATTTGTGGGGCTCAAAGCTCTATCTCTCTCCTGCGTAAGTGCTTTCATAGACATCCTATGGATTTCTCATTAGAGAATGACTCCTCAGAAGAAGCTCAGAAGGTAATTTCATGCTAAAATAATCCATGGAGACACAATTCTGAGAATTATTTTCAAGTTCTTACAGAAAAATTCTTCTGCCACCAGAATTACTTCTTGTTTTAGGTTTCTTTTGCCCATGCCAGCACCTCTGACCGCAGTTGAGTGACACATGTTTTAAAAAAACGCATGGTGGGTCTGTAAGATGATGTACCTCTAGTTACTCTGCTTCCTAAATTCCATGCGTGTAACAGAATTGCCAGTAATATATAACATTGATTGCTTACGTGTAAGTCTGCTGATAGCCAGAGAGAGAGGGAAATAGATTAAAAAACAGCCCCAACCCTTAAAGATCAGAAACCACCCTACCTACTGAAGTCATTCAATAGGAGGAGTCATGAATTGCAGAAGCTTGAATAGGGCTTTGCTTTCTGCTTCCTACTCTACATGTCACTTACTTCATTAGTGGCATTCGGTTAGGTTAGAAATCTAACGTACTATAAGGAAACACTGGATTTGCCACTTATCTGTGGACATTACACATTGCTTTTCTCCATTTCCACATGCTGAAATTGTGTTTCTTCCTCTGTTTGATATACTGGGTGAAATCAGGTAAGAACCATTAGCTTATTCTTCGCAATGTAGTCTCTTGGCTTTATTCACGCATAAAAAATTTGAATATTCCTTCATTTAAATTGACCAAAAGATTAAACCTTGTGAAATATGCCTAACAGAGCAGACGACTAGTAAAGAGAATTTGATCACTTTAAAACTGAGACGTAGGTTTTCATTTTAAAGTAAATAGAACAAAGCCTGATACTTTATCTCTGGCTGTACTTTACACAGAGACACACTCAGGTATGTGCACTTTGTACGAAGTAAAGAGGTAATTGTGAAATAGGTTTAACATATTAACCTACGTTTATTGTTTATTGCTGATCTGATAGGCTGACAGGTTTTCGAGTTATGTATTATTCTTTAAATAGTAAAGTTTAGTTACAAAAAAGTCAGTGTGCACTGTAAGATTTTTCCCCTTTTCAACCACAGAAGGTAATTACAATGCTTATAAATGTACAGAGGAGAGTTAAAATTGTGTATTAGCCAAGTCAAACTGCCTATGTAACTGCCCAGCACCTATCTATATGTTCCGGCTGTACAGAAAAGTGTGCGGGAGTACTCCCACAGGTGTGGGCAAGGGGAAGCTGGGTATTCCTTCCAGTAATCAATCAGAAGTAGGAGTTTGAAAAACCTCCCCTCGATGACTCCTCGCTAAACAATTCAAAGTATTAAATCTATAAATCTATTTATCGTATGTATCTAATTCCACAGTAAAGACATCATCTTTTTTTTTCTCTATTTGCATGTCAAAGATTAACTTCTGTCATTTCACAGCCATAAGTAAACGAGTTGTTTCCCTTTGACATTTCCCAGCTAGTGAGTAAGTTTTGTCAGTTAAAATAATTTCCTTGTGATAGATTTCTCACTTCTGTGGACCAGACTGCGTCTCTGTTTTGTGTCACTGTCATTCCACTGGCTTTAGAAGAATTAATTCTTATTTCTACCAATCAAACAATAAGAAATCAAAACATTTAAATGGATATGGAGGAACACTTCAACAGTATCTTAGCATTGATCTTTTCTATGTTAGGTATGTAGGAGTGAATTATAAGGATCAGTGATTAAACTTGGATTTAAGAACAATATTAGGAAAAATGAATGAGTTTCCTGTCATAGGTTTGAATCTGAATAGCAAAAATTTAATCAAGTGGCTGGTTTTAATCATTTAGCTTTGTACATGACATTCGTGTAATAGATTTTTTATTCTAGTTTGGTTGTCATATATCATATGAAAACTGGAGATTAAATGTGACACATTCTATTAACATCTCAGTGTCATGTCGCATGTGTGACATTTTACCAGGTTCTTCTTCTGTTTTCACTAAATTCAAGGCAACTATAGCTGAACAGCTCTTAATTCCAGAACTTCTTGGATAAGTCTCAGCAATGAAGATGAGTTGCTTTCCTGTACCATCAGTTAGTTAATGACCTGCCCAGTAATCACAGTAAAAATTACTTAAATTATTCGATGTTAAAATGAGGAGAATGGTGATATTTGTTTTGAAATATAGGTAATTATAACTTTTCCTAGATGTAATAATTGTAGCTATTACCATAAGGTGATGATAGGCATTGATTTGAGACAGGAATTTTCAGGTACTTTCTAACACTCTGTAACTCCAACCCTCCTCCAGTTTACAAATATCCGTTATTTTTTGTGATGTCTAGTCAGGAAGTGTCTGTTTGAGACATTGTAAATACATGATTTGGTCAGTGGTGATTGCTCTCGTTCCCTAAGGGAATTAGTGTGTTTACTTCATTTTTACTGCATCTTCAGTGCTGTGATTCATATTGTTTAGCTTTGCTTAGATCTGCACTATAGTATAAAATACACTTTTCAGATGCCTTCTAACCCCCTCCCCCCCCCTTGCTTGCCTTTCACAGCTTGATAAACCGGTGAGGTTTATCAACCTCAGATGTGCCAGTGTGGTAGAATCGGTTCTGCCTGCTAGCCACTTGCTGGGAAAAGGAGAAGAGCTAGAGCTGCCTCTCCTGTAACTCAAAAATTCTGAGAAATTCAGATTACTTTTTTTTATTACTTTTTAAGGAACTGAGTAGGTACTATTTCTCTTCCTACTTTTGCTTTCTAGAAGTTGACTGAATCTTGTTTTAATGTTGTTGTTGTTAAATGTTGTTGTTTTAATGTTGTGGTTGTTGTTGTTAACTCTTGTTAAAGTTGTTAATGACAGGAAAATTGAGAAAGATGCTGTCAAATACCAGAGAAAAGCCTTGTATAAAGTTGCATAGCCCACTAGAAGTCAAGATATTGGCCCAAATTTCTTTGGCCATACACCACCTAAGCCCATAGCAAAGGTGAAGGGGCCATACAGAAGAACTGTGGCAGGCATTGGCATTGTGCCCAGAATCCTGAAGCGGCTTACCCGCTCGATGTAACCTCAGTATCCAAAGGATGGTTTTTAAAGCGTTAACTTTTGACACTGATAAGTACACAGGGGAAAAATTCATATTAGACTCTTTTGAAAACCTCCATTCTCTTGCTGATCTTGCCCAATCTACAGCTTAACCGTCCAAGTACAGAAACGCTAAATACTACACTTTTTCTTGTGCCATTTTGTACATTGACCTTACAGATTCTTACTTTTTCAAACTCAGAACAGGGTCCTTTTGTTTCTTCTTTCTTTATTTCTTGGAAATAGTGATCTTGTGGTGATTCAAAACTAGGGAAGGGTCCTGGATCATCCCCATATTGTCAGGTAACTGTTTCTTACTGCTAAATCAAACAATAAAGTCTAAGGATTGACAGCTTTGACACCCTGGACAAAAGAGGAAGAAACAACCGCGGCAGTCTTCCTGTTTATACAACACACACTAGCTGTGAAAAAATTCTGAGAACCTAAATTTGATGGTTAAGCAAAGGATCTTATCAACACTGACTACTAACTTGTATTTGTTATGGAGAAAAGATATGGTTCAGGAACAATTAGAAAGGTTAATTTTGTATTTGAAGGGTTCAGAAGAGCATGGTGGTATCTGCAGAATCATTAGTTAGACTGTGTGTTTTTGTTCAGTGCATGTTCTGGCACATCTTCCCAAAGGCCTGAAGTGAAGACTGGAAGAATGGAAGTTCTTCACTTTCCGTGGAAAAATGTGGACAAAAATGTGAAGAGGTGGTATTTCAGGTGGTCTAACTCATCAAATGACTGTCTAACATTTTCATCTTTTTCAGATGAGGAGAAAAAATGTCCTGAATTTACAGATCTTAATATAGGCAATGCTTTGTCTGGGACAGAACTCCAAGTCCAGCTACTGCTACACACAAGGGAAAATCCAGATTGTTCTGAGAGACTCATTGAACATAATGTTACTGCATCTGAGTACCTTAATACCTCCAAGAAAATTATCTTTGTTATTCACGGCTTCAGACCAACAGGATCTCCACCAGCATGGCTAGGTGGCATAAAGGAGCTTTTACTGTCTTCAGAGGATATTAATCTCATTATAGTTGATTGGAATCGTGGTGCTACAACTGTGAATTATATAACTGCTGTTGAAAACTGCAGAAAAGTTGCAGAAATACTGAAGAACTATGTTGACCAGATGCTGGTAAGGCAGACAGTTACATCTGTTCTGACTGAGTTTAAATAGCATAATTTAAGTGGGAATGAATACTTAAAATATATCTAAAGAGAAGCCCACAGAAAAATATCAAATGACATTTCTTTGCCAAACTATTTACTAACTTTGCATGCAGTTACTACTGCGTACCTTCAACTTCATCTGAGTTCTTATTTCTCTGTCCCTGAAGTATGCCTGAGAGTGCATCTGATTTCTTTAGCCAGCTGGAAGTTTTAGGTCTTCTGGAAAGAGTGAATGCATCAGCATGGAGGTGAAGTGAGAGGTGTGCAAATAATATGCAGCATTAAAAATTGACAAAAACATGGCACTACTCTTTTTGCAATTCAACTGCTATAATTAAAGTTTTTAAATGGAAAAAAAAAATCACCGACAGAGATAGAAATGTTTGTTCCAAAATGACACAAACTTCTTGATTCTAGAAGGAGTTGCTGAAACAGTTCTTGATGCCAGTGGTCTTAACTGGGTTTTAGATTTATTGATTAATCAGATGAACAAAACATGTTATTGTCTTATTTATCACAGCCTTCCAGTACCTAAAGGGGCCTACAGGAAAGCTGGTGAGGGACTGTTTCTTAGGGATTGTAGTGACAAGGGGGAATGGGTTTAAACTAAAAGAGGGGGGATTTGGATTGGACACTAGGAAGAAATTCTTCCCTGTGAGGGTGGTGAGGCACTGGAACAGGTTGCCCAGAGAAGCTGTGGCTGCCCCCTCCCTGGCAGTGTTCAAGGCCAGGCTGGATGGGGCTTTGGGCAACCTGGTCTGGTGTAGGGTGTCCCTGCCCATGGCAGGGGGTTGGAACTAGATGATCCTTGTGGTCCCTTCCAACTCAAACCATTCTATGATTCTATGATTGTTAGATTTATCACTTGGTTTTTCTTCTATTCTCACCACTTCTTTTCCCAGACATTCTCAGAAATTTTGAATGCTATGCAGTAAGAAAATATTCATGTGGAATTTGAGTAAAAATTCCATCATTCTGAGAAAGGATGAGGTGAAACAAGAGAGACCCTATCAGGATCTACCCTCTGAGACTAGATACAGTGATAACAATTTGTAATTATGACAGTAAATTTGTTGTTATGGAATAGAAGAATAAAATAGGACTGTAAGAACAGTGTCCAATCCAGAGTGGGTTAAAAAGGTGTGTTTTGCAGATTTCTTGATGTGGATTTTTGGTTAATTGCTGATTACCGATCTGCCTGGCAAATGACTGCAGGGCATGCTTTGGCCGATCTTGTGTGAATCATCAAAGTGGTGGTGGTGGGGTATGTTGTGTCCCACAGCTATCAGTTTCATACATGCGAGCTGCTGTGAGGCCTTGTTAATTAGTTCTGAGATGCGTTAATATTTCAGATCCCACGTATCATCCCATCACTTTGCAGAGATTCTAACAGGTCTGCTAATACTATCTGAGAGCTCTTCCATAGTTTTTTTTTTTTTAAAATACTGCCTGTTTTGTAGAATGGGCATCTGAGGGCATTCCTGCAGGTTTGCATTTGGCACGATTATGTGGCAGATCTGTAATATAAGTGTTAATGGTATTATGTTTTAAATGTATTTTATTGAATAAGGCAGGGAAAGTAGATTTATTTTTTTCCTAGTTCATAGTTTTGGTTCATCTTTCTGGTATTCAGTAAATGTCTTCCTCTTCCCTCCCTGTGCTCCTCTTCCAACTAGTGTGACAATTTGGAAGAAATGTGACTCAAGCTTCCTTTTTACATTTTTCTAGTCAAAGAATTTCATAATTACTACACTGTGTAACTAGTACAGAATGTGAAACTGGGAAGAACTTTGTAATCTCCATTGGTTTTTAAAGTTAGAGATTTAGAAATACAACTTAGATTACTGATAGAAAGTGAAAACTTAAATCAGTGTGTTGATATCTGTTAATTTAACCATGTGTGTGGTTGTGGCACTGTGGCTTTTTTTCCCCAATAGGTAGATGGAGCTTCTCTAGACACTATGCATATGATTGGTGTTAGTCTCGGGGCTCATATAGCTGGTTTTGTTGGCCAGAAGTATAATGGCAAAATCGGCAGAATTACAGGTAGGTCTTTTAATCCCAATACGTGTATTCTAACGTACCCTGTATTGTTGTCATAGCTGCAAATCACATAGTCACTGGCGCTGAAATATTGACAAAGGAGAACTGAGTATTTAGTAACATACGTGAGGCAAATTGTATCCCTGCTAGAAGTTCAGACAGTTGTGGAAGTCTGCCTTTAGGACGTAAGTTACACCTGAAGTTTTCAAACCCGTTTACCTCTAGTCTCTCAAAGAAAATTGAGTACCACGTCCCAAATGCCACTTAAGTTAGATGACATACTGCCTGAGTTTCTGTCTAGTTGATGGAGAAAGTCAGGTCCCTCTGAAGGGAAGTTCAAAAGCTCTTGGTCAGACCACAGGAATGAGGCACGAGGATTTAGTTTCAGTTTGAGGTATCTGAACATGGTGCAAGTTTTATTATGTTGAGCTATCTGCTACAGGGAGCTTAAGTCAGGTGTCCAGCCTGTGTATGGATACTGCAAATCTTACCTCATACACGTTACATCATCAGCATTGTCGTCTGCGGGAAGCGGTGCATACAGTAAAAAATGGAGTACCATCATTCGGGTACATACTTCAGGACCAGGGTTGCACAAAGTTTGGGATTAACTTTTAGATGGTGGTTCCTAGGCCAGAATCCACAGTGCTCATTTGGGTGCACAGGCTCCGAATATTTCTTGTGGTGAAAGAGCAAAACTCACTGCAGCTGACGTGTTGAGAAGGCAGCTCACTAAGCTAACTGTCAGAAGAGGTGCTGACGGGAGAAGGGACTGTTGGATCCTGGTGGTGTTTTGGATTTAAGAAAACAGCTGTTTTCAGGCTGCAAAGAGGCTGTTACCTCTGCTTGAGATCCATAGCTCCAAACACTCTTCAAAGTACTTAAGCATTTTTTCCCGAAATGTAAGAGGACCCAGTAGCCAGAAATGGAATTAGAGACTCCTCCCCTGTTAGTACAGTAATCTGGATGTCAGGGCATTTTCTAAGAGTGCAGTAGGCTCCAACTGTATTCCTTTGTTTAAGACTACTCATTTCCACTTTACGCATCACTAGTTGAGGGCAGTCTTGATTACAATGCTATGTGAGCAGGTCTGTGTCCTCTCTGTATAAATGGGAGGTGGGAGATCCATGTCATTTCTGAGCTCAGATGCTTGCTGGTAAATGCAATTATATGACATGTTTCAATCACATTCTTATAATTACAGATATGGATGACTAAAGGCAAAGACTGAGTAGTCCAAACCCTCAAGGCTCAGAACGTCTTGACTGTTTTGATCCTCTTTCTTTCAAACAATTTGAGCTGGTGGCCCAAACTGATGTTCGAAAAATGAGATATATTTTTTTTTAAAGAAAAAGATATTTTCTTCCTAACTCTTTGGAGGCTTCTGAAATAGAAAACTAATTAGTGGACTGAAATGATGACCTTTTTTACCTGGGGTTCTGTGAATACGAATTCCTGGCATTCCATGCTCGATATCCGTAATTTGGGTCTTTGTTATCTTGATCTTGAGAGAGAACCTTCATAGACTAGTTCTTAAAGAACATCTGCCAGTTAAGTCATAATACAAATTTGGATAAGCTAAGGTCATACTATGTCCCTGTCTCTCAGGCAGTGAGAAAGCAATTAGAAGTCAGTTAAGTATACTAATATATTTTGCCTTGACCGTTGTATTTTCCATCTTTGCTGCTTTTTCATTTCCCCTCTTTGTACTTTTGTTGTCAAGAAAATAAGAGAACAGCAAACCTCAGCTAACAATTTCACTTTCCTGTGAAGGAGAGAGATTACCATCTTGAAAATTATCAGTCTTCAGGGCTGCACAACGTCCCTAAAATGAATGAGAATATGCAGTGTTTAATCTTTGAATATTCTGCCACCCAAATCCACTCTTCCTTTATATAAAGTCCTTTTTGTGGATCTTACTTGGAATCCCTTTTGTCATAGTCGAGTAGTGATTTCAGTATAAGATTTCCAAACCTCCTTCAGGTGAAAATGTGGTCAAAACACTTAGTTGTATAAAATTTCACTTAGTTTTATATAACAATTGTTTTTCTAGAACTAATTTCAACACCAACTAATAAAATGATTGAGGCATGTTTGAAATTTTCTCCATCCAAGATGTCTTCACCTTGTGTTCTGGTGGTGAGAGTAGTTATATTGTACATTTTGTTTTTAAGAACTACATGATAGGTATGGTATCTTCTGAGAAAAAGTGCAAAATTAATACTCCTGATTTGATCCCTAGTGCTGTTGGCTTATAATTCATCTGGAAAACTGGGAGACGAGCACAACTAATTAGGGAGAGAGAGAAATTTCAGGATATGGGTTGATCAGTCTTGTAGTAGGAACCCTTGCTTTGCTTAGCAAGTTGAAGCATGGAAACTGGAGAAGAATTGTGCTGGTTTTTATTTTCATCCCAGAAGAATGAGGAGTCATTGATGAATAATGCTCAAATGTCAGTCTTGTATATATCTGTGGAAGAAGACCTCAAGATTTGTAATTCTAGTGTTATTTTCATTTAGGTCTTGATCCAGCAGGTCCTTTGTTCACTCGAGAACCACCAGAGGGAAGACTGGATCGTACAGATGCACAATTTGTTGATGTAATCCATTCAGATACTGATGGTAATGATATAGTCTTAGCTTTCCTATTTCAACTTGAGGAAAGGCAGGAGAGCAAAAGAGAAGGGATAAGCTGTTTTGGTAACATCCAAATAGTGCTGCATAAGTGTATTTTGTGTTATCAGTTTCCTGTGCTTTCTAACAACATCTATACTTTTGAAATCATAATATATGTTGTTATAGCTATTCATCAAGAAATTGAAACTCAACTTTGCTAATGACTTGAGCAACAGTGAGCCATTTTGTTCAGTTCTGACAGGAGTAGCCATGTTATTGAGTGGGTGAAGCTTCGTGACTGAACTTGAAAATATTGAAATAACTTTTATGCCCAATAGCATATGTACATAACCATATAGTCATGAGTTTGTTTAATGTCATGCAAACGCAGTGATTACACTGCTGTGATTTATGTTTTGTTTGTTATAGTATAGTCCTTCTGAATATGAAAAAAAGCAAGTCTGCCCATCGAATGTGCACACTGAATAAAGCATGCTATTGCATTGATTTATGATACTGCTATTTCCAAAATAGTTTAGCATTAACATGCTTTTGCTGTGCTACTGTGTGTCAACATAGAGGTTGTAAGCACGTGAATTAGTCCCTTCTGAGACAGCTAGTCTCAGCTGTATCACGTTAGTACGCTACAGATCCACTGCTTAAAATTCTAAATTACGTTATTGTCAGGTTAAAATGAAGAACATTGAAAAGTCTGCTTCATCCATGCAATTATCTGCTTTAATTTTGTTCTCAAAACCATAAGCAAACCTTTCAAACCTAACACCCTTGTCTCATTATTTGTGTAGATTCATATAAATTTCTTGAGTAATATTAACAATTAAGCATTTTACTATATAAATTTGTATGCAAAGCTGTAAAATACCAATTTTTGTAATGTTCCAATTATGTTAATAAAGATAATGTGTGTTAAAAAAGAAGGAAGGTCAGGCTGAGCTAAATATTACTCATGGTCATTTATAGGACAGTTACAGATTTTTCTACTTTGATGTACGGCTTATATTAGTATAGCTCAGAATCCAATGTCGTGCAAAAAATGGAAAATCTTACTCCAATAAAAATTGCATTGGGAAAGAATTTTGGTTGCTGGGATGACCATGAATTTCATAAATTTCTTTGTGCAAAGAATGGCTCAGGTACGTCACTTAATAGTTCCTTTTGTTCTTTCTTTTGTGGCAGTAGGAATCTTACACAAATTTGTATAGATTTGTGTACAGCATTTTACATCTGTATAATTTTCTTAAAAAGAAAAAAAAACATACAAATTTTATTTAACTCATGGCTTCAATTTAAAGAACAAAAGAACAATATAATTGCAAAAATTTTCTTAGAGACCTCCATGTAAGTTTGTAATGAATGTAATGATAAATAATTGACCACATAATTCTGTTTATGGTTTTTTGATTCATGATGTTTTTACTTTAGCACTAGGTTTCAAGAAACCTTTAGGAACCATTGATTTCTACCCAAATGGAGGAATGGATCAGCCTGGTTGTCCAAAAACAGTGTTCAGTGGTAAATAAAAATGTGTTCAATTAATAAGAATGTCTTCAATTAATGAGAAAATGGTTTGGGATCAAATCAAAAAAGGTTAAACTGAATTCAGTGGATACTGCACATATCCAGTCATATGGGAGCTGACGGCACTGTATTCTTACTTTTCCATCCCCACTCAGCAAATCAGGAATTTCAAAGACATTTGCTGTCTTTTTTTAATAAAGATCTTCCTGTAAGCATACATATTCCACCATACAATTATTAGCATGATGGAATTATAGTATTATATTATATATACAATCTGCATATAGTGATCTTTATTCTTCTGTGTTTATGTATGGCTAGGTATGGGGGAAGATGTGTGCGTCCAAGTGGTTTGGACAGAATCACTTGCATATGATATGGAAGGCAAGGCTTTCAAGTCTTTATGATGTCTTAGGTTCCTCCTGGCTGGCCATGAAGAACTAGGTTTTGGACAGGTCTTTTAGGCCTCAGCATGAAAACAGTTTTACAACATGATCTTTTGCTGCAGAACTTTGGTTATTTCAACCTATATAAGCCTTAGGCAATGCTGCTGCCCACTGGTTTTTTTACTCTTTTTGGATATGTTTATGTCTGTCTATGTTGCTATTACTAATCTGCACAGTGCTGATAGGAGTTAGAGCTGCTGCAAAAACGTAGGGCTTCCCCTTGTGTGTCTCTGAGTATGAGAGAATCCCTTAAGACTCAGGATCATCTTCATCTGTACAATTCTCATCATTTGTTTTGTTAAGAGAGTTTGTTTTGCTTGGTTTTATTAAAAAAAAAAATAGAAGAATCTATGCAAATTTGAACTCACTCATGCTTTCCAACAAAAGCTCTGTAAATTTGATGGGAGTAGACTATTTCTTACATATAAAACTCTGCAGACTTTTAGCTGTACCTGTAATATTCAAAATAGTATTCAATTTCTTCATGTGTGTGTGCATCCATTTTTTACACTTGGTAGTCAACTAACCAGAGAATAAAAGCATGGCTAACTAAGAATGGCTCAGATGAATGGGGTTACTTTGATACCACCTTTTCTTTCTTGAAGAAAAATCATTACATATTCTTTGTATATTTTGTTTTTTCTTTCCTAAAGGATTTCGATATTTTAAGTGTGACCATCAAAGATCTGTCTTCCTCTTCTTATCATCTTTGAAAAAAAAGTGCAACATGATAACATATCCTTGTGAGTCTTACTTGGATTACAAGAGAGGAAAATGTGTTGATTGTGAAGCTTTCCAGCCAATGTCCTGTCCAGTACTGGGTAAGCTTTAGCACATCTGCTCTGGGCTGGGTGAGATGACCTGGGAAATCCCGACCAGCTCTTTCTGGGGCTCCTCCAGAGATCAGTAGTATCATGTTAAGGGGTCTGTAGAGATTGATCACGTACAGAGCTGCATTCTGTTCCAATTAGTTTAAAGTTTATGGCTTTGTCTGCTTTATAGTTATCTCTGTTAGACACAGGTGCTGGGTGTTCCTAATCTTTGATCATCAGGCTTTCCAGCCTGAAATGGATTCACAGTGTATTTCCTTGCTACTGAGAAACTGCCTCTACTTAGTTCATCACTTTAGGCTTTCACAGTGTTTTATCATAGTGGGTAATAGGTGGTAGGGGGACGGTTGGACTGGATGATCCTTGAGGTCTCTTCCAACCTTAATGATTCTATAATTTTATTCTTTGTCTTCTAATTTTATCATCTCTAGGGTACCTGTGGTTTTTATTGAAGAGTAATGATGTGTATAGCAACTTCATGGTTTCTCTAGATCTTCTTTTGGAATCAAGCTTTTATTTGGAGGGGTTTTTAGTTGCTTGGGGGTTTATTGCTTTTAGGGAGGATCTGGGGAGGGTTTGAAAAGAGCTACAATAGTGTGACCATTTCCTAGCTGGCAGGGTTTTCTTAAGAATGAAATTTTTAAAATATTTAATTAGAAGCTTACTGTCAGTTAGTACCTTGTCTTTTTTATATCCTAATATTAGGATGTACATCCTATATTAGCTAGATCAGGTTTGAAGAAAAAGCATAGATAGACAGATTTCTATGCTATTTTATAATAAATTCTGACCATAACAGGACCTTATAGTAAGGCATAAAGGCTCCAGGACTTGCACAGCATGATTATTAGCCATGCAAGATGCACTTACACAGAATGCCCAAGCTAGAGGTGGAGAAATATTTTGCCAGTCAGCCACCATTTTTTAATAACCATAAGACCTATGAGGAAATGGCATGCAGCCGAATCTGGGAACTGAGAAGAGAAGCAGTGTCCTTCTACTGCAAGCTTTCCTGCTTGCTGCCTTGCCGTGGGAGCTCTGCAGCCTGGAACTAACCCTCGTTGTCCAGTCTAGGTAAAGAAATCAACAGGGAGAGAATAGGATCAGCCATGTTAGAAACAAGGACTGTTATCAAGCCCCAAAGACAATAAGCATAAAAACCAAAAGTTCTTTCTACACTACATCCATAAGCTTAGGAAGTCTACAGAGTATCTAACATTTTATTAAATAATATCCACAATTATAGACTATAGGTTTTAAAAATATTTCCTTTAATGATTTAAAAAAGAAAGGAAGAAATTTTACCTAATGTGAAGCTGTTCTGTAACTGTTCTCTGCAAATATGTGGGCTATTTTGTTGTTGTTGTTGTTGTTGTTTTGTTTTTGTTACTTTTATGGGTTTTTTGGTTTTGTTTTTATTATCTCTGCAGGAGTTTATAAGCACTATGTTTTGGAGTTAATACTCTAGACTAAAAAGTTTCCAACTGTTACATTATGATGATTTTAGTGACACAAATATGTTAGAAGGATGAAATACTTGCATACCATTATTTATGTGTGTGTATCATGATTTTGCTAAATGTCTGAAATGAAATATTTAAACTTTGGATTTCAGGTTATTATGCTGATGGATGGAAAAACCTGTTAATCCCAATGAGTTCACCAATGAAAGCTTATTTTGATACCGCCGATCAAGACCCATTCTGTAGTAAGTGACTAAATACATACTTAACAAGCTCTTTGTGAAATGTTATGGCTGTTATTTCTTAGCTTATCTGGAATGAAAGCATGTTAAAAGCAGAAAGTTATTGTTAACTGCTGTGTAAAATGGTGTCATGAACCATGAGCTGAGCGTTAGTTCACAGACTGGAGGAAGAAGAAGAATGATTGTGGCTAAGCAATACGTGAACTGAGGAAGAAGTGTGAATTTAAAAGTAATGGGATGGATTGCCAAGAGGAAAAAGGAAGATGGAAAGGAGGGTCAAGTGACAGGGAAAAAACTGGACTAAGAGAACCTGCTTAGATGGGATCATTGCTGCCATTTTCAGAGAGCAAAAACTGCCTTGGGTAGGAGACAAAACAGAGACGCCTCTATGCTCCACCCCAGCAGGAGAGCACCCCACAGTCCACTAAAACTACTCCAACTTTTAGAAGTCCATGTCTCCCTAGGAGTAAAACAGTGGAATTCCCTTAGCTGACTGTTTCAGGGTTATACTCTATCGGAATGAATTCTCATGGCGTGGGTTTAAGTTTAGATGTCTACCCATCCATGTAGAGGTCCAGTGTAGAGTCTCATCCAATTTCTGTTCTTGTTGACAGATTTGACCACCATAAGCAAATGTTAGCATGTTCATTCTAATTGATTATATTTAACATTCTCTGATTTGGGGTATGGGGATAAGCTTTCAGGGAATTCAAGTGAAATCAAGATTTCCCATTAGCTTTTTCCATCATCTTGGCAAGTTTTTTGACCAGGAACTGAATATCTCTTTTTATAATGGTAATCATGCTTACTTATATCACTGCTTCTTTCAAAGGGCCAAGGAGAAGTTAACAAAGATGTGGTGGATTTTATGTAAAATAACTCCTATTCCCAGTGGTCTCTCAGCTCAACCCAAACCTGCTCCCACTCTTCTCACCTGCTCCTGTCTGCTTGGGCTTCGCTCTTCCATGGTCTCAAGGCTGCACAGGCTGCTCAGTCTGTCTTCTCATTCATTCTTCCAGCAGAAAAATACAGCTTTGCTTTCACTCTCATACATATTAAAATCTGGGCATTCATCAAAAATCCAGCCAGCCAGAATCCTGATGATGGAAAGAGTACATTGCAGAAGGAATTATTATGTATAGTATTCTGGGACAGGGCTGGTAGAGGAGAGAAAAGAGGAGGAGAAATACTACCAGGCACAGGGAGAGGAATAAGAAACATTGTAATGACAGCATAAATTTAAGGGAAAATATGGAAGGTCAAGAAGAAAAATGATTCTACTAAACCAGTCTAAAAAAGTGGTTATGTATTAACTAAAGCCTTATTTTAATTCTTAGATATTAGAAAACATGAGGAAATAGAAATAAACAAGAGGTCTTAAAGCTAAATGAAACTTGTAAACCTCAGCAGGACACGTTTTTCATATGCAGTGAGGCTTGGTCTTTTGGGCGAGAATTTTAAAAAAGCAGCATGGGAAAGAAAGAAAGAAAGAAAGAAAGAAAGAAAGAAAGAAAGAAAGAAAGAAAGAAAGAAAGAAAGA
>VWZZ01004446.1:18734-35404 GCA_013399095.1 Psophia crepitans
AAGGAAGGAAGGGAGGAAGGAAGGAAGGAAGGAAGGAAGGAAGGAAGGAAGGAAGAAAGGAAGGTTGGTTTGCATTGGGTTCCTTACTTTGGGAGTAGTAAAGCTGTGTCCTACGGAGGGCCATAGCGGAGTTACCATATCGGTGATGGCTACAGAAGTGCAATAGAAGGTCAAGTCCAGGTTTCCAAGGGCACAGTGGAGCAGGTCAGCGCTGTGCCAAGTGCACAGCGGGTGCCAACCCCAGGTACTCTGCCTGGTTTCCTGAGGCCGTCGGCTCCAGGGGAGCGGGGAAGGGGCTGGAGCGTGGGAAAGCAATCAGACCCCCCACTCCCCTTCCTCAGTTTTCCCCATGCAGTTTTCTAGTATCCACACAGAGGTTTTGGCAAGTCGACTTCTCTGAGGGAAGGATGCCTGGAGGACCTGTCCTGCTGCTCCTACTCAGGCTGGGCAAGAAAGGCTTGGGAATTAATCAGCTTTTGCCATCCGATTAATCTGCTCACCTAGCTAACTGCCTGCTTTGCCTATACATAAAGCTCGTCCCAGTGCTGTTCCTCCCCTCTCCCTGCCCACATACCTCAGCTGCTCTCTGGATGTGTCACTTCTGCGGGTAACATAATACAGTTGCTACACTAATAGCTCACATATCCCCTCTTTGCGGAGCCTGCCAAAACCTGAAGGTGCTAGTTAAGGCTTGATGTGCGTTGTTTCCGTAGGCAGGTCAAACTCTTCATGCTAATTCTGATGGTAGCTTTCTGATGCAAATCCTTCCCATGTAAGAACTGGAGGAAATGGTACACTAATTTCATAGAACTCCAAGTGGCCATTTGGTAGAAGCTATTTTTGTCAATAGCCACCTTATTCTGCCTTGAGCTGGTAACAGAGGTAGAGAGTCATTATTCCTATCTTCAACCAGTGAATAGGTTTAACAGGGTGATAATAAAAACTGTATCCTGTTAGGTCATTCTTTGAACTGTATAGTTTTTTATTTCTTTTTGCAGTGTATAACTACTTACTGGATATTATTACCTGGAATAAAAGCATTAGAAGAGGATTCATTAAAATGAAAATAACAGATTCTGATGGAAACACAGTAGAATCACAGATGAATAGGTATGTTGTGCCTTGTCTAAATCTTTTTTATCACTTCATAGGACTAATTTTCTGAGTTCCCTAAACCTTTTAGCTTGTTAACTTGTAGTCAAAAAAATATCATGAGGTTGTTAAGGCTTGGCCACGGCTCCTTTTCCTGGATATGGCTCAGTGTCAGAGGCAGTGCTCCTCACACTGAAATGATCCTCTCCCCATTTATCAAATAGCCCAGATCCTTGCATGGTGCTGGTTTGAATCCAGTTCTAGGTGTCCTTGTTCTGAACGCTCAGAGTCAACACATCTTACAAGATTTCTGATCTTAAGAATGATGCTCAGCAATAATGAATGTTACTCAGCTAACAAAACCCTGACTAGAAATAATATTTTTCTTTAGTGAAGCTTCAACATTTCAACAATATAAAAGAGTCAAGATACTAACTGGATTTTACCAAGACCTTGACAAAATATCAAAAATTTCCTTGACCTTTTCTACGAAGACGCTAATAGGCCCAAAACACAAGCTTAGGATTCTCCAGATGAGACTGAAATCCCTTAATAATCCAGAAAGGTAAGTGTTTGTCATGTATCAAAGTCGTGTATCAACTAAACCGATCAGGCTGTTTCCTCAGAAATGTGTGTTTCCTTCTATCAATTCTTTTAATCGCATATTCCTGAACACTTGAGCATCCTTCTCATCCTACCTAGAATCAAATTTATCATGTGGAAGGGCTGCGCTGTACATTAACATTTAGTGCACAGCACCCTTGTACGTGTAGATGTCACACGTGCTTGTTACAACCGGCTGCTGCTGCTGCTGCTGTCTGGTCACAAAGGATTTTCAAGGACCACTTATGTAGACCAGCATGACTTAAACCTGCATGGTTAAGTTCTCTTCCAAAAGATAAATTTTATTAAGCACTTTTCTGATTTTAATCACGTGTTCGTACACAACTTTTAACACTCAGATACGAAATGAAGCACTTCAGCTACTTTTGAGACCAAAATATGATTTTGGTCTTGTTAGTGAAGGTAAAGACCTTCCAAGACCAAAACCCAGTCTACGCTTACCAACACTTGAAACTAAATCATCTGCATTTTTTTAATAATTGAATGTCATTACTAAGATTTTATTAATTATTTCTGGTTTTAAATACTTGAGCAGTATTGCCATATGTTCATTTCTTAGATCTCCAGAGTTTCTTGTACAGTAGCACTAGCAATTAAATTTTACATTTGTGTCTTGTGGCTATAACATACGTAAGAAATATCCAGGAGTAGCAAGAATACTGTATTTTAGAGTTATGTTTGTTTGCTTCATATGAATGGCAGGTTCAACAAAGTCAGAATTTAAAATAAAACCTAATAATGGTTATCAAATAATTAATGAGTGGGAATAATATTAAAATACAAGTCAGTCTTAAGTCAGTATATGCTGTTATTTGAGAAATAACATTTAAGGCTTTCTGATTTGGTATATGATAATATAATTAGGCAAGATACTTTGTAAATATGGGGTATGTGTTAATGGAATTGAGTATGAAACTTTGTAAAAATTGTGAAACCTTGTTAAATTAATGTACTATTTCATATTTACTGGGAAAGAGAAGGAGATGGGTGGGAAGCACTTAGGAAGAAACAGAACACTTGGTACCTTTGATGCAAGCCTATCAGCATTCAGGACTTTTTCAGATAATAATCTAGCAAACAAGGAAGATTTTCAGTGAACAGCCCTTACTGGTTTTGAGTTTTCATTCCTCTTACTCTGAGTCTTGTTAGTGCTAAAGTAGGATGCACTTGATTTGCTTTAATACAGGATCCATTAAAATCCTTTGTTCTGAGCCTCATCAGATGGCAGTCATATAAGCATTTTAGATACTTTTAGGTAGCAATGGGAAATAGTGTATTGAATCAGTGTGTGAAGGTAATTTAAATGCAGATGTTAACACTATTGGTTGGCATAATTACATAATTACTCATTGTAATTATAGCTACCTATATTTACCTTATTTTGTTACATATAATTACAACAATTACTTGAATACAGGATAATAAACTAGAAACTACATTAAAAATATTTAAATTATTCATATAACAAAGTAGTAGGTAAAAACCAGGGAACAGGTGCAGGGATAAAAGACCATAGGAGTCTCAGTCTCCCCAGATTTGGGTTAATAGCAGACAGTGAGAGTTTGGGGGATATCGCTGACAATTTTCTACTGGGCTGGTCCATTATTCACACAGATGGTGTGTGAATATGGGAGTGCGAAAAGGTACGTATAATTTTCAGACTCTTCTGGTCTTTCTCTGCTCACCCATAAAACCAGAAAGCTTTCCTACACTTGTGTGACACTTGTGTGTCTCCAGGTGTCAGTTCTCCCAGAAAGGTTTTGAACCTGTCAGTCAATTCAAACTCAATTGATGGGAAAGGTGAATATCTCAAAGATACTTAACCCAGCCACCTTTGGAGTTTTTTAAATCAAAACAAGGACAGAAGTAATAAAAAAGACAACCGTATTAATACCTCTCCTGAACAAGAGGGTGTGGCATGCCCTTACTTTTTAGTAGACAGCAGAGAAGCCACACGGGCTGAGGGATTATGAAAGCCTCACCTAACAAAAAAATTATGTGTTTTGCTCCATGTCAGTGACCTGGAGAACCTGCTCCTCGCTCAGGGCTCCTGTCCTGTAAGGTCATTCCTGGTACTCAATAATCATAAGCTTAGATGTATTGCTCTTCATATGAGATACAATATGTTGGAAACCATTATGTTTTTATTTCTAGTATTCATCGTTACAGCTTGTCTAAGTATTGTATTGGATAGAGCCCTTCCCAGGGGATGACTGCTGTTGGAGAAGTCACTGCTCACACAGTGTGCTGCTGTGTTGCAAGCACTGTTGCACATGTGCTAAAATACAGCATTGCATTGTTACGTGGGATATTTGAAAGTCAGCCCAGGAAATGGATGCATATAGTAACCTGGCATTGTTCTGGCCGGAAATTTGTCCTGAGAATTCTTTTATGGTGTTTTATAGAATCATAGCGTCACAGACTGGTTTGGGTTGGAAGGGACCTCAAAGATCATCTAGTTCCAACCCCCCTGCCATGGGCAGGGACACCCTACACTAGACCAGGTTGCCCAAAGCCCCATCCAGCCTGGCCTTGAACTCTGCCAGGGAGGGGGCCTCCACAGCTTCTCTGGGCAACCTGTTCCAGTGCCTCACCACCCTCACAGGGAAGAGTTTCTTCCTAACATCTAATCTAAATCTCCCCTCTTTTAGTTTATACCCATTACCCCTTGTCCTGTCACTGCACTCCCTGTTAAACAGCCCCTCTGCAGCTTTCCTGTAGGCCTCCTTTTTTATACAGACTTTTAAAATGCTGGCAATTTCTGTGTTTTTATGGCTTTTTCCTCACCCCACCCCCTCCCCCAATATAATAGTAAACCATTAAATTCAAAACAAAACAGATTGTGGGTGAATGACTGGATGAAATTCTATGCTTTGCATTAGACTGAATACCTTGTCCTTAAAGGGCCTCCAATTCTTATGTAGAAATCCGACAGCCCTTTCACATACAGACAGGTGGAGCCTTGACTGGTTGGAAATCTGACACTGATAGAATCATTATTAGAATGGGCAACAACAGAAGTGCCTGGTGGGATGCTCTTGCTCAGGCTTTGTTCTTTAGCTGTTTCACTCTATGCTACATCCCAGTCTGAGGTGGGTTGTGTTGTATAGCCATATACAACAATACAGCAATATAGAAGATAATCTTAAATAAGTATCCTGCCCATGGCAGGGGGCTTCGAACTAGGTGATGTCTAAGGTCCCTTCCAACCCAAGCCGTTCTGTGGTTCTATGATAGTTTTTATCTCCTTAGAGGTGCCATCAGAGGGTGATGCCTGCTCAAACGAGCTCTCACTGTCTATCTATAGTAGTGCATAAAGGGCAGAGCTATGACCCATCTCTGCCCTAAAAGGCAGAGCACCTACGTTGACCTCAAAAAGTAAGGTTTTTTTGTGTGTGTTTGACTCCTTTTGTGACCTCTGTATGTTTTCGTGTATCATCATGCAGTTCTCAGTTTTCTGGGTGTTTAGATGACAAATTAGTCTCTTGCATGAAACTTTCTTACACATGCTGTAAATGTACACATGCAACTGAAAGAGTTAGAAATTATTGTGTTGTGGGTTTTTTACTTTCCTCTGTGGAATGAAAGAGAAACTTTCGTACCTCAGGAACACAAAATAAATTATTCAGGCCTAGTGTTAACAGGAGTTGGGCTGTTCTTGGATCACTGTTCTAAAGAATTAATTTGAATGCAGATTAATTGCTTTAGTGGATCAATTATTGCATCTTCATATTTCAGACTAATGCGATACACTTATTACTCATGCTATTTTGCACCATCCAGCTGATGTCCTGGTTGTTTTTTACAGTCTGGCAAAACTACTCTAGAGATATGTAAAATAGGGTGTAAACTTAGACAAGACGTTTCTTCTTGTCCTGAGTACCATCTCTGAGAGGCAGTAAATACCAGAAATTTAATAATTCAAATACAAATCTTTTTTTCTATTAATTTTAACTTTTTCTGTTGTGCATGTTTCTTTTCTACTTTTGTAGGCCACAGCTGTGCAGATACGATTTTGTATTGATGGAGAACGTTGAACTGACCTTCAAACCTATCCTTTGCCCAGAGAGGAGTGCATGAAGATACAGCTTCTTCTAACTTAATTCCCCCTGCTGCAGTGACATTTTGATTCTTCCTCAGGATAAAGACTGCAGTGAGAAAGGAAATGAGATAAGCTAGATTTATTTTCAGGAGCCTACCTGGTAATATGCATTACTTGCTTTGAGTGCCTTAGGGTGACATTAATTGAAAATTTCAGATATCTATGTACTTGGGAAATTTGAATAAAGTGTATCATGGTCAAGAACATGCGATGGTCTGTTTGTTATTATTTGTTAACGGTGAAGCAACTACTGAATTAAATATGAATTATCTGCGTCATGCTGGCACATTATTTGTCAAGTCATACATATATTTAATTATTTATTATTTGTAATGGCTTTTACATGGAAACATAATTATCTGTCTACTAAGTGAATTTAATATACCGTATGTGTGATCTACAGATCTCATACACAGCAGTTTTGCTGTGCTATGTTCACTGGATAAATGAATTCACATTTTCTCATTATATAATGCCTCAGTCTGAGAACTGGAACCATAAAATTTGTGAGCACATATGTAAATTTGCTATTTAAAGCAATTCTCTTTATGCTCATCGTAGATGAATATTATTGCAACCATTCAGATTTTTTTTGGTATTAAAGCTATGGATAGGGCAGCAGTGTTTCAGATATGAAGTAATTCTAAAGTCTGTTCTGAAGAGAATAACTTCAAGATGAAATAAATACATTTTCATTCTGTTTCTGTTTGGGCCTCTTGGAATTAGAGCTGCTGCTCAGGATGGGATTGGTGACAGCTTTTCACCTATTGGAATGTGAGCAGGAATAAACCCTACGTAAACATTTCCTCCTGCACTTCAGAAAAAAGATTTTCCCATGCCAGATTGCCTTTCCTGATGATACTGATTCAAGAACAGATATGTGTACTTTTCTTCTTTAAGGTTGCTTTATGTATTTAACTCTGGTTTCTTGTGTGAACATGTCTTTTGCACATTATCCTTTTCCTTCCTTTCTTATACCCCCACTGTCTCTGCTCTTGACAGCGATACTTGGTTGAACCCATTAACCCATTTCATCTGAATGTCAAAGGAGTGGGAGGTACAGACCCTATGAATTGTAAGTTTTATTGAAAGTCCACAGCTGGGTGAGAAGGAAGATGGAAGATAGTGTCCTGAGGAAGGGAAAGCAAGTTATAACTTTTCCCTTTTCACTGCAAGAGGCAGCTCCAGCATGCTGGCCAGTATATGCAAAGCTCTGAACCAGCCATTGCGCAGGCTTTTACTTGTCTAAACACACACACACACAAAAACCCCAAACCTAAAGAAAAAAACAACCTCACAACTGCAGACAGGCTTGTTCATGAACTGACTTTAAAAAAAATAAATTTAATCTATAGAAATGGTAATTACATTACAGGTTTTCTCAGGTGGTATCTTAGCTTTATCATTTTATTGTTTACTTATTTGTTCCTTTTCTCTGAGGAAGTCATTAGAAGTTACACTGGAAAAGACATTTTTGTCTGCTTATATGCATGTGTATGGAGGGGTGGGGGTTTTTTAATTACTTTTTTAAAAAACTGCTGTTATTCTATTTGCTTTAATTCTGTGAGTTTTTGTCCAACCTTGCTTTCATCATGCCTAGCTTCCTCTTTTAAGGTCTCTGAGCCTCCTTACTTCCATCACCTTCCCTCCAAACACCTGTTTCTTACAGAACTTTAAAAAAAAAAAGCAGGGAAACTTGAGAGTAAATTTCAAATGTCTTGAACTAGAATCTTTCAATGGGTGACACAGGTGCTCAGGCATAGAAATGTATCACATGGCCTCTTAAGTTTCGTTCTAATGTTGCCTTCTACAAATTCTTTGAAGTTTTATACTTTCATATCTTTTAATTTTTTTTAATATTTTATAGTCTTGCTTTTTTTTACCATTGATTTTATGTCCTGCTGACAACTAAAGTACAGAGATATGAATATGATTTTTGACTATAAACTTCTGTTTTGCTTGAGATATACAATTGCAAGTTAATATTTGGAAAAATTAATGAAATTGTATTAGCTCTAAATTGGCAGCATAAAGGGTAGATATACTGTTCTTTCCAGTAATGGAACTGAGTGCTTATTACCACAGCTATTATTGATGTAGTTGTCAAACGAGGGGGTTTCCCCCCCATTTTGTGGATTTTTTACCCGTATGAACTTGATTTTCAACAGCTTACTCTATTTAAAGACAGAGACACACAAAATTCTACCTTTTCAGCATTTACTGGGCTTGGCGTTTTCACTATGAAATACATCCTTTGCCATTTACTTGCTCCCCAAATTAGGGCAGAACCCTGGTAACGCAGCCCTTGGAAAGGAGAACTTGCACTAATATATGCTTTTAGGCAGTAGCCATAGCTCATATACGATGGACTAGTACCCTCCTGCATCCTTTACCTATCAATCATGTAAAGACACTGGCAGAACGGTGGCTACACAGGCAGCCATGATACACTGAGTTGTGGGGTAGAGCAAAAGACATGAGTAAGAAAACGTGCAGAACTGAGGGTGGAGACACCTTCTTAAAATTCCTCTGTTACAAATGCAAGGAGTAAATGTGAGGTAAAGTGCTGTTGAAAAGATAGAAGGAGGCGTACAGACATGACTAACAGTGTTGCACAGTCGCGCGGTATAAAGGTAATGATAACGTTTTCACACATTTTAAATGTACCTATTAAAAGGGTAGGATGGGAATAGCAATTCGTTGCCTTCATTTGGGTAAACTTTGTGTAAAAAGGAAAGAAGCAGTGGGGTTGATGAGGAGGTTCCAATAAACAACATGAGACAGAAAGGAACTTTTTTTTTTTTTAATTTCCCATTTTAGGTGGTAATTTCCATTTCATAAGATGGACTGTTCCAGGCAGTGCATTTCCAGCGCATAATTGCACTTCTCAAGTGGCTAAGCGCTTGGACTGTAGCCTTGTGTCTCCCAGCACCACCAAAAATGTGCCGTAATTGTTGGGAAATGCATTGCTTTCCGTGGCTCGCTGCCACATGCTTCTTTGTACTAATTCTGTCAGCTCCCTCAGGCTCAGCAGAGGACACCACAGTAAGGCAGAAAGTGAAAATCTTCCAAGGAGTTCCCTGTTCTGAAGGAAGTGGTGATGGTAGGTCAGTGGAACATGTTTCTGCGTCAGAGCTGAAGAGAGGTTGGACTCCCTGCGGTATTGTTTTGCATTCTCTGTCAGAGTACAAAATACCGACTATCATTTTTCATTTTACTACAAAAAGGTGTACGTATGTTTTCATTGGAAAAATGCAAAATGAGCTGAAAACCCCAGATCGATTTCCATTGAGAAAAATCTAAAATGGAGAAATATGTCATTTCACACTAGTTTGACATGGAATGAAGTACTTGCTTTATACAGCTACCCTAAATGCTCTGATTTTCTCTTGGTTCGGTATTTGGCAATAAGCAGTCGCCTGCTGGGTGGTCTGGTGATACTGTCATGCTTTGGCTTTCTCACCTGTAAAATGGAAAATTGTCCAGTCAGGAAACACTTCCCAGTTTGTAATGATAAATATTGTTAACTTTATTTTAGAAGTTTTCTTATATCTAATGTGTTTAACTGTAATGAACAATCTCTAAACATGTGAAGAAAGATATATCCCGTGAGTAAATGTAGGCTCTGTAATTAACCAGTGTATTGTAGTAATGCCAAAGGGATCTCGTTAGTATAGGCTTGTAGTAGTGAACTCTAAATTATTTCTATCAAATGCAACATGCTTGGAAGATTTAATGTAGTATTTATATTTAGGTAGATGAGATTGTTAAGTGATAAGTTTATAAAACTGATATAAACTTGCTCTTCCTGTTTGTGTTAGACCTGATTTGTTTTGATAACGTCTTTTCTTTTAACTATATTATTTCAAATGACATGACAGTGAGGATATGTTGAGAAACTCATTAAGCACTAGTAGTAACTGGAGAAAGCAGTAGCTTGCTTAGACAAAAGACAAAGATATGTATAACAGGACCATTTGCCAGTTTAGTTTGGGATGGCATTATTGATTTCAGTGATGCTATATACAGTTAAGGCTGTGGTTTATGATCTCTGCCTCAGATAAGGATTGATTTCACATTGGGATTACTTATTTGTATGAGGCAAAGTGCAGATATGTGTTTGTGGAATTAATGGTTGAGTTTATATGCAGCTAAGTGGAAAGCAATTTAGTAAGGAGATGCTGAAAGGAGGTCAGGTGTAGTTTTAGGAATAAGAAAGCCCTGTAAAAACATCTGCTTTTTTAATGCAAATTTTGCAGAGTTATGGGTTACTTCTAAAGGAGTATTTCAGGGTAATTAATAATCACATGAGACACTGATGTTTGGATGGCAAGTGATGGACCAATACAGCGCAGCTGATATGACCAAGGAAGGAAGGAAGGATTCAGACATGGAGACCTAAGGAGGTAGTAAATTGGGACTTATGCTAAATCCAGAGTCATCTACTGCATTTGACAGCTGCCACTGACAGCACTCAACTTATTTTTTCACTTTGAAGTGTCCAAGATTTCTTCTGAGCATATCCAGATGTGTGCGTCAGTCAGTACTGAACAGTTTGGCACTGCCTCCTACCTAATCAACATCCAGCATCTCTAAGTATGTTTACATGTTCCCCTTCAGACCTGATGGGCAAGCCTGGTGCGCATCTAGTGCCTCGAACTAAAGCCCACACAAAAAATTGAGACAGACTCTGCTTTCTGTTAGAAAAGTGTAAGGAAAATGATATGCTGCTGCTGCCTAGCAGACACAGTTCAGAGTTAAGAGGCTCTGTTTGGAGTACAGGTTAGCTGTTCACGGCATCGAGGAGGTTTAGGTTTACATCTATTGATTCCCAAGGGAGCACGGGTACCCTCATGCTCTAAGCCCTTCTGGACTGGGCACGCTTTTCCCCCTCCTCTTGAAGGTGTGCTGGTGTGCAGAACAGGACCAAGATTGACTGTGACAGAGAAAGCACAGGTAAGCTCAGCGAGGGGAGTCCTTGGTGGGAGAGGGACTCTTGGGTGACAGGTCTTAGTTCAGGGGCTGCTAAATGGTCAAAGTGTAAAATGGGCTTATTCTTAAAAGTCTGTGTTGAGCTGGTCTCAATTCCAGCTGAACTGTCTGTCCTTTGTCTGTAAGTCTACTGCCACAGAGCCCTGGATTCACTGCAGCTGCCAAAGAGGCTCTGCACGGTGGTGTCAAAACCCAGGCTTAATTTCAGACCTTGAATCCTTCTGTGTACTATAGGAGTATAGGAGAGAAACACTGATTAAGAGCTTTATGACCTGAAAAAGTAATGTGGCAGCTTTTAGATAAGCTCAGCTCTTAGGTTCCTGACCTGCTGTGGTTTTGGTGCAGCTGGAGACAATGGTTGTGGCCATCAAGTAGCATGGCCCAGGGGGAGAGGATGAGTAGCTTTAACTGTTGATGTGAGGCTTGATTACTCATCATATGCTCTAGCTCCAGCAAGTCCTCAGACAAGCGCTGCTCTGGTCCCACCGACTGACTCCCCAGTACTGATCGGAATGCTTTAGGTGTGCTCCTGGAAGGCATCTTTCAGTTTAATTTCATTTGAAAGCAACTCACTCTGCAGGGTCCGAGACTGCTCTGCAACGCAAACTAGGATGTGGTAAGTCAGGATGGTCCTGACTCAAACTGTAAGGCGTATTCAGCTACTGCCAAAATGCCACAGATAAAGGTATCCATGCAGTAGGTGCATCCAAAAAAAGGGAAGATGACATCTGTTTAAAAGATGGCCCTTGTGGCAGTTAATATTCCTACTATACCTCCGAGTACCAGGCATCCGCTTGCTTCCTGCTTGACTGTTTGAGTAATGGAGGGGTGATGATTTTTATCACATTTTTATCAACTGCATGCAGTTTACATATTAATTCCATAGTGTATTTAATATTCTTATATGTCAATTTTTTATATTGTTCTGAATATGAGTGTGAGGAAAAGGGATAATGGTCCTACCGATACAATGTACTGAGAAACAGAGAATAAAGTATAAATGGAGATGAGAAAAATGTGTTAAGATTTTAGAAGAAATTAAAAAGTAGTCAGAAGAGGGCAGCCTTTTCACATAAACTATAAACCAACAACAATACAGAAAACATTTAAAATTATTCCTTTCACTATAGTTAAGCATGCCAGTGTGGGGTTAACCTTGTTAAGGAAACTGCAACATGCACAAAACTTGATCACAACAAAAATGCTTCTCTTTTGTACTACCTGATCTTGAAAGCATAGAGGCCTGGCTTTGCGGTAGTATTTTCCTGCTATGTTGAGACAATAGAGTTAGAAATTATTTTAAGATGAGTCAACGAAGGGAAATGTGGTATTTTAATTTTTTTTTTGGTAGTTAAAAGTAAATGAACTCTGAATACATTGGGTACTAAGGTCAAAATACACTTGTTCAAATATTATTGCAGAGAGATAATCCAATATTTAGATTAAGAACTAACAAAGCACTAATAAAATAAATTATGCTTTTTTAATGTATTCTTAATCATATCAATCTGTCTCAGTACTTATTCAAATACAATATGTAGTGATGAAGACTGTTTCCAATAGTGAAATTTGTCTCATGAGCAAATGGTAGACCACACTGGTTTTATACAGAAGCTGTTGCAGTCTGTGGACTCCAGCTACAACTAGTCTGTAACTATTCCAATGAGAATACCACTGTAGCGGTAAAAGAGAAAACCCTAAAATTCAAATGAACATCAGTTGTGAACTCATATAAGAGACTATGAAGATGTGCTTGTTTTAACTTCTGGTTCCTGAGTGGAAGGAGTAGCCTTGTGGCTGTGTCTCTCTGCAAGTAATTTAGCCCAGAGTAGCTCAGGGCAACGGAGCAGAAACATTCAAACTGTCTAGGTAAAGCTTTATGAAGATCACCACCAGTGTAAGTAGGCATATTTCATAAAAATTTAACACAAACATGACAGTTAGATGCATTATGCATCAGTACCTACTGGAACATTTCCACGTCAAGACCTTTTTCTCAGATCTCGAATTAGAAAGTCCAGCATCTCAGCAAAGCTTATTAACTCAGCCATTGTTGCCAAGTGACTTCAAGACCAGAGACACCTCCCAACCAGCAGCTCAGAACAGGAATGGAGGGAGCTCTCATCTCATCTGCCAGTAGATGCTCGGTCTCCTGTACACAGAAAGGGTAAAATGTAAAAGATATAGGCCGGAGAGGAAGACTATAGTCAGCTCTGTAGCTGTACCTTACATCAGCAGAGTTCCTTGAACGTACAGGGATTTACACCAGTAAAAATTAACCCAAGTGGTTTTGGACTTGCTGTTGCAAGCAGTGCATGCAGAATATATATGTGTTGTGTTCTAAGAATGCGAACCCCACCTGCTACCTGTACAAGACAATGCAATTTGAACACATTTTATCTATTTAAAAATAGAAAGGAAAGAAAAAGCAAGGCAGCTTGAGAATTAGGAATCTTGCCTTTCCAGAGACTTAACATGTTTGTGTATATTTAAGATGGGAACTTTGCCCATTTTAAAGAGCTTCTAACTCAGGTTGTTATTTCCTTTTAGTTGGTATGTCAATAAATCTCTGCAAGATGTAAGATAACACAGTCACTTTCAAAAATCTTTAGCAAATTAGATTCTGCAGCATTTTAACAAAATGGTCTGAAATTAGGAGAATTAAGCTGCAGTGGTTTTTTTTGTTTGTTTGTTTGTTTTTTAAAGAAAGAACTGACTAGCAACAGCTCCTACACATAGTGATATTAGGTTTTTCCTGTGTTCAAAAGGACTCTATTACACTTATGACAGAAATAATCTCTTAAAATATATTTTTAAGGTGCACAAACTAGGAGTCTAATTGAATGGACTTGATGTTAAAACTCAGAATGCTTTCTTTGTCGATTAGGAGGTAGTTTCATGAATCAGAGTAGATTCTTGTGGCCTTCTGATAGGCAGGAGGGAGTAGCAAGTGATTTCCAAGAATGAATTAAAAAACCCTAGGTAGCTGAAATAGAGATGTGTGATAACAAAGCAAGGCTGGTTTGGCTTTCTCAGTGTTTCAAACCAGAGTCAGGTGTTGGCCAAGTCAAAGGGAGGCACTCCAAACCTCCCACTTTTAAAAATATAAATTAGAAATATCTCCACTGAAGGAAATTATAACCCTAGAATTATGTTGCTGGAAAGGCAGTGGGAATAAAGAAAGTGAAATCAGAAGAATCATCAACCTTGTATCTGAATATCTGATGTAATTCTGTAACTCCAAGTCTATTTTAATAGGTGTCAAATGTCAGAAAACTCCTCAAATTGCCTTAAGGTTTGGAAACCTATCTTGAGCGGAAATTTAGGTCTAGGCACTTGGCTGAGTGAGGGCTCAACTTCAGTTAATGAAGTTTTTAGACCTAGATTCACTAAAGCACTTCAACTCCAGTTGATTTAAGTGATTTGTTTAAGATGAGAATTAAGTAAGCACTTAAACAGGAGTCTATCTAATTGCAGTCTCAAGCAATTAAATATTTTTTGCTCAAAGATTTCTTAGCACTCAAAGCTGTCATAGAATAGTTTATGTATAATGTGCATGTCATGCCTTTGTTCCAATTAAGAAACGAATACACAGCATAAGGAAGGAGCAAAAGGTGTCTAAAGGCTCCGCCAATCTTCTCCCTCCCATTCGTCTACTCCATGCTCACAAATGCTTTTAGTCTGCAGTTTCCAGCCTTCAGGCAAGTCCAAAGGGAAGGCAGAGAGTTAATCGTAGCATGGCATACTGCTCAACATGAGGTGCGTGCATTGTCATGTACTGGGTGCCAAGACACACCCTTATTCCTATAAAATACAGCAAAGCATCTTCACTGCGGATGCAGAGCAGATGGGGCTTTAGCTTTTCAGTTCTTATTTGAAGCAATTCTTTCACTTTAAAGCGTTTGATTTTCGGCTGATTTTCCCTAAAGGAACAGAGGGCTGTAAGAGGTGTGAGGAACGGGGCTTATGCTTTGAAGGTGTTGCAGTGTATATAATGCATATTATTGTATTTTAAGATAGCTGAATTTTGGATATTTCCCAATGTTTTGACTAGCAAAGCACATGGGATCCTGGTAGGTCCACATTATTGAAGAGACACATATAAACTGGAAATTTTCCAGAAACAGTACGACTCTGCCTGTTTGTTAAGATCTGTCTTCTTGTGAGCCTAGTTGAATTGGAGGTAGTAGACTTGTATACTTGTCTATGTATATGCATGCAATAAAAGCTTCAGCCCTCATGTAGGTTATTGTTAACTTGTCAGTAGGATCCCTAGGCCACCCTTGATTATCAATAGCTGGATCTAATTTTAAAAAGTGGGCTTTTTTCCCCTTTCTCATTTTTGCATTCCTTCCTTTCTGAACTAAAAGAGCGGAAAGACTATTCTGGTCAGCAAAATTGCCAGATTTACTTTGAAATCATATGCCCTTATTGTGGAAAGAATACTTTTTCCCCCTTGCTATTACTATCTTTCCGGTAGTTCTTTGAAGTACCAACATCTATATTTTATTAAATATGATAAACTGAGGAAAGAAAAGCAATCACATTGGGTGAAATGAGGCCAGGAGTTTCACCAACAGAGGCTTTACCCAATATGTGCAAATAGGTGTGAAGACTTGAACAGAAGCTGACCTCAAGTGCTTTCCTGATGACTGACAGACAACGCAGAGCGATGTGAACAAAGCACGGTCAGTCACTGGGAGAACTGGCAGATCCCTGCTAGTAACTCTTCAGACTTTTGCCTTTCCTGCAAATGTAATTGCTACCCAGTCTACCTCAGTGTATTTTGACTGCTATCAAAGACCTACTGTTTAAAGTGCTCCAGCTAAACTGTATCAGCTTTACTGGAATCAGTTAGGAGCTTGTAGTTTTGAAGACATAGTACCTACCAGGAGGAGAGTGGTGACAAGTCTCAAAGAACACAGCCAGAAAATAATGCAAATCTTCAGCCTGATCAGCAGTGTAACTTGAGAGAAATAAAGAAAAAGTTAGTAAGACAAAAACAAACTCTGAAAGGTGGTCAGGGAGAAGGAGGGAGATTTTCAGGTGCGGTGTTATCCAGAACTTTGAATTGCTAAGAAGGGACCTGTCCACCAGGGGAACTGTGTTCACAGTCACAGCTGCACCCCAGGCTGAGCCAGATGGGGTTCGGTCTAATTCAGGTGAGTGGGTTATAAAGTCAGAGCTGGATCCTGAACTGTCAGTTGAAGACATGCTGCCTCCAGTAAGCGCTGCTTTCCACCCCACCATACTCTTTACTGGGAGTCATGCCACGCAGAGTTGGCTCAGCGGGCAGCTCCTCCTTCCCCTGCCCACTCAAGCACAGAACAAGAAGTCCCCATCCCTGGAACTGCCTGCGAGTCTGGCAGCTCACCCGTTCCTGCACCTCCCTTCATCAACAATTTTTCCTCCCAACAAAAACAACGCACAGGACCACAAATGCTCGTTTACTGCTTGGTTCTTAAAGATGATGCTCAGAGACAGAATAAACTTTGTGCTTAAAAAAAATAATAGAAGTGTCCATCTCACAAAAACAATCCCAACGAACAGTAACATTGTTCCCTCTCTTCAACCTTTGCCCTTTGAAGAATGAAAATAAAAGCGTTACAATATCTATTCATGAATGATTTCCAGGTTGCAGTTGAAGGACTGGAGCAGTGTGATAGCTACTGCCAACGCTCCACACTCCGTGCCTTCTCTGCATATTAGGCAGAAAGCTCCAAGTTTTTTTAGGTTGCAAGGTACTGTACTTTTTTTGTTTACTACGTCTTGAAATATTAAGCAGAGTCAGTGGAAAGATTCCTGCTGATTGCAATGGGCTTGGATCATGCTCCCCCGAATGCAAAAAAAAAAAAAAAAA
>VWZZ01004446.1:35433-49418 GCA_013399095.1 Psophia crepitans
AAAGAGATTATATCAACATCAAATCTAAAGCAAATGAAGGGAAAAAAAATCTATAAATGCTTACCTACATCAGGTACAATGTTAATGAAACTTTGAAAATGCTATCCATTTTCAAAAATAAATATAACTAGGGCTCTTTCAGTAGTTTTATCCCATTATCTATAGAGCCATAAACATTGCACTTGGTTTGTGTCTCATCCAAGACTTTGAAGAAGAGAGAGTGCTTTGCAGCATACAAATCAGTAGAAAAAAGATCCAAGATTGAATAAAATAAGCTTGAAATTATTCTCTAGATGGAGATGCAGCTTTTGCCTACAGCATTAATATATTACAGTTTGGCATCTCTAAAATATAGCTGTGAAGAATGCTGTGAACCTGCTAATTAATAAGACTCTCTTCCTGAGACATTTCATTAACCTAAACTTTTTAGTTTTCTGTAGATTGAATGCATGCATGCTTGTTTTTAACCTTTGTACAATGGCTTCTAATGTTATAACTAATTTATTCCCACTAGCAAGAGGAGAATATTGGGTTATAGAAGTAATTCAAAATAAGTCATGCATAATTTATACTGATCAATATTGTTGAGTATAATATTTTATTTTCTCTGATGACTTTTCATTTTATTGAAATAATGTATTGTCAAAAATATGGAACTCTAACATTTAGTTTATCATTTAGCTTTAAAAAAAATACAGACAAATATTTAGAAGGGTCCAGAGGAGACACAAATATAAAGAGCTAAAAATACGTTGCTGGCCCAGGTAAGATCTCCAATTACCCGGCCTGTGTCCAGTATCTCCTAACAGGACCCTATGCAGATGCCTTTTTATTTATGCAGCACAAAAACTGAGTCTGGGGTTTATGCAGAGAGGTCACTTCTGAATCCTTCTGTTGCACATCTGCCTGGAAGGTGAGAATAATTGGCTGAGAATATTATCCAAGAGCTGGAAAAAGTCACGTCATGTGCATGGTGGGGATGCAGTCATGACTACACCCGGTTCCTTTTGACCCTGACGCTCCGTCACTGCTGAAGGCCAGCTTCACTCCTCACTTTCCCTGCCTCTCAGACCAGGTACGCGTTTGGCAATTCATGCTGAGGACTGTCACGCTCTGTGGGGGATTGCAAGGGAACAAGGGGGAAATTTTCCCTTCCCACCACACTGGGCTGGTCAAGTTTATTCGTTTTGTTCTGTTCTGCCTTTTCTCCACCCGTATCCGTGACAGGTGAAGAAACACAAAAGTTTGGTTTCCCGATAAACTAGGCTGGAAATGGGCTCGCAGGAAGAGACTGAAGGGCATCAAAATACCTGTTCTCTGTGAGGCCACAGGGTAACAAATAACAGCCATCAGCTCTCCTTTCATTTTTAGCCAAGGAGGAGCTGAGGGATTGCCACCATGTCACGGGGCTGTTAAGCGCCCTCCCATAAAGATTGGGACAATCAAGGAAGGAACAAAAGTGTTCTCAGATTTAATGAAGCTGCAGCCTAATTAAACTATATCCCTTGCATCTTGTCCTTCTTCCCTTTTACCTTATTTTCTTCTTCCTTGGTGTTATCACTGATGCCATTACTTGGCCAAGCTCCAGGAGGGGAATTTGCTAGTTTATTGGCTACCTGCATTCATAGGCACCCAAAGGATGTATGTCGCGTTGCAACGCAGATGCTAGATGAAACAGAAAAAGTACTGTTCTGTAAATAACTCACCTGTGAAAAGCCATCAGTTAATTCACACGTTTTTCATTAATGGCTAAGGTTTTGTTTTACTTTCACAGATGCAGTACTAAATTTAACTAGCTGGGTACTTCTTGAGCAGAGATATCGATTTTACCACTGCTTTAATTCCTTGTGAAATTAGATTTAAGTCCTCATGAGAATGAGGCCTTTATTTAATGGGCAAAGTAAGCAAGAACACTGTGTTTGGGAAAATAAAAGACACTTCTATAGCAGTAATGTGTTAGTAAACTTAGTGTGTTAGTAAAAACGAATGTGAAGGAGGTGGATTGATCCTAGTTAGAAGAAGGGTGCAGTAACTGTTACCCTGGTATTTTTTTGTAATGTAGCATGTTAGTGTTAAAGTACTTGGATTCAATCTCAAAAGTGATCAGAACAAAACTTCTTATTTTAAATGGCTGTGGGTGCTCTTACTGTGTTTTCTTTTTCTTTTTTTTTCTTTTTTTTTTTGTAGTATCTTTCATGAAGCAATTTCTTATGTAGTGCCAATATATTAATTTCATTGCGGTTGGAGAATTTTATAACAAGAAGGTTATCATGGCATCCTTTTCCTCTCCACAACCCAGTTTGGTAATAAATAATTTTTCAGGTATTCGTTTGTGCACAGACTGTTTTGAATTCATGGTATTTTTCAGTGTGCAGATGTCTTTGGTTTTCCTGCTTTAGTATTCATTTTGTTATTCCTCTTGTGATTGTTCTGGCTTAATTGGTGTTTATTATATAGCACTCTCCTAATTATATGCTTGCATATTGCAAAGTTTAGGGGTTTGAATGTCTATTATGTGTCTATTCTGCAGCTCTTCATAAATTTTTTTCAATATGCTTTGACGCTGCAGTCATTCCAGAGAGTATCATTAAAACTATCCTTAATGTCTTTTAACTTGTTAAGGGTGGCACTTCAAGTTTGTTTTCTTTGTCATTCTTATTACATATTTTCTTGCCTAGCACTTTGACAAAGTGAAATGAAAATTGCAGAATGGCAAGAAGAGTAAGCAAGCCAGTAATTATCTACTTTGTATGCTTACGTTGTGAAGTATTCCATCCCGAGTGTTTTGAAGATTTATGGATGCATGCTTATTCAGAAGTCTGTAGGGTTACAAAATTTTTTTCCTCAATAGATGGTCTTGTGCCTGCTTCAGATCGTCTCGCCTATTTATTTATTTATTTAAAGTAATTAAAAATGGAAGTAGCTGAAAACCCTGTCTAAGTGATGCTCAAACTATGGTTTTGCATAGTCAAATTGAGTTGGGAAACAGACTTGCTTGAAAATGGTCACAACAAAAGCAGAAAAGAGCTTTTGCAGACCCAGCTTAATTCCCTGATGTAGCTCATAGCATACCCCCAAACCCCGTCATTCTAGCTGAACTGAGGCCCTGGCTGCTGTGGCTCCAGTTACCCGTCCCAAAGGTAGCTAGTTTCAGGCTGGTGCTACCACAGCTGTTGAACGCGCTGCACACTCCTTTCCAGCTGGGAAATCCCGGCTGTGCTTGGAGCAGTTTGCAGTCTCAGCAGTTGCGCCAGGCTTTCTGCCGATCAGCCTCTTCAGCACTGAAGCTTTCTGGTCCGACTGCTTTTCTTAAATTGAGAAGCCGATCCGAAACAGCCCATCTCCACTTCTTTCTCTTTTTTTCCCCCTTCCCCCCTTGTAATTTATTGCTTTCTAACTTCTGCCAGCACATTGTTAAAGGGGTGAACTGATCAATGGAAGAATCTGCATGGTGAAAATACGCTAAAAAACATCTCTGAAACATTTTAAACCCAGCAAATTGCAGAAACCTGACTCACTGCACTCGTTTCCAACCAGGTATATGGCATAACTTGGCGAAGATGAAGTGAAGCAGTAGTATGAGAATGGTTTGGGTTTACTGCAAGAAACATGTTTTAAAGCACACCTGTAGTCTGTATTTTAGGGTTTTTTTTAAAATCTTTACAGCTAGATGGTAAATAGTAGGAGTTTTGTGAATCAGTACAAAGATGCTTAGGTATGTGCCTGTTGCGGTGTTTTCACTACAGCAGACACAGGAGGCATATTTCTAAAGAACATAATAGATCTCCTTGTCTTCTGAGGTGTCTACCCTGAAAATTTTAGCTTTTTTTTTTTTTCCATGTGAAGATAACATTCAGTTGTTCATGGTGGCTTTGGAAAGAAAATACAAGTGGCAGAGTATTTCAGTTATTATAACGTCAGTATGAGTTATTGCTACTCAGATGTCATGTAATAATAGGAAAAGAACATAAACCCAGAAAGAATCATAGAACCATAGAATCACTAAGGTTGGAAAGGACCTCCAAGATCATCAAGTTCAACCGTCAACCTAACACCACCGTGCCTACTAAACCATGTCCTGGAGTGCCACATCTACACGTTTTTTGAACGTCTCCAGGGATGGCAATTCAACCACCTCTCTGGACAGAAAGAGGTAAGAAAGAAAACAAAATAAGAATGTCATAGTAGACTGATATTAAATTTTAGCATTTTCTGGAACAAATTAGAAAATTTACCAACAACAAATTCCAATTTAAAAAATTCTGTAGAAATTCTTATTGAAACCAATATAATTATACTTAAATATTTGTTTACTCTAGACACTTTCTCAGCAAGAGAACTGTCACAAATATAGCTATGTGTATAAGTGAACAAGAGCATTCAGTAATGATCCCAGTTCAATGTGCTCCATTGTGCAGGTATCCATGATCAGCTGGGTTATTTATTAGAGTAATCTGGCAGTCTATATAAGTTATGGTCTCATGACGATTTTCCAAACCCAGTGTGTTGCAGCTGCTAACGATGACAGTAGATCTACTTCTCCCTGAATTTCACTCTTTCCAGTTGGATTCCTTATTGGGCGCTTTACTTGTTAAATAAATAGCCTCCATTTCCATGTCCGTGCTTTCCATGTGTGAAAGCTTTCAGTGTCAAAGCACTCTACTTTTCTGCAAACTTCTGTTAAAACAAGTAGGAATTTCGCTGGATTGCAAAGCACTGGCGCTTTATCTGAATGCTGCATAACAGCCCTTCTTATCTTCCAGCTTCCCAGATTGAATTGCTGTGCGAGAGTTTTCTTTTTTAAGTTAAAAATAAGCACAGAATTTTCATTTTTCAATTATCTCTAACGCATTGGAGGAATTTTAATTTCTGAAAGACGAAGAGTGCAGAAAACTTTATTTATTTTTCTAAGTAGACATTCCTTTTATCTTATTAGAGCCATACAGAGTGTTAAAACAAAAGGATCAGAAAATATAACACAAATTTCAAGAGACTGATCATTATAATCAGCTTTTTTTTTTTTTAAGTTGAAGTGCTAAAATTAACAATCCAAGCAATGACTAGCTCTGATTACACCCACTTGTGTTAAGAATTTACAAGCAGTACAGGTTTATGAACATGAACAGTTTAACTAAAGAAGTTCACATCAGAAGTAACGTAGTTGATTCCTTAAATTTATTTTTATCTAGTAGAAAGACAGACTTTTAAAAACTGAAATATTTCAGTCTATGGATAAGGAGATCAGATGATAAAAAATGCGGTAGAGCTGGAGAAGGGTTCAGAATTTGGGAGTGCAGGAAAAGTGTCGTCTATGTTGATACACTGTAAACATGTATGTGTCTGTGGAGAATATCATTCAACGGAAAATGCTGCAGCAAAAGGTGGTGGAAAAGGCAGCAGTGTTTCGTTTGTGTAATGTTCTTGTATTGTTTTCTTCTATAGAGGAAAAAATTCTCCTGCATTCTGGAATGAAGTAGTATTTGCTTGGAAGAAGGGAGGAATTCGGGCTCATTTTATAGAAGGCTGGGGGGAAAAAGTGGCGTTTTGGGAACATATTCTGATTTTCCATACTTCTACTGATGGTGTCAAGCTTCCTTTGTTACTGATGGATTAAGACGTGGAAACCATAAGTAACTAAGGGTCTGAAGCATCTCCCTCAGGCTGCTCCACAAAGTAGTTTTGTGGCAAATCCTGCAGAATGAGTCTCCAGTGTCTCTGTTCCTTCTTCATGGTGATACCTGTTGGCAACCAAAAAATCATATGATTTAGAGCTGCTGAGACCCCTGTTGTTGTAAGAGCTGCTGTTTTATGGGATCAGGATGACGGCAGGGAACAGAGGCAAGGCCACTAAAGGCGTTCACTAATAAGCACATACTCTCCATGTGTATAGCTCAAAGTAATGAGCTGTAGGCTGTTTGCCTCCTTTTGTGAGTTAATGTACCTGTTCGCTGATTTGACTGAGTCAAATCCCAGTCCAGGTGTTGTCCCTTCAAGGAGAAAGGTGCTGTCTTGATGGATGTTTCTTCTGCCTCCCTTGCAAAGGGGCTATTGTGGTTTATAGCAACAGTGCCAGGGTGCCTACGTGCTGTCTCCTGTTATCTTCTATGGTCTGTTATGCATTACTGTAGAAGTTATGTGTAACTATTTGAGAGCATGAAATCATCCTGGTTTCAGGTCTTTGCCCTAGTTTCAGGTCTTTGCCCTAGTTTCATATAAAAGTTTTCATATAAAGCATAACTTTATTTCAGCAAGCTAAATACATATATAGAAATATCAGGTGTATATATAATACACTATATATCAAAAAAAGAGTCTGCAGAGGTGCAGCTACCAGCAAAACAAAAATTTATGTTGCATGTGAGTGAGTGATAGGCTTCTATTTGTCAGCCCATGTTAAAGCAGAGGCCTCTGTTAACCTATGTAGGCCTATAGCAAGGCTTTGGTAGTCTTCTACCTGGTTTCAGCAGTGCTTATATGTGGAGTGTCATCCTGTTTGCCAACACGGCGAAAAGATTTTTCACCCTCCTAGTACTTTATCCCTGTGTCCGACAGTTCCTTTAGCTAGCTGAGTGAGGAAACTAGATCAAAACCATGTTTGAGAGGTACCCTATTGCTCCACATCAGTGCTGGCATTTTTTGCCTTGGGAGCCTCATCAGATGCCAAAATTTCCATAACAGGTTTTTATGCTCTAGGCTAGGATGATAAGGAGCAGGAACTCCTGAAAGCAGTTCAGATGTCTATGATTAAGACTACACGATCTCAGACTTTTTAAGGTACAGCAGGAGATCTCAGTATTGATCCCCCACAGAAGGAGGGAAGGGCACCCTACCTTTTCTTGATATAATGCTGTCAATGTTTCTATCTCGGACTATCCATAGTTGGGGGGAAAAACGTATAAGTGGTGGAAAGCTTTGCCTAGTATTTGGGGCAGTGGGCAAGGAGTCCAGAAATGAAGATTAAAACTCATGGCCATTGACAAAGTGTTCCTCTCCCTCTGCCTCAGCTCTCCATCTGTAAAATGAAGAACAGTTGTATTCCTCTTCCTCCCAGAAATGTTATAAATGCATTAAGGCTTGTGAAGCACTTGCCATTTAGTGACAGGGAATGCAGAAGTATAGAAGATAGAGTTCCTTGTGAAAAAAGCTTTATGCTATTAAGGAATTCTCTGTAGCATTTATTTTACTCCTAACAATCAGTTTTAGTTGACAGTGTATAAGTACTAGAGCTTTCAGGGATGTCTGCTTTTTTTTTTTTCTTATTTTATTTTTTTGTTTTTATTACAAGTGCTATCAACTTTTCCAAGTTAGACCTGTGCTGGACTCTATGTTAAATTAAAACTAACCTTATAAGATTCCTCTGCATTGTCTGTAGTGATCAAGCTTATAACTGGACGTATTGTTAACATAGGTGTCTTACCCCAAAACAAGGTTTGTGAAGGGAACCTTGTCTTCCCCTGCCTTCCACAGACTTGCCGGTTTTCTTTCTGCTTTATTATTCACATCTTACAAGGAAACACCTTCATGGTTTTACTGGGAGGAAGTTAATCTGCACTGGTAGTGGGGAAATGGGGCCTGTGGCCGTTTCTACCTCAGAGGATAGAGTGGCTGGACTCAAACCAGCCCTGCTGAGCTCTGCAATTCCTCACCACCTCTGCTAATTGAGTGCTGCCTTGGGGAGGACAGTCGTTAACCTGTTCTGGACAGCACAGACTCAAAGTTTAAAAAGTCTAATAAAATACTATACATTAGCTGGTTTCACTTTGGCAAAAAATCGGAGTCCATGCCCTGAGCGTCTTGGGGGCTGCCATCAGCCCTGGGCCTTGCTGGCTGGGCATCACCCTCACCCCAACCCCATCCCAGCCCATGGGCAGCCGTCCGGGCAGGTCAGGCCTGCAGCAGTGCCTGGGGGTGGCCGGGCTTTGGCTGAACCCGGTCACCTTCCCCAGCCCAGCTGGCCTCGCTGGAGGCTGAGGGAGGTGGCTGGTTGGGGAGGGAGGGCACTGTGGCCTCTGCACCCATTTTGCCCAGCACAGTTTGATCCACCATGCTTTATATGGTTCCCAAGAATTATAATGTCACAGACTTCTTTGCAAATAATGTTCCCAAGGGTTTGGTACTTTCAGGGGGTATATTCAGCCTGCCTCTTCTCCCTAGGTAGCAGTGCCTTGATTTTTTTTTTTTAATATATATTTCCAAGTATTTCCAAGCTGCTACAGCAAGTCCAGAGGGCTGGGGAACCTCTCCTTGAGGACAGGCTGAGGGATTTGGGCTTGTTCAGCCTGGAGAAGAGAAGGCTCCAGGGAGACCTGACTACAACCTTCCAGTACCTAAAGAGGCCTGCAGGAAAGCTGGCGAGGGGCTGTTTACAAGGGCAGGGAGTGATAGGACAAGGGGTGATGGGTTTAAACTAAGAGAGGGGAGATTTAGATTAGATGTTAGGAAGAAATTCTTCCCTGTGAGGGTGGTGAGGCACTGGAACAGGCTGCCCAGAGAAGCTGTGGAGGCCCCGTCCCTGGCAGTGTTCAAGGCCAGGTTGGATGGGACTTTGGGCAAACTGATCTAGTGCAGGGTGTCCCTGCCCATGGCAGGGGGGTTGGGACTAGATGATCTTTGAGGTCCCTTCCAATCCTAACCATTCTATGATTCTAAGCAGGGGGGAGACAGCAGCTAGCAGGTGATGAGTGCTCCCTCAGCCCCGTGTGCCTGTGGCTGGTCGGAGAGACGCCCAGCTGTGATGTGAGGCACGGACGCAGCAGTGCCGGGAGCAGCACACCATGAGGTGTGAACAGCCTGCTCCCAGCTCTGGCAGGGGCTTGGCAGCCAAGAGCGAGGCCATCTCACCTACTTGCTGTGATAGCACTTTATGCCACGTTTGCTTCCCAAATCCTCTTGTGAAGAAATATTCTCTGTGCAGGATACAAATCGGAAGCAAGAATGTTTCTGCTCCTCTGTTACAGAGCTGCTTCTGTAACAGGTGTAGGAGAAATCATTCTGATGCAGGATTTGGTGGGTGCTCTGGTGGCTTCTCACCCAAAATCTTCGTGACGGGAAATTTTCCATCAGGAACACCGAATGAATAAAGTTGTCAGGGGTCTATCTGGTACCATGCAGATTTAAAAGCTAAATTGTAGAATCTGATAATAGCTTAAGGCAGGAGGAATTGTTTGGAGAGGATTGTTTTGAGCCACAGGGCCGGGTTTATTTTTGTCTTCTGTTTTGATTGTTTGGCAAACTGTATGACACACATGAGACTTTGTACTGCAACAGAGCTCATTGCTTATATGATTGGTTAAATAGATCAGAGATTAAAGTATGCTAAAATGCTGCTCCAAACAATATGCAGTCTAATACTTCCCGTAGAATTAAATAAATGTGAGCCCGTCACTTTAAATATATGGAAATCTCTTGACTTTAATGATACAATTGCAAGACTTTCCTACAGCCCCAAAGCACATGACTAATCTGGAGTGAGCCTTTGAAGTGCAAATTGTACATTTCCCACCAAACACTTGAAGTAAAAGATGGGAAACATCAATTCACACTACTGACAAAAAAAAGACTCCGGTTTGTCACAAGAAGAAAGGTTTTAAATTTGCAATTCTCATCTATAAGATAAGGTGTTAATGAATTTTATATTTTATCCAGATGGATATGTAAATGTCTTCTGAACTTTGTTACAGAGCATCTATTGTGCAACTAACTACTGGAAAGGATGGAGACTAGTCAGTTGAGGGGAAAAAAAACATGTCATTTGCCTTGTCATGGGTTTATTTCTAGTTCTTTCATGGATTCCGACATAGGAGTCTTGTCCAACATTGCGACTGAAATCAGTGGAAGCATTTTTTTTTATTTTATTTTAAATAGGTTTCAGATCAGACCAGTGTTGGAAGAGGGAGAAAATCTCCTTCTGAGTTTAGTCAGAGTAGGCAATGTCCAACACTCTTACCAGTTCTGGGTTTTTTTAGATAATAAACCATATTCAATAAATTAAAAGTAATTTCTTCGGGGAGAGGTGGAGTGTTTCATATAAATGACCTTGATCCTGTGATACTAATTACCACCAATGGCAGACTGAGCATTCGTCTGTTTTCTCCGTAGAAGTAGAATAAGAGCTGTAAGAGTTGATTTCCTAAAGACAGATCTATTTTCACAACAAAACCCAAACTGTTGAACTATGATGTACACAAGGTTTTGTTATAAGGTCTGACTTCTGTTTAAGCTGAAAGCTTTACATCAAGAGTAGTTGAGTAATTTGCCACAACCTAATAGAAATATTAAACTATCCACAGTTAGAGAATTCCACTTACATTTAAGTAGAATATTCTGTATTTCAGTTTGTGCGGCCTATTGCCTCTTGTCATGTCACTGGGATATGCCTGAGAGGAGTCTGGCTCTGTCTTCTTTACATTCCTAATGCCTATTTAATTATGATGAAAGTGTTTTAAGTATTTGTAGCTCCAGATTAGAGTAAGGTGACTAACTAATTTTGTTCTGGATTTATTCCATTTTCTTCTTCAACTCTGTCTTCAACTCTTTTGTTTTGGCGTAGGAAGTTGTATTACAGATACAGGAATTAACAACAGGAAGTTGAAGTCTTTGTTAAAAAGTGAGGAGCAAACAGCTTTACAGAACTATTCCCTACACTTAAGTCCTAAGAACTAGTTCATATGTGAAACACACACACTTTAAGTCACAGGTGGCTGCATACATCTGGCTCATCATAGTAATGAAATCCCTGAAACATTTAAAAAATTTTGCTCTAGAAGCACTCCTCAGCCATGAATTCTGTCCCCAGTTGCTAGGAATTTTTCAAGTACATACCATTTTCTAAGTGCAGAACAGAATCCAACCTAGATCTATCTCATCTATGGAATAAATCACTACGACAGATTTCATGCTTGGCTACAGCAGCGTAAATGTAAAGTAGATTCATTGAAGTCAACTGGGTAACTGCAGATTTATGCTGCCATTAGTGAGAAGTGATTTGCTGGAAATGTTTTCTTTTCCACGCTGTCATTGCTACGGTTTCTACACCAGTAAAATTTGTAACAGTTATGACTGGGCCTTAGTAGAATTCTAATAATTAAATTGCAAAGAGGTAAAACAAGAGGTAAAACTTGTCCAAATCAGGCATAAAGAGTTATTTAAGAGCTTCCTTCCTGTAGACAGTAGGAAACCTGGGTTTCCTAGGAGAATGTAGGTTATGGTGTCAGGCTGCTTCTCTGTCCAATCATTCCTTTGAAATTTACTCTTCCTTTAATGAAGATGTTATGGTCTTAGAGACAGTAACTTCTGCATTTTGTGACAGTAGGTGCCACAGAAGAGATGGATAGTACTCACTCACCTCAAGGGAAAGAAAGGATTCAGGGTAAACTTAGTCCTTACTAAGTACCAGAGAAGGCACAAGGGAGGAAGATGTTACTGATACTCCAATCACGGGAAGACTTCTTCCAGAATTCAGGTGTAGCTATTACACATCAGAGAGATCAAATATGAAAGAACATCGTACAAAACTTGGTTTCATGAGCTTAGTTGTTCCTATTAATCAGCAGATTGGTAAATAGTAGCTTCTCTGAATTAAAATTATCTTCCTTGTGTAGCTGGGGGAAATCAAGAACATAGCAGAGAGGCAGTGGATCACTGCAAATTGCCAAAGGACTCTTTGGGTAATCCATTCTTGTAAAATTATTCTCCCTATTCTAACAATATGCACAAAAAGTAGGTTTCCTAGCTGCCAGCAGCACTGAGTTTAGGGGTCTGTTGCAGGACAGGGTAGTGGAGGAAGGATCCTCAGATTTGTTTTTAAAAGAGTGTTGATGACACATGAGCAAGGCTTCCACAGAGTAGAGCTTTTCGCTTTTCCCTACTCTGTCTCCCTAGTGAGTAAGCTGGAGATGGGCAAGATGTTGGGAGGGAGGACACAACTGGGACAGCTGACCTGAACTGGCCATATTTCATGCCACATAACATCATGGGGTACAGGAAGAAGGGGCTGGGGCAGGGAGAGTCGGCTTTCAAGGTAGCCATTACTCAGAGATTAGCTGGGCATCCGTTTGCTAGCAGGAGGTGGTTCATGACTGCTTTTTTATCACTTCTTGTTTGTTCATCTTCTCCTGCTCTTTCCTTCATTGTTCAACTGTCTTTATGTTGACCCATAAGCTTTCTCACTTTTTTCCACTTCCCATTCTCTCCCCTACACCATCATGGGGAGGAAAACAGTGAGTGAGCAGCAGTGTGGGTGCTTAGCTGTTGGCTGGGGTCAACCCACAAGACCTGTTAGGTTACTCTATCCATTTTCTCCTGTATCCTATCTTGCCTGCCCAGTAACCCATTCTGCAGGCTCAGTCAAGGTCCTTGCTTAGGGACAGAATTGAAGGACATCATATGGAAAGCAACTCCCTCCTCTCAAGTTACAGAATCATAGAATGGTTTGGGTTGGAAGGGACCTCAAAGATCATCTAGTTCCAACCCCCCTGCCATGGGCAGGGACACCCTCCACTAGACCAGGTTGCCCAAAGCCCCACCCAACCTGGCCTTGAACACTGCCACGGATGGGGCCTCCACAGCTTCTCTGGGCAACCTGTTCCAGTGCCTCACCACCCTCACAGGAAAGAATTTCTTCCTTATATCTAATCTAAATCCCCCTTCTTTTAGTTTAAACCCATTCCTCCTTGTCCTATCACTCCCTGCCCTTGTAAACAGCCCCTCTCCAGCTTTCCTTTAGGCCCCTTCAGGTACTGGAAGGCTGCAACCAGGTCTCCCCAGAGCCTTCCCTTCTCCAGGCTGAGCAAGCCTAACTCCCTCAGCCTGTCCTCATAGCAGAGGTGCTCCAGCCCTCTGATCAGCTTTGTGGCCCTCCTCTGGACTTGCTGCAGCAGCTCCATATCTTTCCTGTACTGGGGACCCCAGAGCTGGACACAGCACTCCAGGTGGGGTCTCACAAGAGCGGAGTAGAAGGGCAGAATCACCTCCCTCGACCTGCTGGTCATACTTCTTTTGATGAACCCAGGATATGCTTGGCTTTAAGGGCTGCAAGTGCACACTGCTGCTTATGTTGAGGTTTTCATCAACCAGCACCCCCAAGTCCTTCTCCTCAGGGCTGCTCTCAAATCCATTCTCCACCCAGCCCTTTTGTCTCATAGTGCACCATTCAAATAAGTCAAATATGCTACATGGGATACCGAGCTTTTAATGAAGCTTAATGTTTTGCAGCTGGCATCTTATGATATAAGCTGATAATAGTGTCACCTTTTTAGTAAACAGTTTTTAAACAAATGGAATTGTTTCACTGAGAAAGGCAGTTACCCACTGCTAGATTCACACAATCAGTTCCACTTACATAAACTGATATTTCTAGTACAGACACCCATAGCTGAATCCTCATTTCAGTGTCCTCCTGAAACACAAACCAAACATAATTGCACTGTGTGTAACTTTAATTTAGTTAATTTGGGTATTTGTAACAATATAACCATAGCAGAACAGACTTAAGCTTTAGCTATATTTACTGACCTGGGACCTCAGTGGAGGTGCTCAGCCAGGCAAACCTGTAGCTGCACTCCGTGTAGCCAGACAAACTCACCGCAAGGTGGCTGGGGTATGGGAAATTTCACTTTAAAGATACCAGTGTACCCACAACCTATATTAGATGTGACAACTCTGTATATGGTCTCTCATAACACAAAATTTTACAATTTAGTCTAGACATTTGCTCCGTGTTGTGGTTTTACCCCATCCAACAGCCCTGCACCAAGCAGCCCCTCATTCACTCACCTGCCTTCAGGATGGGGGAGAGAATCAGAAGCGTGAAAAGTGAGAAAACTCCTTGTGTGAGATACAGACAGTTTAATAGGGAAAGCAAAAGCCGTGTGCACAAGCAAAGCAAAACAAGAAATTCATTCCCCACTCCCCACGGCAGGCAAGGGTTCAGCCATCCCCAGGACAGCAGGGCTCCATCACGCGTAATGGTTACTTGGGAAGACAAA
>VWZZ01004446.1:49448-63335 GCA_013399095.1 Psophia crepitans
GCCGGCGGGGCGGTGCGAGAAGCAGCAAAGGCCTTGGCTCTGTGTGAGCATCGCTCAGCAACAGCAAAATCATCTCTGCACTATCAGCGCTGCTTCCAGCACAAACCCAAACACAGCCCCACACTGGCTGCTGTGAACAAAATTAACTCTCTCTCAGCTGAAACCAGGACACTGTTTGCAAAATCCTTCTTTCCAGGTAGCACAATCACAAGGCAAGACAATTTGCCCTATCTACTAGCCTGTGAAATTTTTGTTATACTCCTGAAGGAATTATTCAGATATTTGGAGAAGAATAGGATCATTGCAGATGTTTCAGAGAAGATAGTATGTAGCCACTTATTGGCACAATGTCTTCTAAAAGGTCATCGATTATTACCAACTGTGTCTATGAAAATTCAATTTTACATGACATTTTAAGAAGTGTGTCAGACAATAAATTGCTGGATTGAAAGTGTTTTTCCAAAGAAAAGATAGCCACAAGGGCAGATACACATTGTAATAAACTGAAGTACACTATCAATCTGCTGAATTAATGCAGGGGGGTTAATCCATTGTATTTGCTGTAACTGAGATGGCAGTTGTCAAAGAAAAAAGAATAGCATTACCAGGCTTGATAAATATTACAGTGATAAATACTAATGGACAAGGCCATTCTTGAGATGCCCGTGTCCAACTTGATACCTAACATTTCAGGTGGGCCTGAAAGTGAGGTAAAGGCTGAAATTTCTTAGGATTCTTCCCCCACTACCCTGTCCTGCAACAGAGCCCCAAACCCAGTGCTGCTAGCATCTAGGAAACCTACTTTTTGTGCATATTGTTAGAATAGGGAGAATAATTTTACAAGAATGGATTACCCAAAGAGTCCTTTGGCAATTTGCAGTGATCCACTGCCTCTCTGTACCTAAAGGCGCTACAGAAAAGCTGGAGAGGGGCTGTTTACAAGGGCAGGAAGTGATAGGACAAGGAGTAATCGGTTTTTAGATTAGATGTTATCCCTGTGAGGGTGGTGAGGCACTGGAATACGTTGCCCAGAGAAGTTGTGGAGGCCCCATCCCTGGCAGTGTTCAACGCCAGGTTGGATGGGGCTTTGGGCAACCTGGTCTGGTGTAGGGTGTCCCTGCCCATGGCAGGGGGGTTGGAACTCGATGGTCTTTGAGGTCCCTTCCAACCCAAACCATTCTGTGATTTGATGATTCTGATATGCTCTTGTTTTCCCCCAGCTTCACAAGGAAGATAATATTAACACAGAGAAACTTCTATTTACCAAACTGCTGATTTACGGAACAATGAAGCTCGATTGCTGCTTGTCAAGTAGCAGATCAGCTAGCAGGAATTCTATGTTCCATGGCAGCTTCTGCTGCTATTGGGGTTTTTTGTTTGTTTGGCTGGTTTGAGTTTTTTCCCCCTTAATAGTCACTGTAACTCAGCAGCACAGTATTTCACTTTCTTGCCTAACAATACATAACTGTCGGGCCTGTTGTAAGGTTGAAATCCTTAACGTTCATAAAGCATTGTGTTATTTTGCATTGACGGGTAATTGCTGAACTGCTGTTGCTTTGTACTACCTCAGTCAGTTGCATTTTCAACCAGTGCTTTTACCTTCTGTTTCTCTGGATAGCTGTAGTTTTCAGGAGATGTTTTGGTTGCCTGGCCTTCACTGTACTTTTTCAAAACTGGGCTAGCGACATGCAGAAAATATGGTAAAACATGGAAATTATTTCATGTTAATGTAATAATGAAAGTAATGGCATCATAGAAATAGAAGCCTTATCATTTACTTGGATTCCGACTCAGATTACTTGAGATACCAGTTAGGCTTTTTCAGTTGAAAAATCTGACCTAAATGCTTTTCCTGTATTCACCCATATCAGGCCTTTGGAGATCAGTTTCCTGATTTAAGGTGTGGATTCCTCATTGTTTGGTAAAACATAAGGGAATTAAGAGGAGGTGTGGATGGTGCGTTGGTTCCTGAATGTTTGGAAAGAGCTCAGACAGTCTGTATTTGACCCTCATGTATATGAAGCTGAAATGTCACAGTCAGAGGAAATGAAACTGAATATGAAATTGCTAGAGAAGTTGCTTAACAAACACTTCTCATTGATACTTCCCTACTTTAATAGCAAAGACACATCAAGGTGAAAGAGGAACTGTTGCTAGGAGTGTAGAACTTAAATTGCACAGCTCCTTAAGAAAAGGAGCAAAAGCTTTAACATATCATCGGGTGTCTTCTATAAAGAGTAGTAACAGGTTTCCTTTTCCAAGCATGTATTAAGAAGATAGATGCAAACAATAGAAATAGTTGTTTCTGCCACCACTGCTGGCTTGATTTTTTTTGTTTTCTTTTAATTAATAGATGAATGTACATAAGGAACATGGACACTGCTGTTCTCTCTGCAGTAAGTGACGGGTAATTGCTGAACTGCCGTTGCTTTGTACTACCTCAGTCAGTTGCATTTTCAACCAGTGCTTTTACCTTCTGTTTCTCTGGATAGCTGTAGTTTTCAGGAGATGTTTTGGTTGCCTGGCCTTCACTGTACTTTTTCAAAACTGGGCTAGTGACATGCAGAAAAGGACTATTTGTGAGTACTTGCTGTTAAAGTTCATACCCCTTTAAAATTTTTGTAAAATATAAGCAGTAAGAGCTGAAGAGCATACTTGAGGCAACCTGAGTTAATATTACTTCACAAGAGGCAGAAGTTAGTAAAACAGAGGTTTGTCTATCCACAATCCCTTTCCCCACACTGGCATTCTAGTATTCCTACGAGCCTTGCATTAAAATTGAAAGCTTAGTTCCTTACCAGTCAAAATCTCAGTACAGCATCTTTAATAATAAACCGTTCCTAATCACTGGAATATATTAGCATTCTCTCATTAGTTGTTCTCCTTTTGTAGTGCTATTCCCAGGTTAGTGTTGAATGAACATTGTTTTGAATACAGCCTTTGAGAAGGCTTATGTGTCTGATGTGTTTGTGCTACAAAAACAAGTGTGTCTGTCTCCTGCTTCTGCTTTTATTATTTTCATAGTTTCATTTCTATTGGATATAGTCATGTCCATCCATACACACCTACCAACATTGCAATTTTTGCGACAAAAGAAAAATTTGGGTATGGTTTTGGACACAAAAACTACTGTAGCAGCTTCTGTGTAGCTGGGAGAGATGCATAAGTCTGTCTAATCTTGTTTCGGAGTTCCAGCTGCTCTGAGGTCAAGGAGAATGACAAGTCAGATGGAAACAACAGCAGCAGCAGCAAGTAGGAACTATTAACTAATTGGGAGAGAGAGGTGTCCATCCTTTGGTCAGAGAGAAACCCTGATTAAAATGTCAAGGGTATCACTGAGAAGCTGTTGAGAAAAAGAAAGTAAAATGCCTTCTGAAATGCTGTGATGTGAAAGGGAAGGTTAGAAAAATTGCATGAGGCAATACAGAATTATTTTTTATGCAAGGGGAGGCAATATTATAGGCTTATACAATATAGCTGAACACTAGCTATATATAGTGATATTAGTATAGGTGTAGGCCAATGTTGGAGGATGAAGAGAAGCTGTGAGAGTACTTTACATAGTGGACTAGAGAACTGGGAAAATAACGTTTATATTTTCCCTGCTCAGTCTGGAAATCTATGGCTAGTTTCACAAGGTTTCCATAACGATTCCTCCAGCTTTATTCTTTCGCAGGCATATACCCACAAGAAGGAAGGGTAAAGTCTAAAGACCCTATGGTTCTTCTTTTGGCTTGTCCAGAACCTTTTCTTCATGAAAAGTGAATGGAATAAACACAAACTTCTCAAAAATATGCTGAGTGGATTGTGAGGTACCAAGTGGTTCAAACCTAAGGGACTGCTGACTAGGGCTGAGGACATAAGCACCAAAGAATAGCAGAGGATGAGCATTCATTTGCTGGCTCATTCTCAAAATTTTTCCCAAACAGTTATGTTCTGCCCTTTCCCAGAGCAAAATGTGAACTTCTAATTCCTTTTCCTTCTAAGATGAAACAGCCAGATGCAAGGAAAAGGTCAGAAAGGGAAGGAAAAATTCAGGAAGAGGAAGATAAACCTGTCGTGCATATAGAGCATGCATCCTCCACACTGGAATTTTTGGAGGAAACAAACAAACAAAAAAGATTCAAAAAGGTACAGATATTACTAAGTGTGTGGTCTCATGGTACTTTCCACAGTGCATGCATTCTCATTTTTCCTTTTGGGGCTTCCCTGTCCAGAGTAATTTAAACCGCTCAAATTACAATGTACAGTCCGTGAACGGCAACTGTGCCAGGCAAGGGCTCCTGGAGAGCAGTTCGTTCCAGACTAAAAGTTTCTAGATGCATCACTGGTACTTGGGGAATGCCCAGTTAGTTGTTTGCATTGATGGCTCATCCGTTCTTATATAGAGACAGAACTTAGGTGCTTTGTGACAAAATCTAGCTCAGCATATGCTTTTTCAGGTAGTCTAGTCACACCTGTCCTGACAGTGGGCGAGTTCAAAGCAAGAATAGCACATCACTTTTGTTAGTTAACATCAAGGCAAGGGTTGAGACAGTATAGCACAGAAACCAAAGTCTTTGAAGTGATTTTTACATACATTTTAAGGTCCTCTGATGTGCAGCAGAAAAACTTTCAGAAAAAGTTTTTCTATATTTGTGCTTGTCTACATTTAACATGAGCTCACAAGAATATATAAAAGAGAATCTAAAGTACTTTCTACCCAGTTGCCTCTTAATAAAAAGAAAAAAAGAAAAAATGAAACCAACCAAACAAACATACAACCCACCCTGTCTCATGGAATCCCATTAGATGAATATATTCACAGGAATTTATATCTATTAAATCTTTATTACCAACACATGGAACCTTCTTTTCCATACTAGCTGTATAGTTTGGGAAATGTCCGTCCTATGTAACATAATCATGAACAGGAACAAAATGATGGAAAACTCTCCATTAAATGATGATCACTTGTTCTTAGGGCTCTTTCTCCTGAGCTGTGGAATGGAAGGTACATTGCTCAGTCAAATCTGAGAGCAAATGAACTGGTCTCCACCTTATTCTAAGCTCCCTAACCAGTATATTCATGCTTGGTAGTAGAAATTTCTTTTGGAATTCCAAGAAGTTATATTCATAAAACTTTCTAGGAAATTGCATAAAAGTGACAATTTTGAATCATAATGTTCAAATCAGAAAGTGTGTTTTGGTAGCTTTCTGACCAGTTCTGTCTCAATGTGTTTTCAATGATGCATTTCTATTGCTAAAAAGGTAGTTAACAAATATGAAAAGTATGGCATTTACCACTGTCTTCCTTTGATTCAGGAGGAAGCATGCTTTTAAGTTAGGAGTGGCTTGTAGGTAATAAGCTATATCTAATGTACAGGATAAAGTAAATGCTATTGAAGCTGCACAAAATCCTACCTAATTAAGTGAGGTGTTACTTCTCTGCAGTCAGCTTCTTCCTATCAAGGTCATTGCAAAGTGTTATGGGATGTGATGTTATTTTCCATTTCATGATGACTGGTTCCATTGGTTTTGTCTGCCATGCACAAAACATTAATCTTTCTGGAGTATATATTCATGTATTCCTATGGTACCTTCTTCAAAGCTTTCTATTGATTTATGCTTTTCATCTGTCATTTACAAGTAACTGTTCCAGCCCTTGTGATTTTTTTGAATCTATTCCCTGGATTCCTGTTGCTATCGATTTTTTTTTTCTACTTCTGTGTGCTATTTTCCAGATTTAATCCTTTTTGCAGTTTGCAGCTTTTCTTTTTTTCAATATGTATAATAAGAAAACCTGGAGCAATCACTTGTCTTTCTAATAAAGGACATAACCAGTAAGTGTGGTGCTATATTTCCAATTCTTCATCTTTCATAAAGATATTAATGATTTTTAAGTACATCTATTACCAAATGGTAGCAAAAGAAATTGAAGTTTCTTTGAATATACTAGCTTATTTTCTTTGTTGCTTTAACCTAAAACCGGTTTATAAAAATAACTGAAAATCTAGTTTCACTTTTGGGGTGTGTCGTGGTTTTACTCCAGCCGTTGGCTGGGCACCACATAAACGCCCGGTCAGTCCCCCTCATTGGAAAAGAGGGAGAGAATCGGAAGAGCGAAAGTGAGAAAACTCGTGGGTTCAGGTACAAGAGTTTAATCAGTGAAGCAAAAGCCGCGTGCACAAGCAAAGCAAGACAAGGAATTAATTCACCGCTCCCCACGGCAGGCAGGTGTTCGGCCATCCCCAGGACAGCAGGGCTCCGTCACGCGTAATGGTTACTTGGGAAGACAAACGCCATCACTCCGAACGCCGCTGCCCCCCCCTTCTTCTTCCTCCCCAGCCCCTTATAAACCGAGCATGACGTCATATGGTATGGAATACCCCTTTGGTCAGTTTGGGTCAGGTGTTCTGTCTGTCCCCTCCCAACTCCTTGTGCACCCCCAGCCATCCCGCCAGTGGGACGGTGCGAGAAGCTGAAAAGTCCTTGGCTCTGTGTAAACATCGCCCAACAACAGCAAAAACATCTCCACTATCACTGCTGCTTCCAGCACAAATCCAAAACACAGCCCCATACTGACTTTCTTGAAGAAAATTAACTCTCTCTCAGCTGAAACCAGGACAGGGTGATTCCCCCTCCTCAGTTATATTCCCTTCCTTGTCCTTTAAAATGCTTATTTCTACTCCTTTTTAATTCTGCAAGCAGGCTGGTGGCCTGCAGTCTCTGTAATGGAATACCACACTTAAAGTCTGCGCATAATGTGCCAGCAAAGACGATTGCAGGTCTGTAAGCGTTCAAGTGAGTTGCAGGTGTTTTGATGGTTTAAAAGCCAACAGAAATACCTCAGAAATGTCTCATAAATTAGTTATTTATTAAATTAGGTAAGCTGGGAACAATAGTTATCATTTTTATTTTCCAATTAAGGTCAAGCAATGCTGAGCACTATACTCGTCTCTACTGTAAAATGCAACTGGAAGTTTATTCTCTTTATACACAGAAAAGAAAAAAGTTTTGTTTTTTTTTTGGGCGGGAGAGCAAGCTATGAGATATATACAAACATTATTCTTTCCATTCTTCCCTGTCCTTGAAATGAGATAGCTACCATATAGGTACACAAAATGACTTGCCCTGCACTGAAGGAAGAAAGTCAGCTTCCACAGCCTAACACCAAAACCAAGCAAAAATGTGGTTTAACACATCTGTAAGTGCATTCAGTAGTAGTCTGAAATTTAAAACAAAACAAAGAAACCCCAAAAAAATCTATTTCAACTCTCTCTACTCAGTCTTCTACTTGTCTTTAGATTCTTATGCATGTGAATCTGGTCCTAGCAACATTGCTGAGGTTTCAAAAGACCCTTTTGAAAATTAAAAGGAGAGCAAAAAAAAAGGATTGTGGTGGTGGTGGTGGTGTTCAAGTGCCAGTATCCCAATTCCTATTTTTGGGGTTATGTTTTTTTTCCCCTCTCTCCTAATCCATTTTCAATTAGGCTACCACATACACAGTAAATGCCTTCCCTGAGCACTGCTAACTGGAAAATATCAGAAATAGTGTGGCTTCCGTACTTTCTTTTCTTGATGCATCTTCATATTTTACATATTACAGTATGTGTAATATTTGCCTAAACAACACTTTTATTAGGATCAATCATCAGTCTTCTCAGTTGTTAGGATTTTCCCCACCTTTCCATCTGTTCCCTGCAACGTGTTTTCCCAGCACAACGTGACCTCCACGACTGAGGGAAGCCCTGAGGTTCTGTCCCTCACAGTGCAGCGGCCACTTGCACTTGCTCCCGCTCTCTGCTGTGTCACTCAACCTGCAACGGCCGTGTTGGTGACTGTCGTGCCCTGAAGAAGGCATGGGAAAGGTGGTCTTTAAAAAGGAACCAAAGGCTTGCTTACTTCTTCGCTGCTCAGTTTTTGGCCAATGAGACAGTAGAGAAAGTATTTGAGGTTTGGTGGTTTTGGCTTGTGTGTTCATTCTAAAAAAAAAAAAAGTATCCAAATATTAATTTAGTCACTGTGTAGTTTTAGGGTCAGATTCCTGGCTGGTACAGAAACAGCACTGACCTTTGATTATCTTTTCAAAAGGAATTTTGCTACTGAAGAGCTGGAGAGGTGACTAAAGGCTTTCAATTCAGTTGGTAGAATGCTCATTGTTTTCAGGGAGTGGGAGGTGAGAAATAGAGCTTATTTATGAATGCTACTGGTCAAAAGAGGTAAAACTAAACCTTTCTTATTAGGAAATTCGGAAAGAAATCTTATCTGCTGACTCATTGTTTGAAGTTTCAAACAAAGTGTTCAGAAGCAACAAAAGACAGGTAGATGCTGTGATATCCCCCTGGAAATAAGATTCTCTCAAGCATCAAAATGCTTGCAGTGCTCATCGGTGGGGGGTGATGTGGAGAGTGCTTCTTCATGGGGAAAAAAAATTCCACAGTCTCAACTTCACATTTAACAGCCTTGCTTTTGGTATGAAAAGCATTTGACAAGTGAACCCATTACGATAATCAGGAGTGCTGCTCTAACAACTGCTGTCAGGCAAAGAGCTTCTGTTCTCTCTCTCTGCTCTCTTCCTACTCCTTAACAGCTAAATTCAGTGAACTGACTCAAGCTGTAAATAAATAACTCTTAAATAACCTGGAACTTTGGGACCTGGCTTTCAACTTCTACCCTCTCCTGTCCCTTCTGAAATAAAATTTAAAAAATATTCTTTTAGGTTCTTATTTTGTGTTCCAAAATGTAGCTACATGAATAAAAAAAGGCGTTACTGCTTAACATAAGCTCACTGCTTTAAATGCCAGGATACAGTAGGGTGGAAAATGCCCATCCAGTGTGACTGTAGCTGTGTCACCATATCCTAATCTTACATAGTAATGAAGTAACCTTTAATGTGTTGCGTGTGTATTTGTTAGGCTTATACAAGACAAGTAGTATACTGGCATATCTATTTTGGCAAGACAGCCATGCTCTTACCAAAATAGTTGGTCTGCTGTAGTAAGTATGAACAGATTCACTTACGTATTTGAACTCTGTCCATTTGCAGATTATGGGGTTATTCAACATGTGGGTTTTGGTTAAGCACCGATTCCAAAATTGGTAGCTGTGAGAGTAATTAAGATCGTTATCTTACTATTGAACATTTTCAAAACAATGTAATTGAGACCAAAATTTAATTTCTTTATTCCCTGCAGTTTTATTTGTGGTTTTGCTTTCCATTTGGAAGTGGAGCCAAGGTCACAGAATATTTCAATAACCCGCAGTCAATGGCTGCTAAATGTCATTCCCTTGAATACAATTACAACTTTAAAAAAAAAAAGTGCATTGTCCATTTGCTCTAAATGCATCTTTGATGGATGCTTCTGTATCTTTGTGATAGATTTCCCTCCTCCGCCCCCAATAACTCAATTGGATGAAGTCTTACCTTGTAATAATCAATGGTGATATAAAATCAATTAGAAATTGGTCTGGCATTATGAAACTGAGATTCTGGGTCAGATTCTAGGTTGAAAGTAATCAAAGTGCTTAACCTTCTACATTATAATGGTTTTAGGAGTTAATTTTCACTCAAAAGCATTCTTATATTTGTAATTAAGCAGTACTGTTAGTAGTAGTGTAACTGCTTTTGACATAGCTCAAATAGAATTATCTTTCAAAGTCTCAGTTGTTAAACTGAGGAATTGGAAAAAGGTAAATGACTTCTTGGTTCATTCTGGTAACTCAATACTTTATTTTGTACTGATGTGGCAGATATCACAATGATGGGTTTGCTCTTATTTGTCCCATCAGTTTTCTGTCGGACCTGTCACATGCCCTTCAAAACAGGCACTGCTGTTGGGCAAGTAGAATAGAGATCTGACTTTTAAGTTGGGGCTAACTAGAGGGAGAGAAAGGGCTTCATAGATGTGTTTCTTAAAAGAAAATGTGAATCACAGCAGTGATGGTAGTGATTTGCATATATTTCTTTATAGGTTTAATTAGAGATGTTTTTACATGTATGGCCTATTCTCCATCCTCCTCTCATTCCGTTGACACATTCCTATCTCATGCCTTGTAAAAACTGTTTAATAAAATTCTGATCCTGCTGAAATCACTGCCAAAATACTAATTCATTTCAATGTGCCAAATGTTCATACGTGAAGTTCAGGCTTTATGAAATATATACAGATATATATGCATTAGCTGATTGAGAGGAAAAACAGTTGCTCTAGCTGATCTTCCTATTTTTCACTACAGGATGTGATTTCCTGCTCTTTTTGCTACCTATCAGTAGTACTAATGTCTTAAAACAAGATAAAACAACAACCAAAAATCAACCCAAAGACCCCAAAATAAAACAGAAAAACCCAATAAAAATCCTCACAACCTGTCCAGAAAGATACACTTTACAGCAGAACTAGGATGACTCTTATAAGCATGTTCCTGAATAAACTATACATGTTTAAAAAGACTACACAGCACACAATAGATCCAAAAAGGTGAGCTTTTCCTCTTTGCTCTGAACAGTCGGCTATTGATACCTACCACATTTAGACCCTTATCCTCCAAGAAGATCTGAGCAATATATGCTGCTGATCCTAAGTGGCTGGGCCACAATGATTGTAGTTTTATTTCCCTTTCTCTTTGCTTTGTGTATTTCCAGTTTTATTTTGTTTCAGCACAAATGGATTAAAAAAAAAGCTGCAAAACAAACAAACAAACAAAAAAACTATCCCCAAAAGACCTAAAGGTGCAAGCTATCTACTTAACACTGTTCGGGTGATATGATTAGAAATGTAGATTTTCTGTATAGTTGATGGAGAAAAGTTTTTCCTAGGCAATAATTCAGATGACATCAGTTAGAAGGCATGAATACTTGCTTGGACCTTTAATTTAATAAGATATTTTGTACTCCTTTACTGAAACACCTAGAAAAGGAAATTCATTGTACCCTGCAGTAACTAATATTTCTGAGCTTGGATTACTACTGGGAGCATACCATAAAGTTGGTATTGCTTGGAGCATATTTTTAGGAGGGAAGCTGATAAGTTTGTATGCGTAGACAAATAGCTGCATTACTTTGGTATCTTTCTCCCTCGGGCTTTTTCTTTTCTTGTTTTATTCATGTTCAAATCTTTTGCATCTGCTTATATCATTCCCAAACCAGTTCAAAGGCAAGATTTGATTTTGAGTTTTATTCTTGGCTCTTCCACCAATCTGTTTAACCATTTATTAAGTGTCTATCACAGCAGTCTCTTTCTTACCCTGTACCCATATTAGGAATCATTAGCTTTGCCACTAGAGGATAAGCATCCACATGGAAAAGCTCTGTAATGCACACAACGTGCAGTCTATTGACATTACATCATATGGCTTGTTATATTACCAAAACAATTAAGTTATCTGAGTATCAACACTGCATGTACACATCGCATCATTTTGAAATCAAAGCACTTAGGAGCAAAGAAATGAATAATTAAGAACACATAAAACTTATGCTGCCCACACAGTAAGTACATTATTCTTATCAAGACCTCTACCTTATAGACCATGAGCTCTTCCACACTTATCTGCTGTCTAACATCAGAGGACTCTGTCTGCTCGACAGCAAAGGCGGAGGAAACCAAGGAAGATCCCTCATCTTAAAAATAATATGCAATTCATCTAGTAATTTTCATCCTGATCTAAACTGATCATTATTCAGTCCCTAATAATTACTGAAAATAACTGCTTGGCCACTGTTTAACTTTGGGTTTTTACTACCTGAGCAAAAATTTTCTCCTGTGGAAATTGCACTGAAAGCGTAGATGCCAAGGCCTCATGCCATATTACAGCGATCTTACCTGCACTGCCAAAGGTTAACCATAAGGATGTTTTTTATTATGCTGTAAAATGAGCATACCAAACTGATCACTAACCTAAGTGAGCCTTCTGACTGGGAATTAGTGGTTAGCACAGGGAAGCAAAGAAACTCTTCTCTGCCGCAGCAGGATATGCCATACATTGCTTCGTGCAGTCGGTCCCATTCAGTTGATGACTTCTGCCACTAGCATTTTAGCTTTCTTCTTCTATGCTTCATCTCTCAGACCATCTGTACAGCAAGGTGACTTATGAGTCTGAAACCATAGCAGCCTGGATTTTGACACAATCGTATCCATAGACATGTACCAGGACTGGATATGCTCCAGGACACTTCCACTAAAGAGGCCTGTGTCTTCACTGCACAATCTGTGAGCAGCCTAATTGGCACACCTGCTTTCAGGCTGTTGTTGGGAAAACTTGCATGACGTGATTTTAAGTGTGTTACTACTGCGAAAACCTTTTTCTAGGCTTATGTTACTGTCTACAACTCCGATCCTGAGATTTCAAAGTCTAGCTTTCCTCTGGTTTTGCTCCATTTTGCAAAATGTTGTAAATGCCTGGCGTTAGATTTTGTCATATGTTTATAAGTGTGTACGTGCATACATATATATATATATAAAATTCTTAGCTAACATAAAGAAGCTTATTAGAAAAAGAAGACATTTTAGAACACACTTAGAACAGTAAAAATCTTGGGAAGTCAGTGAGGAATTGCATATATAATAATAATAATAAAATATCAGTTCAGCCTTTCAATTCTCATAGTCCCTTTAAGATTAGGCAGAATGTGAGTAAGCTATCATGGTTTAGCAGTTTAGAAATTTGAGGGTTTTCTTTCCATAGGATTTCCATCCATTGAGTCTTCCATGCTGCCTTCCATTTCCACAGCTGTAATTTATATTCTCATCATACTTGTATCTAGAAAAGGCAGTACACATAAATAGATCATATAAATGTTGATGAACTGAAGAGTCATGCAGTATCATTTTTACAATTTATCTTACCTACCTCTTGTCTGTCTTGATCATTGATGAACTTTTCCCTAACCTGCCTTTATTTTTTTCCAATGTTCTATTTCCAACAACCAGTAAGAAGTGGGTTCTGTTTGTTCACTGTTATATGAATTATTAAAACTGAAAATTTTCTTTCTCACTGTAAATATATCAATATTTTTTTCCAAAATAACTTAGCTCCACTCCTGTAGCAACGCTTATTCTACAATGCTGATCCACAGCTTGTTGATTGACCTGGAATGCTTATTTAATATTTCATGAACTCTAGAGATAAAAAGAAGTATTTAATTTCTCGAAAAAAAATGTTTTATGAGATTTAAAAAAAGATTAATTCTTTCCCTTCTGCTTGAGAGACCCTAAAATGTGAATTCTTATCCCACTTGCCTAACACTCATCTCTGCGTAGATAAAAGGTCTAGTTCTAGTCTCACACTCCTGACTGTTCCTCACAAAAGCCTGTTTCTTTGTTTTGGGGTATTACATTCACAATAGAAAATTTCTGAATTTGGAGGACCTCAAATCATATTTCAGTGCTTGGGTGATGTCTGCAAAAGCTTCCAGAGTTGATGGCTGAGCTATTGCTTGAAGTGCCATTGAGGTACTGCACTTACACCCAAGGAGCACGGAGCGGGGAAAGAAATGATCTGAGGAGGAAGACGATCCCACAGGGTAGGTACATCCAGACCTGGAGGCATGCAGGGATCCGGCTCCATCTGTGTAATCTTGACGTTTCTTAATCTCTTTGTCCCAATGTGCTCAGCTGCAGGATGGGAGTGATAATATTTACCACCCAGTGGTAGTGGGTCAGAATACGTCCAATAAAATATAATGTATGTGTGTTGGCAGGATATTAGTAATTCTGCAGGCAGGCGCAGCCTGATGCCCATTTTCAGCTGCTGCTGGCTGGCGGAATCCGCTTGGCAAACTCCCAGCAGGGATAACATTCAACCTTCAAAGGGTGACAGCAATTTACTGGTGGAATAGTTCGCCTGGGAGCGTGGTAGGTTTTCCATCATCCCAAGTATTTACTTCCAGAACTCGTGTCTTTGCCG
>VWZZ01004446.1:63813-99350 GCA_013399095.1 Psophia crepitans
CCCCCCGCCCCGGGGTACGCGGCAGAGCAGCCGCCTCCCCTCGGTACCTTCCCCGCTGACTGCCCCACATCACCCCTCCGGTGCCCGGTGCTCCCCCGGGAGGCGCTTCCCGCCAGGTAACTTCCTGAAGTTTTGCCGGGGCTGGAGCAGCGGCTGAGGGGTGGTGGGAAGCGGGGTCGGGCTGGGGGGGGATGCGGAGCCCAGGTGTAAAATATATCCCGGGGCAGTGGGGGTAACACTTGGCGCAAAACTGTGCTTTCTTCTAGTTAGCGTGTTCTGAGCATCCTTCAAAATCTTAATGCCAAAGGTAAGGGAGGAATCAGTAAAGGGCTGGTGTGAAGAAAAGGCGTAGGAGTTTTGCTCGTTTATCCTCTTTTACCTACAATTTAATGCATAAAAATGGCAAAGTCATATTTGCAAAGTATGGATAGCAATATACAGAAGAGTTTAACTCGTAAAAGGTATTAGAGTGTAGTATGTAAACTGGAAATTGCAGACTTCCCTTTATTAATCTGGGACTAGTGTAATATATTCAGTTTTGTTGATGTTAATAGTAAGAAAAAGTTAGGCAATAAAAATAGTTGTAATTAGCTTTGGGAGAAGTAATATTAATGCAAATGAGTTTGACGATGCTTCAGTATAGGCATGCTTCGCCAGAGAAAATCCAGCCTTACGGATTTAAGCTCTCTGCAACCAAGACAGCAGGAGGCCTTTCTCTTGCAGTTTTCATAACTTTGGTTAAGAAGAAAGATAACCATTGCACACGTGTATAGATCAAGACTTTATGGTCAAGAAGGAAAGTGAACACTTGCGAAGGGTCCTTAAGCAGGCCTTTAGGATTGTGGAAATAGTCTCTAATTTTATTGTCAAAAAACCTGAGTCAAGAATCGCCAGGGTACCAGCTGTAAATCAGGGGAATAACTATCCTGTTAGCCAAAGATATGGCTCATTATTTAAAGTTGTTGATACTGGGTCACTTCTTTCAGATTTAATGTATAATAACTCATGAATTAAAATACTTGTGGAATATCAACCCTATTTTATTCCTAATGTTGTGGAAATGAATTGTGTAGCTATATGTTGTGTATTACATTTCAGGTACTTCTTTGCAGCTGCTACATTTTCACTATTTCTCTTGTATTTTTATATGGCTGGAGAGAGCAAATGCATAGGTGCTTGCTGTTGGTCATTACACAGAGAGTTAGAAATACAGAGACAATCTTTTAAAAAGGATTAATTCATTTGTGTCTCACGCTGGGTGGTGAGAAGTAGGTGTACTCCACTGCAGTTCCAATCTGATGCAAGCAGGAGGTGTTTACCTGCGTTTGCCCATCCAAGACTCCATCAACAGTGTGAGTAGGATAAATTAGAATCATTAGTAGAGACACAGTATTTTCATAATGATATTAATATAACTAACAGTTACAATGTACATTCAGTTGTCAGGCTTGGTGACATTAACAACTCATGTATCTGAAGACAACTCAAAACAACAGATGTATAGGTTTCTTTTTAGTTAATGTGTAGAAATTGGATGTAAATGTGTGTTTTTCTTCTCTAAACAACCTTTACCTGTAAGCAGAGGACTGCCACCTGATCTAAATGTTGCTCAGTCCCCTGATAGATTACTTACGGTGTGCTGTTTCTCTGAGTAGTTATGAATTTCTGTGGCATGTTTTTCCTCAGACTTCCAAATGAAGGAAAAAGTCTGTGCTGATGTCAGTGGAGCTCTTGAAATCAACAGAGAAAAATGTATGTACTGAGGATTCCTTTATTCCAAAATTCCTAGATTAAGCAGGTAAACAAATATCAGAATAAATATGAAAAAATCCCACCCAATCCTATATCCAGCCATATAGAAATGATTAGACAAAGAAATAACTTTATGAATGAAAGCCATTTTTAGTATGTTTTTATTAAATTTCAGTAAGATTAATGTTTTTTATGTATATTTTAATGCAGATTCAAGTACTACGTGGGTGCTATTACCTTCCTTTTTCCCTCATAGGCTACTACTTCTTTGTGCTAAAATTAAGTTTCCCAACTGTGAGAGGTCATCAGGCTTTTTCACAAGTAGTCATTGAAATTGCCTGACATGCCTACGAAACTGGAAGCCTAGTCATATGTTTAAAGAATGTTTTGAACTGGTGTTTGTCGGTTATTTGGGCAGTGGAGAAATGGTTCATCTGACATCAATTCCCTTGGAACGTGTGGGCTTTTTTGAGGAATAACTGATCTTAATGAACATGGGGAATTGGCATCAGATTAAATCTTTATCCATAGTTCAGCTCATTGAAAAAACTTAAGAGTACCTTCAGCTCAAGGGCTTTGCCTTTAAACGTTGAAGGTGGAGAACCTGTTACGTGGTCCGTTAGAAATTATAAGGAACAGCAAGTGATCACTTATGAAGTCTCTATTGATGAAATATTTTGTGAGAAGGAGAAAGCAGTCTGCACGTTCGGGGGGGGGCTGGTGGGGAGGAAACCCCAACAAAGCCTGGAGCCCAACTACAACCACAATATTTAATTAGTCTCTGATATCCTGCTAGTACATATTTAGCTTATGAGCAAGAGAAAAGTATTTGCAGAAAACAGAGTAGTAGTAGCCTTTATGGAAAAGAGAAATAAGCAATGCGGCTACAATTGGAGCTGAGGCAGAAGACACCCATGCTGGACAGCAGGGGTTAAACTTCGGTGAAAGAGGAAAAATAATGGTAGTCTTTGTCCAAAAAAACCCTCAGTCAAGGTGTCAAAATGAGATATTGCTTTTATTATACTGTACTGATGCTCAGGCATTGATTTTTCTTTTATCTGCTTGCCTGCTTCTCCATCAGCACAATTTCTTCATCAGCTCTACTTGGCATCTCACAACTTCATGGGGTTTGACTGGGAGTTGTGGCTGGGCCTCTGGAAGGTAGCATGCTCTTGGCAGTGGGGAAAATATAATATTAAATACTACGATCATTTTCACAGTGTAAGGTTTTCTCCTTTTCTTAACTGTTTTAAACCGTAGTGTTGAAAGCAGCTTTATTTTCTTCATTAGGACAGCTTCCAAAACTCAAGAACTCTAGTTTTTCTTTTAAACATAAGACGAAAGCTCCACAGTAATAAATCCAGATCAATGGCTGCAGAAGCATTTCCTTCCACGTTCACTCCGTAAACAAGAAATTTCTGTCACAGAAATACACTAGCTAGAGCCTAGAATCAGTGATATAAAATATTGGAGGAATGATGGATTTGAGGTGACATGTTCTCAGAGAGCTTGATCAGAATAAAGACCTCTTCAGCTCACAGACAGCAAGCGTGTGCCCTCAAAGTTAGATATTTCTAGCCCCGGTGGATCAGGTCTTTTGAATCACTCGATACAACATTGTTATGCATAGGAAAGTTATTCAAAGACTTTCTTGAGGATTTTAAAATTTACTAGCTATTGTGCTTTTTATCCTATAGAAGCCCAGACAGCTAAACTCTGGAGAGATCCTTTTAAAGAGATGTAAGTATAATTCTAATAAATATTAAAAACTGCTACACTACTCTCAAAACACTTTTTGGTAAATTATGCACTCTCTGAATATATGAAAGAATGGTTACTGACACGGGTGAAGCGTTAACTATCTCATTCCCCTGGGGTTTATGGCTACTTGGATGTTGCATACTCAGCGTAACAGGAAAAAAACCTAACCAGCTGTTCCTATCCCTGTTGGTGCTCCCACTCCACTTCTGCCATTCTTCAGAGTTACTCTGCCCTGGAATCTTTTTTCAAGTTCATCAAGATTATTTTAGGTTAGGCAGGGGGGGGTTTACAAGAATAACTATGCCAGTATTCCTTGATAGTGGTAATGATGTAAAAAAAACAAAAACCAACAAACCACCAAAAAAACAATAGTATATAAACAACACTGTAATTTAATAATTTATTAAATCATGAATAGATCTCTTAACTATATATATGTATGTGATGCCTCACTGAAATGTATTCAGTAGATCAATTTCCAGCAAATTCATTTTTTCTAAACAGTCTTGTAGAATATTATTATGTATATTTTTAACTGTACAAAAAAGGAAAAGCAAATGCTGGTGTGGACTAAACTTGCTCTCTGGCACATTTGGAAATCCTATGCATATCAAATAGCGCAACTGGGATGTATTTATTCATATGTTGGCTGTTAGGAAAGGTGTCAGTTTTTGATGAACCTACTCAGACTGTACCGTCCTGCTTGTGTGCACCTGAGCTGCTGCACAAATCAGGCTGCCATCTCCCATCCTTTAGCTGCTCTCTGTTAAGGCTTGGAAGTCTGTTGCCTGCTGCAAGAGAATGAATTTATTTCTGCAGCCATGCTCCTATGTTGGGAAGACTGTAGCATGATTCTGCTTCCACGTTCCCGGGAGTGCACGGGGCTGCACGAATTCCTGGGCAGGTTCTAGTGGTGATTTAACATTCCCATTTGTAGATGACATATCCAGATATTTCAGAGTGGTTTCCAGTCATTAAATACACATTATGACACTCATGCAGATCATAGAATCATAGAATCATTAAGGTTGGAAGAGACCTCAAGGATGATGTAGTCCAACCGTCTCCCAACCACCTATTACCCACTAAACCATGTCCTTCAGTGCCAGGTCCAACCTTTCTTTAAACACACCCAGGGACAGTGACTCCACCACCTCCCTGGGCAACCCCTTCCAATGCCCAACCACCCTTTCCGAGAAGAAATTTCTCCTAATCTCCAACCTGAACCTCCCCTGGTGCAACTTGCAGCCATTCCCCCTTGTCCTGTCACCAGTTATCTGCAAGAAGAGGCCAACACCCAGCTTGCCACGACTTCCTTTCAGGTAGTTCTAGAGGGCAACAAGGTCTCCCCTGAGCCTCCTCTTATCCAGACTAAACAGTCCCGGTTCCTTCAGCTGCTCCTCATGAGGCTTGTGCTCCAGCCCCTTCCCCAGCTTCACTGCCCTTNTGTCCAGGCGAGCATCAACCAACACCCCCAGGTCCTTTTCCCCCATACAGCTTTCCAGCCACCCCACTCCCAGCCTGTAGCGCTGCCTGGGGTTGTTGTGACCCAAGTGCAGGACCCGGCACTTTGCCACATTGAACCTCATCCCATTGGCCTCTGCCCAGCGATCCAACCTGTCCAGGTCCCTCTGCAGAGCCATCCTACTCTCCGGCAGATTGACACTTCCACCAGCTTGATATCATCTGGAAACTTGCTGAGGGTGCACTCAATTCCCTCATCCAAATCATCAACAAAGATGTTGAAGGGATAGTTATTATGCCCGCCGTTCTGATGGGAGTAGGGATATTGTTTCCTTATTTTTTATTATTGAGTCAGAGCAAAGGGCACACCTTGAAAATTCTCGACTTTCCCTTAGTAAATTCCACCTCTGAAGAGCTGAAGTTAGGGTTAGAGCTTGTTAGCTGGGCCATAGTAACTGCCTTCACCTGTCTAGGCAGCAGGCTCAAATGTGTCAGCATAAGCACATTTGCACTGAAACTTCTTTCCATGGCTTTGGTCAACTTAGGGTCTTGGAAGCCCCACTTCCAGTTTCTGCAGAGCAGAAGGCACCGATGGAGAGTCTCTATGCTATCTTTGCTTCTTCGCTCCTCTAAAAGAATTGAAGTGATGCTTTAGCCAAATGTTTAAGGTCCCAGGGGGAAACAAATGTGTTACATCAAACTTTGTGCACTTCTGATTGGTATTAGAGACAAAGCAGAGCGCAGCAGCGTGTCCAGGATGTGAGAGGCCAGCAGGGGATAACACACCAGTTTTTATTCCTTCCTTTTACAGAAATTTAATTATCTTACCTAGTGTAGTACCCTCCTTTCTCCTCTGAAGTGTAACAAATGAAAACACATCTTAAACCTCACCACTTCCTAATGTAAATGTAGAGTAGGGAAAAGAAATCAGAATAATGGATGTTTCAGAAAGGCACTTCTGTTTAGGCAGTGCATTTTGTCCCCCCTCCTTTTGCTCTGCTCTTTGTTTGTTGTGGACCCTCATCTTAGACATGAGTATTTCTCACGGTGTTTTTGTTCTAACCTTTCCGTGCGTGTCTGAGACCAAAGTTGTTATCATCTGAATTTAATTTAGTACACCTTTCTCTGTGTGATGGGCTGCTATTTCAGAGAGTACAATGCCACTATTAATCATCATAAAGAAAATGCATGAAAACAGTCCAAAATACGTGTCAAGCACTTCAGTGTGATGGATGCACAATAGACGGCACCATTATTATCACTCAGCAACTTGAAAACTTTTGGTCCTCACATTTTCTCCCTTGCAAACATCATTAACTTGGTCATGGGATCCAATACTTTGTGAAAAATTTATTACTCTTCTGCTCACTTTTTCCTCATTCTTCATGCTGTATTGACAGAGCCAGTTACCTGAAATTTCTTAATGCATTGCGAGTTTACTTCTTAGAGTATGAGATAGCAAAGAAAACCAAAACAAATGGTTTTATGGAACAAAAGTCAATTATATCGATTTTGATCTGTTAATGCAAAAGCAGATTGTATGAATGACTGTAATTAGGTAACTTACATTTATTGGTCACAATTTTATTTACTCTTTGGTTTTGTTCTGCTTCGTGAATCAGAAGGACTTTAAAATATCATAGCATCAACTGAACGTGGATAATATTATTCTTTTGCTTGTAGGGTTGTTACAAAAGCGATGCGCTGTCCGTGTTCAGCAAAGCTTACAACGCTTGGAACAAACTGCGTCTCATTTTGTGTGTGGGGGGGCATGTTAGCACTGATCAGCAATGTCCGTATAGCCGCAGAGCTAGATGTGCTCAGGTGTAACTTACAGCATCTCACGTACTTGCTGGTAAATGGTGTTGCCTGAAGCTGTTGTCCGGCAATACGCAATGGTAGCTGTGTTGCTGTTTTAGCAGAGGTGGAGCAGGGCTGGGTGCAGTCTGTTGCAGAGCGGGGAGGGCTATGTGATTTTGGAGTCTTTCTCTCATCTGCCAGGCAATATGAACCACGCCAGATGCTGCTGATAATGGAAGGAGGACCTGCTCTTTTTCTGTAAACAGTCTGGTATATTGAGCTTTAGGGTAAGCTGCACGCATGTGGAAGGTGCAGTAAGCAGGAGACACCTTGTATGCACTGTAGCACAGCGACACTTGCTTTCTGCCCCTCTGGAGAGGCAGGCATCAGAGTCTTCCTGGAAGACCCCTGAGCTGCCTGTTGCCTGTGGTGCAGCCCTGGAAAGAGGCACTGTTTCACTGCTATGACTGTGATACCACAGCTCCTTCCCAGTTCTGCAACCCAGCCTGCACAGGGGCAGCAACTGTCTGTGCCTGGTTGTCCCGGCTCTGGCCAGGCCGGGGTTAATGCTCAGGCCCGGGCCAGGTGAGCCGGGCCGGGCCGGCCGCTATTCCACACCACGTGACGTCACGCCCCTATAAAGGGACTGGCCCGGGAGGGGCCCGGGTCTGCTCCGGGACGGGCTGGCTGCGGGCTGCGCGTCTGGGCGGTCAAGTGCTCCGTTTGTCATCGCGGTTGTTTACATCCCGGTGTAACCACTGCGGCCCTATTGTCGTTTCCCCTCTCCCTTTGTCGGCCCATTAAACGGTCGTTATCTCAACTCGAAGCCATTTGCCCTTTTGTTGCCTCATTCTGCCCCGTGTTTTGCTGCCGGGGCGGTGAGCGAGCGGCTGCGTGGGGCTCGGCTGGGGCTGAGCCACGGCACTGGTACACAGATGTAGTGAGGCAGACCACTGCAGGCCCCACTCAGGTGTCTTCTGACCATAACCTGCGGGAGGCTGTACGGAGGGATGTGTTTTGAATGTGGAAATTGAGGATTACAAATAAATAGCGCCGCAAGCAAGGCTTCTGCAAGGTTGGTGTGGCTGGCTGTTTCAAGCCTATCCAGAGCCTGTTGGGAGTGCGTAACTTGCTACATAAGTACGTTTTGAAAGGGTTTGTTTTTCTGTTGGGGGGGAAAAAAGGAAACTAAGTCAGATGTTTACATTTTACCATGCTGCATTTCATTTTCTTGCAAGAAAAAAAATACCTGATTTAAGAGGTTTCTTTTTGTTTCTTTATGAGATCTTTGATATTATGGTTTTTTTTTTTTTCCTAAAGTATTGGTCTAAGGTTAAATGCCTTGTGTAGGAATCTTGGCTTCTCAGATTGAATTTTGCTGCTGTTTTGTGAAAGGATTGAAACTGTGAGCCCTGAAGTCAGCAACACCAGAAGACAAACAAAAAAATGATTTTCATTTGATCATTTGTGAAGTAAAATGGTATTTTTGAGTGGTGTGTGGCAATAGAACTGCTTTCAAGCACTCGTTACAGTTTCCACCGCTATCTTCTGCTCTCAGTAGTGATGTAGCCAGTTCCTGTATTAGATACTATCATCTGAAGAACTGTAAGAAATATCTTAAAAGCTGTCATCCAATAATTTAACTTCCTATTGCAAAGGGATTTTTTCTACATTTTTGAAAAAAAACCCAACCCTTTTCAGTCTGAGTGAAATTGCTGCGAAGGTCCATAGTGTTTCATAAAATTGAAATTGACAAGTTTCAACACAAAAAAGGACTGAAGAAACTGTCTTTCTAAAGGCTGAATACTTAGGTTAAATCATATTTGCCTTCATTCAGGTGCTGTTAATTCACAGTTACAGTATGCCTGTAGGTAACTTTTATTTCTATAGTGCTACACATGTGTTGTTTTGTTTATAGCATTAATTTGATGTTAAAAAAATTCAATTTTAAAAATATTACAACTCTTACATTTTTCACTTTACGTTTTAATCAGAGAGTAGGGAAGAATCAATAGTTACTTAAATTTTGAAAGGTTCTGAAAGCAACCTGATTGTAAGTTAGTGAATTAATGATTTAGTATGTTACTGAATAATCAATAGTTACTAACTGATGCTCTGAATCACTCTTACTAAATATGTTTTGGAAAGTTTGTAATTACAGCACATAAGTTTGTGGCAGGCGTGCTTAACTGAAGATATCATCCTGACATCCAGAGGCACATGTCCTGATATCACCAGAAGCTACGTTCTAGCAACGAATGAGGGAACATGCTCCAATGGGGATACCCACATGAGCATGACTATGCACCTCAGCCTGTTCTGTACTTCACCTGGAGGCAAGCTCTCTGACCTCCAAAGGAGGACACAGGGTTTACTCTGCAGTGAATCGCAGCTGGAGTCTGATCTTGGTGCTCCCCAGTGCCCTCCCAGGGGTCCTCTTTCCCTTCATCGGCTAGGGAGGAGACATAGGAAGACTTGTGTCCTAAATTAGGAGCCTAGTGTTGGTGAGCATATTTTCTCCAGTGTTCTCAACCCCTTCAAAACAAAGAATTCCCTCCTCTTCATAAACCTGTGGGTAGTGTTAGGAAGGTGGCGAAAGCTTTTGCATGCCCTGCTGTCTCAAGTACTTGAAGTCCACTTTTGCAGCAAAGGAGGAAGGTGACTTTCCCTCATGCCATAGCACAGTGCAGAAGGCATGCCTGCAAGGTGGGTGGCTTGTGAACCCTCTTTGATATCTAACTTGAGCCACAGCTGTCTCTGAATTGACAGATATATCAGCTTATCTGTTCTGTTTTCCTTTACCTGGGCTCCTGGAGATCTCAGGTGGGAGTTCTCATCTTCTATGCACAAAGGCAATGACTGCCAGCTAGAAATGAGGACCAGGTGTGCTCTGGCCCACTGGTAGCAGCATGGGAAACCTCTGGTGTGGTATGGATATTGTTATGCTGCTCTTGTATTGCTTCTGAGTTTAAATAGGGAAAATCTTATCATTACTGTTCATTACACTGCGTAAACAATCCTGATACTGCAGAGAGGTCCTCATCGGATAGTATCTGGTTCCACAGATGGCCCTCTGAGGGATCTTGCATTTATAATGTCTTTGGTAATGCACTAACAGAAATGAGGTTAAAAAATACAGTCTTTGTAACAGGCGAAGTAAGACATCAGTGATAAATTCAATTATTTTAAATGCATCAGACCAGGTTCTGATTTCAGTTACGTGGATATAAACAGGCCTGCTGGTACCATAGCTTTTTGTGCATGTAAGGGAGATCAGAATCTGGCGTCAGGCACGTAGATTATAATTCAGTAAAGTGCATCTAGCTTAGACTTTGCAGTTTGTGTTGGCAAAAGTTTCAGTCAGTCCTTGGCATTTCCTTGGGCATCAGTGATTTCCAATGGCTATAACGTTCAAAGTACTTTAAAGGACATTTTGTGGTTTTGGAGTTTTGTTTGTTTTAGGTGTTGGGGTTTTTTTTCCTTTTATTTTTGCCTGGCTATATAACTCCAAGCATTTCACGTATCTGGAGACCTAACTGTGGCCTACCAGCACCTAAAGGGGCCTACAGAAAAGCTGGTGAGGGACTGTTTACAAGGGCAGGGAGTGACAGGACAAGGGGTAATGGGTATAAACTAAAAGAAGGGAGATTTAGATTGAATGTTAGGAAGAAATTGTTTCCTGTGAGGGTGGTGAGGCACTGGAACAGGTTGCCCAGAGAAGCTGTGGAGGCCCATCTGGCAGAGTTCAAGGCCAGGCTGGATGGGGCTTTGGGCAACCTGGTCTGGTGTAGGGTGTCCCTGCCCATGTCAGGGGGGTTGGGACTAGATGGTGTTTGAGGTCCTGTCCAATCCTAACCATTCTATCATTCAGACAAGACAAAAGCAAATAAAATAATCCAAGCAGGAGCAGATGGAAAGCAAAATAGTTGTAAATTACTGCCACACCCAAATCAAATTCTGTAAAGCCTATGGATTTTAATGGGTCATGCCACTGAGATAGCAGCAAATCTCTGATAACGCAACTGAAAGCCTCCTAGCTTTTCATGCCAACACTACTGCAGTAAAAGTCTCGTCTAAAACAAACTTCAAACTTTGTTACAGTCCTTTATATGACAGATTTATCTGTGTTTGCTGATTTCCTGCCAACTGCCTGCACCTGGTTCAGCCTAAATTAGTTACAGCTAATTGTCAACAAATGGGAAGAAGGTTCCCTTGCCATTTTTTCTTGGCTGTGAAGCTGGCAAGTGTAGTTCTTCAGGCTGTTTTTCAGGTAAAGTATTGTTTTATGCCTAAGTTTAGAGAAGAAAAAAAAGAAAATAGTGGTGTTGATTGATGTTGTCTCTGTAATTTCTGGTGCAGGTGTGTGAGAAGGTTTTCTGTTCCCCTATATCTCTCCTGATCTGTTGTTGTTGTTCCTATTAATTCACCATACTCATGACTTGATTCTGTCCTTGGTCATTTTATTCCTCTATTAGAAGGGCTGAAGCAACATTAGTGTAATCCCAAATGATCTAAAGAGATAGACTTGGCAGTTAAGCTTTTTTACAGCAGTGTAGCCTCTCTTAGAAGAATTGTTCTTTAAGAAGTGTGTTTGCTTGAGATAAACCTCTTTCCCTGCATCTATTGTGTGGAAAGCAAGGCTCAATATTCAGAGGAGATTTATATTTTGGGTTCTGAGCTGGTTTTCTGCTTCTATAATGACAGCCTCCTGTTGAATTTTCCTTGACAAATGGAAGATCTAGTTTGAAGTTTCAGTTACGTATGTGGCTGTTGCTTTTCTTTGCTGCTTTCTTTAGCAAATTTTCTTGTAGAAGACAAGAAATGTGACAGGAGTGGTATCTACCAGGCTTAGATTTCCTCCCTCTCTTCGCAGTCCTGTGTCGTTGCAAAGCATGCAGCTTCATCCCATCCCCTGCACTTCCTTCTGTCTCACTCTTTGTCTCTTTTCCATGGATGACTGCTCCAGTGTGAAGAAAGTTTCTCTCAGATCCAGAATCAAAATTCACAATTTTTCCTTTTTCTGTTCTCATCCTGAATGCTACAGATGTCAGCCTGTAGGCTTTCTCCTAGTAAGATGGCCCTGATATTCCTCTGTTCACTAGTTATGGACCATCAAGCAAAAATGCCTTCTTGGAAGTTAGATGCTTCCTCGTGGAGTTCAGATAAGGCATCTTAATGCTTTCTTAGTTGTGATGTTTATATTGCAGCTAGCAGGGCTATAGATACAAATGCCAGATTTTTGTGTAAGTCTAGTTTTCGGTAGACTCAGTGAAAACAAAATTTATCTTAGAGATGTTAATTAACAGTAGTAAAGTAGGTAAATAACTAATTGAATACCATCTGTTTGCTTACACTAGGAAAGAAAAATGTGTCTGTTAGTTTGGGGAAAGAATATCCATGAAACAGAGCATCTATTTTCCAAGATACTGTTTTTACAAAACTACTTCTTTGACCTTGCAGTGGTAAAATACATATATTTTTAGGGCATTTCTTCATATTAATTGTTCTATACTTTTGCTTTGGGACTACTATTCTCAGTTGTTTGCTTCTACTTTTCTCTTGGGGTTAAACAGCCCCAAAAAAGCAAGGAAAAACAAACAAAGCCTTGTAGCATCCCCATCCCTTCCTCTCTTCCCTCTATATGCCTGTGTGAGAGGGGATGGGGAGGAACTGCCAAACACTGGCTGGGGAGGACACTGTTTTGCTGAAATAACAGCTGTTCTAGTGGAGCCTGAAACAGACTCCAAAGGAGAAAATCAAGGTGTTTGCAATGCTGTGGAGTTTTTCTGTGCTAGCTTCCATAGCCAGTTTTGAGAATTGAGGGCTAACATTTATTGAGTTTAATTTCAGTTCAACCTTTGTTATGGATGGCTTCTGCATCCATAGGTTTGTAAAATACTTTTGGAGATTTGTTGTGTGTGTTTTTATTTTATTTTTTAAAATGAAGCTTACTACAATAGCAACATTAAAGGTGTGCTTAATCAGCCAATATGAAAACATTCCCTTCTGTTAGCATTTTTCCTGGTTTTGTTTTTCTTTTAACTTTTTAAATTCCTACAACGCTGTTTACAAGAGTTTTATTGCAGTTTACAAAGGAAAAACACAAAAGGTTTTTAGAATACCATCTTTTTAAAGACTACCTAAGGATCTGTTGCAAGATTTTCCACATGCTGATTAAATTACCTCACTGTTCATATACCAATTTCTGTGATATTTGCCTGTGCTTTAGGATAGAAGTTACAACCTATTTTGTCCAGCCAGGCCTGCGTAATTAGTACAGTTCTGACAAATCAGTATTGGATTAACCAGATCTTCTGAAGAAGCAGACCTGAGTCAGAGTGCTAAAAAAAGAGGGGTGGGAGGGAATAATAAATAGATAATTGTTGCATATGTCTGGTGTGGAAAATGTGGATGCTGGAATATGTAGCTGGTCCAGGAAAATCCACAATTAAATGCAACTCAATGGTGTCAAAATCCCATGACCTTTTTAAGAATTAAACACTGAGGGATTTTGCCTCAGAAGGCTTTCTGTACTATACAGCAGAACTTTCAAGTGACTCAGTGAAGTGCTGCTTGTTCAGGACTTCGAAACCTGTCAGGATTTGAACCTGTTTTTTTTGTAAAGTTCGGGGTCTCTGTATGGAGGGTGAATTCAAGCATTTTCAAAGCAACTTACTTCCATGAGGTANTTTTTTTACCAATGAGCATTTATTAAAATAGAGTAGTAGATATATACTGATGAAATTTGTAGGGATTTTGGTTTGTCTTCCTCCACTCAAAGGTATATTTCCTAAGAGTTATAACTAAAACATTCAATAATATTTCTTTGTAGAGCATCCAGTAATGCAATGGCTGAAAGACCAGGAAGTGACGGAGTAACTGGACAGACACACTGGATATTACCAATAATTCTGATGCTATGGAGTCACCAGATCAATGGACAAGGACAAGGTAAGTGAAGATCTTTTGCTATGATTTTCTGTCTGCCCAGTGTTGCATAGCATTGGCTGGAGAAATGAGGGCGTGTGATGAAGTGCTGAACTTACTACATGAACTGCTGACAAAAAATAAGAATGAAGTACTTCAGCTGAGAAGTCAAATGCTGTTTGGAAAATGTCTCAATGCTTTGTGGGGTTTTCCAGATGCTTGAATCTGTTCTCCAGTGCTCTGTAGTTGGAGTGTGTCTTGAAATAAATCTCCCCTTGTTGGCTCGCTAGGTGTGGAGAAGTAGTTGTCTAAGATTATAGACATGGATGCTTAGCATAATTTAGCTGTGATGTCTGCAGTGAACATGCAATATTCAGAAAAGCTGTTGTTGCAGTGCTATAAATATTTTCAATGTTGTGTTCCTGTCTCAGTGGCGGTGTGCATAATAACAGCTGCAGGAATGCAGACAGGCAAAAAATAAGGTCTAGCTTCTTGGGTTTTTAATTTTGAAGCATTACTGCCTGGTTCTGATCTGGAGACTGTATCTAACAGCTGATAACATGAGTAATAACAGGCTATTGTGTTTTTCAAATATATATTTAGTATAAAAGATGCTTGCATGACGTGTCAAATTGGAGGAGAAGAAACTAAGTGATAATTTTGAGGCATTGAAATTAAAGGGAAGTGGATAGGTGTTCCGTTTTGAGGTATGTCAGGGCCACTTTAGGAACTACATTTTACAGGTGAGCTGAGATTTCCATGTCCTTAATTTACTGTCTCAGCTGGGGAAGATGCTGTACTTTTTCAAGTTACAGGCTATCTGCTCTACGCTAGTCAATGACTATAAACATGGTGCTGGCTAGTGCATAGAGCCTATGCTAGATCCATTCCACCATGCAGTTTGGGCAGAAGTAGTAGTTCTTGGCTGTTGGAATGATAATGGTGTTTATTCTGGCTTGGTGCAGTTGTAGGTGTAGAAGTTGGACATGAACTGTGTGCTGCAATTCTGTAGGAAACTTTTTCAGAACTTAACGTTGCCTCTGCAGATAGGAAAAGCCAACCTTGCAGCCCATAGAGTACTTCTGTAGGGTAAGGGTCGTGAATGTTTTGTGGGTAATCACCAGGCATGCAGAAGAGCTTTTCTTTATATAAACTTAGTACAAAAAGGTGAATTAGTTTTCTAAAGAATTAATTGTTTTTAAAGCTTTCATTTTGACATTATAGTCTTTGACTTGGAGAACCAGATATGTTTGAAGACATACTTTTTGTGGTATTATGCTAAATTGTAACAGGTATGGTAAATTCCTGTGTATTAGGAAATACTGGTGAATGGTATTGGAAAGAAGCAGAGATAGTAGCTTGAAAGAGTGTGTTTTCAAAGTGGACAATGTGAAGGCACTTGTGCTGTGATATGCTTCCCGTAGTTCTAAATCTACTTTGAGTTTCTGGCTGATAAGAGGTATTGAAGACTCATCTGTGAGCTGATTTTATGGTTGTGTAGTTCTATGTTTCTGTTTTCTAATAATTACCAAAAAATAACTTAATAGTGTAACAAAATATTATGTTGTTGTTGAATGTAAAATGTCTTCCTAAAACTGGCAATAACTTTTACTGGAAAGGGATGTGAACTTTCATGCTATTTTGTTTAATTTTAAATAATTTTGCTAAGTTTATATGCAACTTGTGAATATTAAGAAATACATTTAAGCAGGCCCAGTCTAAGAAAGCTGGCTGTGTTTCAGACTTGATAGGCTTTGTACTCTGCTGTGATGAAAGTTTAGTGTGGACTTTTGAGCAGACATACTTATTGCAGCTGCTGCTGATTGCTTAAACCTTCATTTGAGAAATGTGAATATTTAATCTTCTGGCAATCAAGTAGGAAATTAAAAGCAAGGAATGAAAATATTCTTGGTATAATTACATACACAGGGTATTTGGAAAAAGTGAAATCTCTTTTAAGTTGCCAGGTATATCCCTGATTTTGCTGTGGATTTCTATTAACATTTTCTTTCAAAGTAAAAAGCAAAGCTCTTTGGGTTTGACTTGCAGGAACCTGGAAACGTAAATGAGAACTGAAGTAAAACTAGAAAGTTTGAGTATTCAGAGTTTATCAGGACAATAACATGAAGAAATAGTTATTCTGTGTCTGGGCATTGAACCAAAAGGGTTTAAAAGCCATATGGCTGCATTTAAGGAGAACAGCTTCTGAGTCACATAACTTCAGTGTGAGTGGGTTGCTATGGAAATTAGAAAGAAACCAACATTTGTTCCACTTCCATTTCCAATCTGAATAGTAAACTCAAATTAAAATCCCTTTGTTTTTCAACAGCTATTCCTATCTGTCTCTTTTTACACATTAACCCAAGCGATTCTCTGTATCTTGAGATCCGTGGAGCGGCATCTTGCTCTATTTACGTGTTGCTTACCATTAGTTACTTCAGTCTACCCAGCGTTGAGTGGAGACTGGAGTATGGAAGAAACTCTCTCATCTTATTCTGAGCTCTTGCACATTAGTCAAATGTGTAATTTTTAGAGTTTGCACCCAATCTGTTTTTCTCACCTGAATATTACAAGTTCACTCCTCTATCTCCAAGAGAACCCTGGCCTACATTTTATACTAATAAGTAATTTCAGATAAATATTTTATCTCTCTTTAACATTGAGACATGAGTAACCTGAAGAATGTTTTGAAGCAGTTACACTTGTTTCTTTTTCTGGTGGACTTAGAGAAATCATAGTTGGAAGTCTTAAGTTACTTGAACAGTGAGCACACAGTTACTGTTCTGTGATGTTCTCGGACAATGTTGATATTTTAAGACAGAAGATGAATAAAGAGTCCTGGAATCCAATAATTTTCAGACTTGCAGAAGAAGTGAATGTTTCCTAGTATGTGGAATTTCATTGCTGTGCAGAGTAAGCAGGTGCTCGCTTTGAAGCTCTGGAGGTGCTGGGTAAAACAGTGCCTGCTCTCTGAAGAACACAGCAGTAATGACAGTGTTCTTGGATGCATGTGTCCTGCAGAAGATCCTTTCAAATCTATTTTTTCGGAGCTGTCAGTGTACAGTGTTGACAGGTTGCTTTATTTAATGATCAAGTGTAAAGGCTGTGCGATGTGCTACAGCCAAGAGGCTTCAGGGCTCAAACTGAATGTGCTACAATACCGTGGGTGTTGCTGGCTGAGCTCTGACCCCTGTGTGCAGGAACTTCTTTTTCCCCCAACACAGGCCTATTTGGAGAAAATAGTCTTAACTTTTGCACTGAAACAATATTACAGGGGATATTTTTGTTTTCTTTTTGTGTTTGGTAACTTTAACCAATGATAAAGCAGGTTATGCTTAGCCAACATTACAGCAAACTTGGAGTATACAGGCATATATATCAATATACTTTCAGAAACAGTAAATGGGAGTCTTTGCTGGAATTCACAGTCACAAGGTTGATGCTTATAGCTAAAAACAAGCATTGAAATTAACACACTTCCATCTTTTTGTGTGCATGTTGCTGAGGAAAAATGAATGTGCCCCAAAACATGCTCCAAAAACTGAGTAAAAATGTCTTTTCTCAGTCTTGAAATCCTGGGATTACTGTGATTTGTTATTGATAGGAAAGAGGGCAGATTGAGGATACCTGGGATTTTTTCAAAGCTTTAACTTGTTTTGACTATGGATAGGATGCTGACATATTGTGACAATTCTGGCTGCTCAGAAATTTGAAAGACTAAGCTTTGGTATCTGTTTCTAACCTCTGCATGTTGCTGTGGGCTAAAGCAGCTGTAAGCAGCTTCATCTGTTTGCTTGTCTGACAAGGTAAGCAAATACATATTTTATGTATATGGAGTGTGTATGTCTGTGTATATATAGTTGTAGAACACCAGATTTCATAAATTACTAGTGATTTTGGTTTAAAAAAAACCCAGAGAAGTGAAATTTCTATATAGAAAGCAAGAGTGTCAGAACTGTTTTCAGTTTCACACTCCAGCTAATCCTGATGATGCATGTTGGTGCTGCAGTGCCATGGCTTGCCTCCAGTGTGGCCAAAGCTGCCCAAGTGCACGTGTGTAACCTGGCTCATGACTCCCAATGTGAAGATAAGCAGCTCCATGGTACACACTGAGTAGGACCCAGGTAGCATTGCTGCCCCAGGACCAAGGGGAGGGATGCTTCCCAGACCAGCCTCGTGCCTAGGGAGCTCAGCTAGCTAACAGGTCAGCCAGGCCTTTCAGAACCTGTGCTGTAACCTACCAGTGTGTGATGGTTTTGCACGCTCAGAAGAAGAAATGAGTTCTGTTCTCGGTGCCTGATGTGAGAGGACTTGATGGCTTTTGCTGATGTTAACTTCCACTCTCTGAAAATAAGTCCTCTTGCGTCAGTTTTTCAAGCTAGCCTTTTAAAAAGATATTTGCAAAGCCACAGGTAGTCTATAAATGTGTTTTAGGTGTATAACATATGTATAATGCAGCTCTCCAGATAAGGTCAGGGATGTGTTGATGGACAGAGCATCAGATGTATGTCAGCAGCATGCCCTGGAGGTAATGAAAACAAACAGCATCCTGCGTGGCATTAGCAGAAGTGCAGTAGGCAAGCCGAGGGTAACGGCTGGCACTCATGGGGCTGCATCTGGGATGCTGTGGTGAGTTTTGGGATCCTCAGGGTAAGAGTATATGTTGGCCAAGTGTGGTGAGTGCAGCTCAGGGCCACTGAGGTCACTGGGAGCTGGAAAATAGATGTGCAGGAAGATGGAGTGAGACTTTTCTGAAAGATGTACAAGAGCAATGCTTGCGAGGTGCAGCAAGGAAAATCACCTTCAGAGACAAGGAGAGGATTATTCACTCTGTGTATGGTCAAGCACTGACCTGGGTTACCCAGTGAGGTTCAGGACAAGGCCCTGGGCAAACCTGCTGAATTGGTCTAAAGTTGGCCCAGCTTTGAGCAGGAGGTTGGATCTGTATGCCTTTAGAGGTCCCTTTCAACCTGATCTTTTTCCATGATTATGTGAAAATATTTATAGAATAACTGCTCTTTTAAAAATGAGACAAATTATATGCTTCCTAACAAACCAGCAATAGCGTGCAACTCCCAGCAGCTACAAAGTTACTGATTTCAGTAAAGTCTTAGCTCAGTAACTGTCTGGAAGAAGTGGCGGTCTGCTGATCCCTCCGTGGTAGCACAGTGAGAAGGCAATGCCCTACCGTGGGCAAGACAAGGGGAAAGAAAGCTCTGTTGTGATTCTCCTTGAATCTCTGGATAGCCTCACTTCCTCATTAGAGGCAGCAAATACAACATAAAGACCTTCAGGTACTGGGGAAAAAATAAAAAAGGCAAAAAAAAAGTAGGCTTGCAGATTTCCTGGGCTGGGTCAAGTTGAATTGCTGCTGTTCCTAGTTTGAGACTCTCTGTATGGTGGTGCTCTGAAATATAAAACTCCTTTTGGCTGGCAGTGCAAATGGGGGAAGCTGCAATTGTTCCTTAATTATACATGTGCTTGCAGATGTATTAGAACATGCCTTCTATGTATATGTAATATGTATTTTAGGATTTATTGCATTTTGGAGAATGCTTATACTAGGGTAGGTTTCATGTGATTAATCTGGTGTTAATGGGACTATCACAAGAAGAAAATTTGTGGGGCAAGTAAGTGCCCATAAAAGCCACAACAAAGTGGGAGTTCTAATACTGTGCTCTGTGTTACTTATGCTTGAAAAAATTCTTTTCTGGAGAGCAAGTATTTGGGATAGGAGAACTGGGGACAGAGGTATTGCCTGCAGGAACTCCTGTACCCATTTCTGAATTGCTTTGTAGTCCCAGCTTGCACCCCAAACTCTGCTTAAATAAACTGTGAAACTTTAAAGAAAATAATCACCTAAAATTCATATCTTGCTTCTAGGTAAGTAGGTACTAATCAAATATTTATGTACTTTTAATGTCTCCCCAAAGATTATCAGAATGTGTTATGGAATGAATTAAATTGTTTTAAGGTAATCCATTCATATTCTTTGAAAGAAACTGAAGTTCATTCCAGCAAAATAAAACTAATCTATACTGCTTTCCTATGATGCCCCCTATCACAGAGAGCTGGTGAGCATTCACTTAGGATTCTGCATTGAGCCTCTGATACACCTGCTCTTTGAACCAAGTTTAGATTAAACCCAGATGAGAAGCTTTAGCAATCTTTGCTTGCACGCTGCCACCTGTGGTATTCAGGTGGTGCAGTAAGAATAGTCAGGGTTAGGACAGCCACAGCTCTCCAGACACCTTGTGTCATGGTGCAGTTGTTCCTTCTTTCTTCCTGCTTCCTCCCTGTGGAGTTCTAGTGGATGTTTGAGTTAAGCTGTGATGAAGGAACTAAGTGATCATGGGGTTAGACCTGTCTTCTCTGTCGTCATTGTGGGTATGTAGAGGCATTTAGAAACATTTGAGTGAGTTCTGTAGAAGCAACAAGCCCCAAAGCCTTTGTTCTTGAGGCCAAAATATACTGTGCTGGAAAGAACATGCCTGTGAATGATAAACCTCAATCTCTTGTTCTGTTTTGTGCCTATGCTAATTTGATGTTACTTTTTATAGATGGAAGGGAAAGGTGGTATGTTTGTATAAAAGAAAATTCTTGAACTGCAAAGATAAATCTTATTTTCGGTTCAGCAGGCTATACTGAAGAGGTGGGGCGAGTTTAGCTTTAATGAAAGAAGCTTCAGCCTTTGTACAAAGTGACTACTACATGTCTCATGATAAAGTTCTCAAAATGCACTTGAGAACAGACTATCAGCATGTACCTTTACCATATCAAAGTACCAGTAGCTTTTTAAAGAAATTGAACATGATTTAGTACTTAACCTTTATCTCTTGTACATTATGCAGCTTTGCTAATGGATGGTAACTCTCTATTTCGAAGGGAGGACTTATTTTGTTTGTTTCTAATGGAATGGTTGATCTTAGCCACTTTAAAATTGGCAAGTAGTCTTTTTAAAAAAAAAACCAACAAACTGTTAAACAATACTGTGTTACATTTTTTAAGAGATCTGGTTGTCTTCATTTTTGTAGGCAACACCCTTTGCAGGAACTTGATAGAAGAAGAAAGCAATATAGTGTGTCTTAAGGTAGTCTTTTGTGTGTGTGTGTGTGTTGCTGCCACAGGTACTGGCTAATTGAAAAGTGAAATGTTTGCTGCCTGCTTCAATTTAGCCGCAGTACTTAAAGAAAAGGCAACTGCACATAACATTTTGGAATGCAGCTGAACTCCTAGATGTGCTGTAGAATTTAAATTTGATCAGAAAGCATGTTTTTCTTTCAGTTATATTTCCATTTGTCACAAATCTCCTTGCAGGCAAAGACGCTGTGCAAAGTTAACGCGATCTGCAAATACTGTGGTTTTTATTTAAATAAGTGCTTTTTGTAGAAGTCAATGAAGATATTCAGCATGTAGACATTCCATTTTGTGGCAAATAGTCAGAAAATATTTCATGTCATGCCGATTTTGGATTCAAGAAAAGTAAAAATTTACACAATTCAACATAACACACATAATCAAAGATTCCACTATGTCATGTTCAGAAATCATATGACAGAATGGAAGAATACTGTTAGTGTTAAGTACAGGAGAAAATAAATTGAGCAGACTACCTAGTACTAAATGAGGAATTAGAAAATCTGCGGTAGTAGTTTGTGAAACTAACAGGTGCTAAGTAGCTGAGGACAAAAGCATTGTTATTACTGAAGTGACAAAAACATGGTGATTTTGGTATCAGGTAATAAAAGGACTTGAAAATTCTAATGAAAACTGTGGACTACCTAAGCATAGATTTGCCTAAGTTTATTTGGAAGGCTGTTCTACAGCTTGAAAAGTATCTACCTTTTCTGTGGACTGCGCTTTCTGTAGCTGTTTTTCGTGGGATTGCTAGTCTGCATCTTTGAGGGGTGAAAAATGTGCTTTCTGTTAAAAGGGTGTTATGGGGAAGAAGAAATGAATTGTTCCATATTGGGCAGCAATATATACGGAATTAGACCTGATGTAGGAGATGAGATCTCTTATTCCTCAGGCATAGTGTTCATGTTCCATACAGAGTGCAGGTATTTTGTTGGTATTCAGTGCTCCTAGTTTAGCAAACAAAAGATCAATGTAAGAGACAAGAGGTAAAGGAGAGCGGGTTTATTTTTATTACATGAAAAATCAAGAGAAACTGAGACAATAACACTGCTAAACTCTTGAATTAATGGTCTAATACAATTCAAGATCTAGGAAATCTTTTAACATGAAGGATACTGCAAGGTTAGTTATGGGCTGTAATAGCTATATGGGAAGAATGCTTCTGATAGCAGGACTGTGGTTTGCACAGGGTGGCTGATCGGCTTGTTTTATGTAAAAGGTTCAGTGTTTGCAATCTGCAACAGGTTAAGTCCTCAAGAGCTGATTTTTAGGAAACTTTAGTTTGAATAATGAGAACTTCTTTTAATTAATGTAGCCGTAATTGAAAACCTCAGATGTCATCTCCTGGAAACAAGCTCTGATGCAGATAACTCTTGGTGCTGCTGTGGCACCCACTGCTCTAGTTGACCCAGAATTTCTCCACATCCCCCCCATGTAGGAATTAAAAATGATTCCGTGATCCTAGCACCAAACTCAAAACCAGTTTTTGTACTCCTTTACAAAAGGTAACTTATTAGAAAGTAGGACATGAATAAAGCCACTGCTTGATACAATTTAAAAAGTTTCACTTGATAGCATTTAAATTAAGTCTTTCATTTTTGAAAATATGGTGTTCTTGATGTTTTAACAGAATGTATGAGGTTTCAAAAATTTCTTGGCAGTCACTGTGGTAGTAAGCTTCATAAAAAATAATAAAAATTGGCAGTAAAGAGAATGATACAATGCATGTAGTATAAAACACTCAATCCTGGAACCCGTACAAGTACTAAGTGTCCTAATGTATATTTATTGAGATGCAACTTGGGATTTTATTTACATCACCTTTTAAATTAAAGTGTTTCAGGATACAGTTGTCTTTGTCCTTTATGTATGCTTTACTTTAAAATGCTACCATACCCATAAACTCTAAGGTTTTGGTGATTTGAAATGAACATCTAAAAGGATATTCTGGCAAGAAGCTTATAGTTTAAACAGGCTTATTTAATATGTTGGATAGCTGAAATAGATTTGTTTTTAAGCAAGGTTTCTTTTACTTTTCAGCTGCTGTTTGGAGTTCACTTCTTCTAACATGGAAAAAAAAAAAAACAACCACCAAACAAACCCAACAGCAAAGTTATTTTAACCTCTTTAAAACAACTCCACATAAACAAATGCTGTGAAAGCCTTCTTAGAGTGGAAATACCAAGGCCGGGTTCCAGCATTAATAGCTACTTCACTACAAGTTCAACATTTGCCCATCTTCACACTTTCAGCTCCTGTGCTGACTGGGTGATGCTTGTGAAGCAGATATTAATTTTTCCTCGTGCCACTCACTGTTCTGTGTTTAGATCCTTGCTTCTCCAGGAGCAATGCAGCTTGGCAAAGGTTTTTGAATGGCAATCCTTGACTGAAAAAGAAGCCAAAAATACCAGTAGTCCAGACAACTCTTGAGATAACTGGAACACTAAATCTCAGCTTTCAAAAGAGAAAAAAAATCTGGAGAAAACTGTCAAAATGTGTCTGCATAAGTAATGTCAATACCTAATGAATTGCTTAAAGGTACAGAAGGGGCAGGGAGAGGGAGGAGAACCTGGAAGTGACATCCTTGGGATGAAGAGTGAGACAAGGTTAAAAGGTCATTAGTACCCCTTCTAGCTCCACTTTGAATAAAATTGAGAGAGGGACCAAAGAGTATTTAACTGCAGGCATGTAGTAATATTAAGGCAGGGTGTCCTATGCAGTATCTTGCATGTAAATAGGTTAATTGAAATTTATGTTGAGTCTCAGGCTATTTCAATGCTTGCTCTGAAGGTGAATTATTTCTTGAAGGTTTTGAATCTTTGTGTCTCAACACCAGTTATGGAATCCACCCAGTGATGGCCATCTAAGAAAGATTTTTTTTTAATTTAAAAAAAACAAACTATATTGTTTGGTTATACTTATTAGGTGACATTTTATTGAAGTGAGGAACTTCTCGTTAGCACTCTGTTCAGGGAAAGTGGTCTTCAAAGCATGTATTAGATGAAAGTGTTCAATGATTTGCAATTTCACTACAGTCTTTCATTCACAGTTTAAAAATGACCAGCAAATGCACAATTAATTACATAACAACTTAACTTTGACAGCTCATTTCTGGATCAGATAAAATAAGTCACAACTTTCTCATCTTGTTAAATGGTGTTTCAGTGCTTTGTGACTGTGCTTCATAGTTGTAGGGTCATATAATTAAAAATACATGGGTAAGAATGTTGTTTCCATTATCCTAATATGTAGTAGAAAATGCAGATTATTGCTTGTCTGTTTAAATCTATTACTGTGAAAGTGGATGTCTTCAACTTTCTCAGTCTGCATTAAAGGTAGGAAATACATAATATCTACTGGAGCTTTTATGTTCATTGCTGAAGTTCAGGCAAATACAGTTGAAAGACATATGGCTGAAACTATATAAGTTTCTAAAGAAAATTTCTTCTTAATGAGAAGAACTGAAGTTTTATTTTGCTGCTAAGAAATACTGTATTGTGTATAGTTAAAGGCCAAAGCGTGTTATCCTCTAAGTTCTATCTGCAATCTGTGTTCCTTTCAAACTCGGGCATTGATCATTGCCAGTAATAAATCCTATGAATTTTCTTTATTATAGAGAAGTAGCCTAGGGAAATTTTTATCAAGTATACTGTAATGCTGCAGATATATATGTATGTGCCAAGCACTTCCCCTTACTGCCTGCTGGCTTGATTTGCTACAACATTTTATTATTTATTAATTTGAAATGAATGAATAATCCCATTTACATGAGATGTCTGTTTCTGAAGTGCATATTGGAAATTTGTCTTCAACAGTAACAGACTCATAAATCACCTGGTAGGAAATCCTTAGGTTTTTTTGCTTTAGAGTAGCATAAAGTTCCCAAGGGAACTTTAAGAGATGTGAGGCTTCAAGTTTCACGATGTTTACATGTAGCACTGTCCACCTGAATTTAAAGGTTCAAGAGCATTGTGTGAAAGGTATTTTACATTTTTTCTTTAAAGTTAAAGCAGCAAAATGTGTAAGATGTTTAGATGCATATAGAAAGCAGTCGGGTTCTCAGGCTGGCTGAGGTTGGAAGGGGCCCCTCAAGATCATCTGTGCCAACCTCCCTGGTCAGTGCAGGCTGAGCTAGCGCAGGCTGCCCAGGACCATGTGCAGAGACGCCTGTGCTATGCAAATATTTTGGACATGTAGAATTATTATTGTTGTCTAGACTATCTTAAAAAAATTGAGGGGGAGAGCATTTGCAATTCTAGATGTAATTTTGCATATTAATTTATGCATCTATGTGACAGGCAAACTCGGTCTGTGTTGATTGTTTTGTTGGGCTGTCCGTCAGCTGATGAATAAGTTTAACAAATATGTTTGCTCTTGTACAAATCGGAAAGCAGATGCTGTGCTTGAAGTGCCACTGTACGCAGCATGAGCTTATACATGTTTGTTAAGAAGAATAAACACAAGTATGACAAGCTTTCATGTGAAGCTGCTAATTTCATCTAGCAGGTCACATTGTCATTATCTCTGACTTGAAACACAGTGGCAGCATTATCCCCCTCAGTCCTCCACACATTTCTCTCTTCTGTAGACCCTGCATGTTGGAATAAGGTGCTAGTTGTGAGGAATCCTTTGTTTTAGCTTCCAGTGTACTTAAACATGCTGACTTCACAGCACATAGAGCCTGCCCCTGTTCAGCAAAGCAGGAGAGTTAGTTGCTCTGGCTCTATTCAGATCTGTGAAGGCTAAGACTTTTGCAATGAAGTGTAAGAATATTTTGCCAAATCGACACCTTATCTGATGGAGGTTTAGCTTGGTCAACAAAAACTCTACAATCACAAGATCGTATGCAAAAAGTCTCATCTTCTCTATTTATTGCATGTGGCTTTGTTAACAGTTACTGTATTTCATGGCATAACTGTTGGAGCTGGATTTAAATACTTATTACCATTTGTGTGCGGTTACATATATTTCTTCTATGGAAAATAACTTTATAATTTTGGCTACTTGATTTGTCTTGTTATCTTTTTCATTAGAAATTCTGCTTCGCTTCATCCAAACCCTTTTAAATTCATGATTCTGTGTTTTTGAGTTGAAAATGAATGACATGCAGGGTAAATGTGAGGAGAGGCATTGTGCGCACAGGCCGTGTGTAACTGAACATCTTTAAGCTTAAGCTTTATGTGAACTCTCAAATAAGGTGGCTAGTTTCACTTTTATGAACAAAGCAAACAAATAAATTAATTCTAAATGTTTAAAATTGGCTGCATGTCTGATAAGAATATAATCCAAGAGGAGAAACATTTGACCGCTCTTGGCCCCTTTGTTATGCACATAGTCTGTCTTCACATCAGCTCTGAGTGAAAGTAGTGTTGTGATTTATGCTCTCCAGCACAGCCAGCTCATAAATCTTGCCACTGTTGAATCCTGTCTCATAGATTCTTTAGTCATTTGGAAGGCCTGTGGCTTTCCGATGACAGGTTACGTATGTTTGAATGATTTTTTTCTTCCAAATAAGATGATACTCTGTGTGTTCCTCAGCATTTTGTAGACCTGATATGTAGAGTGCTTTCAGAATCAACATAAAAACAGTACATGTCTTCAGGAATTTCTATAGTTTAAAGTGTATGTAACTTGGGATGTGGGTTGTTTGGGATTTTTACTAACTTGGATACAGATCATGTACATACATTAATATTGTGAAAATGTTACTAAGCAGTTGTTATAAGAGGCGGTTCTTGCTGAGGTGGTGCTGGGAAGTAATGCATTATAATTAAATTCCACAGAAAAATCCAGAAAGCGTTTCTATGAGGATACTTTACAAGCTCGCTGAAGGCAGCAGTCTCCTCTCACTATAAAAGCATGAAAACAAATGGTTCTAATTCTTCTTGTTTTCACAGTAATAACTGTCATGGGTTAAAATAGATATTTCCATTAAAGCACTTATATTAGGTTAGCTTAGCTTATTGAGAGATAACCATGACTTCCTTCTGAGGATGAAGAGGCAAAAAAAAATAATTAGTATCAAAGGAAGCTGCAGGTACTTTATAAGTAAACAAAGTCAGAAGTTATATGTATTTCTACTACAAATTTGACTATAAAGGATGATGTTTAAAAAACTTTCTCAGCTTATCAACACCTAGAAGCTTTCTTGTCGAAGTACACAAGTTTGACATCCATAAATGTAGCTTAGATCATACAGTTCATGTAGATCATATCAAGTATATTGAAGTTTAAACACTTTCCACGAATGTCTTGGAATTAATCTGCATGTCTTTCAAACTTCCAGTGCATCCTCACACCTGGAGTTGAAAAGCACTGACCTAGACCATCTGACAGCATCTTTATGATTTTCAGACCGGATGATACTTTAATGTCTAATATTCTTTCAAGGCAGCAGTGAGCAGGCCTGGAAGAGACCTTTGGGGGGAGTGGGACATGATATGGATTTATAACCCTTCTGTCAGTAAGATACAATCCCAGTTTTCCTCACTGGCCTGATACCAACATGTCCTGAGCTTTTTTAGCTCTGGACTGCTGTATTGACTTTCCATTAAACCTACTGTGATACCTACTGACCCATATATGTGTAGGTGTGAGCAGATGGACACCACCAGTGCGTTGTGCAAACAGCTATCATCGTTCCTATGTGCTACATAAGAAACTGCTTTGGGGTTTTCTTCCCTTAAAGGGCACAAGGAGTTCTGTAGCTATGGTAACACGCAGTTTAACACTTTTTTTCCTTAGGAGTAATGTTTGAATTATAAACTCAAATAAGTAGTGGCATATACAATTTGGAGACTGGCTGCTCTCCCCCTCTTCAAGAGAAACTTTTCTTTTGTACCATGCTGAGAAATCCCACATGTAATAAAACACTATTAATTTTATTGCATTGCACACATGCTATAAATGGTATTGATAGGTCCAGGCAACAGGAAAAATTTAATTATTTAAATAATCTTTATGTAAATTCTTAGTTTACTTATCTGTCCTCTTCTGTTGATGTGTAGGAATAGTGGGGAGAATTTACTTGCCCTTCTACTGAAATAACATGCAGGTATGTATTACTTTTATTCCGTAAAGTTAGGATAATAAAGTGCTGGTAAGGATCTTGCTCATGTTTCTGGGGATACTAAAAAGATATTAAAAGCTGTGTGCCATTTTCCAAATGCACAGTAGAGACTAGAGAAATGCCATTGCTGAAGCAAGGCAGCAGTGCCTGGTGTAACGACTTGCCCAAGCTGTGAATAAGGTCTCAGGCATTCAGACCCAACCAGTTTGAAAGGAGTGGCTCCTGCCTTGGCTGCCTAGGACCATCTCCTTAAGCAGAAGCATTTTGCTTGTTGCCCTTCCATGGTACCCGAGACTGGGATGTCACCATCAGTTCTGTAACCAGCATCTCTAACTGTTATATGTGGCTCCCCTCCTTTCTTGTCTGTGTAGGCTTCCTGCTTCATTTTGAGGGAATAGAGAGGTGCAAAGCTATTGAAGATTATTTTTTTTGTGCTCAACTACAGCAGTGTCCCTCTGGTCTCCTGAGAAGACTAAAGCTGCATGGCAGTGGCTTAGCGTCTGCTGTAGCTACCAATGCATCCACTTTCCCAACAGGACATGTGCATGTGTGGGTTTGGAGAAAACCACAGGGGATAGCTGGGATAGCACGGGGCTACCAGCTCCACGGGGCTGATGTGATGCCGTGCATCCAGCATCACCCCCCTGCCTCCACCCTGAAGCTTCCTAACCTCTCTCTCGCCCATGCATGTGTCTTGAAATGTGTCTTGATGTTTAATTCATAACACGAAGCTTGTGATTAGGGGAAAGTAGCTGCATCAGATTTGGAGCTGGAGGATCTGCTGTATCAATTTACTTAAGTTAGGCAGAAACTCACCATCAAGCGTTTTGGCAGGGGACCAGCTAAGCATTACTGTCGCATTTGATTCTTTATTAGGCACTGTAAATGGATATTGGAGTTCAGAGAAAATAAGATCTAGCATAACTACTGGCTTAATTTGGGTATGTTGAATGGGTTTACACCAAGCTTTGGCTTGTTTACGTTCAATTAGATACAGTATGGGAAAAGATTTATGTGATAATCCATACCAAAGGGCCAGTTACTAATGAAGACATTGGTAATTCTATGACTAATTAAATTTCATCTGAGCTAATTACTGAGGTATTCTAATTCAGAAGCCTCAAGCTGCAGATATTGAAAATCCATTTATTTAACTCAGCATTTACTTAGTTTGTCACCCTAGTTGAGAATACATATTCAATTCTAAAACATTTCCCTCGGGTCTGCCTTTCTTGCTATGGGTGTGTGTCCACAGAGAATTCATTTCTATTTGAAGTCCAGTAGAAAATGGTCTTCTATACATCCAAGTCCACAATAATTGAAGCCCAAATCCAGTGGGGTGGGTTTGTTGTTGGTTTTTTTTTTTTACTAGAACAAAAACTGGTTTTGAAGAGAGTTGAATCCAAAATCTTGTGTCATTTTTGCAGTCATTCTTTCTGCACATGCTATCTCCTGATGTATCATGATATGTAAATTTTGTTCTAGTAGCTATAGCATGATCTTATATGACTACAGCAGATAACAGAACCTAATTGGAGAGGAATCTTGACTTATCTGTAATCAATTCAGAATTTGGTTGGACTGAGCTTAACGAAAAATCTCAAATGACTAAGGACCTGATTCTACTTGCATTTGAGCAAAGCTTATAGAGTTATAGAGCTTATATAACTTTTACAGTGATTTATCAATTGCCTGATACAATGTTTAAAAAGTAATATTATTTTAAACATGGCAAACTTGTTGTTTCAGTGTTCATCATTATTATTCTATGAAACTACTTCACAGACATTTTCTGTGATCAAATTTACTTTGAAAAATCTGTAGCTGGTTCTTGACAGAACCAAAAGGGATTTTTGTAATCTACTTGCAAAGTAATATTGACTCGAGCACATCCTCTTTTAACTATGTTCTACCTTGTTTAGTTTATCTGGTAATTTATCTGCTCTCTTTGTCTTGCTATCATTTTCTTTATTTTTGCCTTCTCTGTCCAAGGTAGTGTGTGCATATATATTTTTAGTACTGCATATACGATGAGCATCCTATCCTGTCATTCCTGTAGTATTTTATGGTCTGCAGCAGTATGTCAGGTTTCACAATTCTGTTACCTAAATATCAACAAACTTTAGTGAATTCCACTTCTGATAGATCATGACTGACTTCCTAATTAATCTAGGCTCTGTCTTTCTCTTCTGTCACCAGACTATTGTTTTACTTATTATAGAATGCTTATTTTTTCTATCTTTTCATTCACTGTCCTTTCCCATTCAGAGGAGTATTTTTACGGAGAGAATGCCTAGTCTGTTCCTGCATCTGTCTCATTAATTAGGTGATTTTTCTTAAGATTGTTCTTCTCTTGACAAGTATCCTAAGCACCTGACCATTAAGTCAAAGGCAATGTGTTATTTTCCCTTTTATCAATTGTGACTAAATCTAGACTTTTTTTTCTATGTGCTAAACAATCAAACTCAAAATGAAACACTTGTTTAAAACAAAATTAAATAAATCTTACTGGTTTAAACTATTAAGATATTCTTCAATTTTGGTTTTTCTCTCATTGGTTTTGCTACCACACTGGGAAACTGGATATTTGGTCAGCCTGGTAGAGAGGGGACAGGCCCTTTAGCAGCATGGCTGTGGGATGCATTGCTACTGAGGAAGTGGAATATACATGAAAATGTTTGACTCTGTTTTGCTGGGTGCTGTTGTACTGGATGATCTTTTGTTCTGAAAAGCTATAAAAAGCTACCAGGCTACTTAAGAAGTATGGTAAGGCTCAGAAACTGGAGCTGTGAAACATTGTTAAAAGGAGTAAACAAAATGAGTACTAAACCAGTGAATAAAAACCTAAGTATTGAAACAAACCTTTTCCTTACTAAATACTAAGCACAGTGTCACATAGGACACTACATTTCAAGCAAAGTCTACATTTTCTTCAAGCTAGTAATGATATTTCTAGGTAGTATGTTGCTTGAAAATGCTTTCCTGTAAAGGTGATGCGTAAGAAATATTACTACCCTGTCATGTGCCTAGCCCTAGATAGGAGATTAGTGTTCTCAAAACCTAGAAATTCTCAAGATCTGGTTTTTGAAACAGGTTGAAATCATTCCTGGTGTTAATGATCCATAGTTTCCACCAGCAGTGCAATTGGAGGCCCTGAAAGATCTGCTAGAAGCTACTGCACCGAATAGAAACCCTCAATGATCTCCAGGCCATCCATCTTCCCCAGCAGCCTGATATCTCTGGGACCAACCTCTTACACGGCTCTGCAGCGAGGCACGGTCTTGCCTTGGTCGTAGTGTGGGAGACCTGTTGGGGAACTGTATCCAACTCTAATGCCAAATGAAAGGATGTAATTTTTATGTATGGTATTCTGGTGATGGAGCTGTGGGAAGTCTGTGTCTGAGAAGTTGCTTTGATGGAAAAACAGGCTTGAATTGTGAAAACTCCTGACAACATTCATTTTGCAAGTTAAAAAGAAATGGTACTCAACTTGTTTGCTATGCTACTTTTCATAAATAATTCAGAAATTAGAATTTCAGTTTTAAGACTTCTCTGTAACACATTTACCCACTTTTTCACCTTTCATCCCCTTTAAAAATTCAATCAGGTTAAGAGCGTTTTAATGCAATTCTAATATGTGCATCACCCGGATTTTTAGATTAAAGTAGAAAATGGATCCTTGTGACTGTAAGTGATGTTCAAGGGTTGCTTTAGGAATGATAAAATTCATTCCATTTAGTGTGTGTTGTGATTAAAATACTTTCCAATTTAAAAACACGTCTGCCAAAGATCACCTTCAGTGCTAGAAAGTTTATATATTGTATGCTTTGACCTGCTCTGGAAACAGTAAGTGAAATCAAAGTATTTTACTGCTAGTAACAGTGAAGACCGCAGCTTGGTACCTTTGAACAGAAAGCTGGTTTGTAACTTGTGCAGTGAATATGGCTGGGTGATCCCTGCAGTGCTCAGTAGTTGTTGATTTAGATGTGGCAGCTGCTCATATGCAGAAGTGATGGGCAGATGTTTAAAACTCTTAAGAGTTAAACATAAATCTGTGTGGACTAATTCATTGTAAAGTGGCTTCTGCAAGTTTGAATAAGTCATCTTGTTTCAAACAAATACCTCTTTCTGCCTGACACCTGGTAATTGAGGGATGAAAACTAGAACGATCTGTAGCAGCAGAGTGCTCAAGGTTATGATCTACTGGTTGCCCATGAAGCTGAATGAAGGTGGAGTTTCTAACTCCTCTGGCAGAAAGAGGGAAAGCAGCAAAGATCAGCATTAACTGGCCAACTGGTGGTCTACGTAATCTGGAAAACAAGAAATGATTGCAAGTGTGAAAGGGCAGTGTGTTATTTGATATGTTAGTATGGTGAGTTAGATATGAACTTTAAATGGAAACTTTAAACGGAAACTTTAAACTTTAAAGTGAAAGTGGAGTTGTAAAAAGGAAGGAGGAAAAAGGTTCCAATAACTGGCAAATGGCACTGTAATACTATAGGTTATCAGTTAAATATACTTCTCTTAAAGCTGGCTCTTCTCTTCATGTATCCTGTAGTTGGTGGCTGGAAAAGTCAATACCAGAACGTGTCTCTTTCACCTTGTCATAAGTATTACATGTGTGCAAGTGCTTGGGAAGAACAAAAAGGTTACGAAAATGATCTTTTCCACAATTCCAAAGTGGAAAAGCAGAGAAACTTTACAAACCATGTTTTCATGCTGAAATCTTTATCTGTAAGTTTATTTTTTTAATTTTAACTTGATAATTTTTTATTTAGAATATAGGCATAAAACTAACTGGGAGTGACTGATTAGGTCATTTTCATTTTAAAGACATATTTAAGGGGAAAACCAAGAGAACCACTTTAATGGTAAAATCCTAACGCTTCTGACAGGCATGGGAACAGCCCATAACGTGAAGGGGAAGTTAAGAAAAAGCCCATGAAATTAAGGAGAGTCTTTCTGTTGACTTCACTGGGACCTTCTCAGTTAACTCTAAGTTTTACAGTTACTGTAAAATAAAAATGGGGTTACCTATGTGGCCTTGGTTTGAAAAGCTTTTGGTAAGTTGTCACAATGGCTTATCTTGCATTTAATGTATGTGATTTAATATATTAAGTCCTAGGATTTATCAGCATAAGATGAGTTCAGGTCATGGGCTCATAAATGAAATAAGGCAAGTACAGCTTTCTGGTTAACCCAAGTCAGTGCAACTAAAACACGTGCCACATAATAGTGTCAGCATTCCTGAGGTGTTGTATCTTTTTACAGGGAAATTATATATTTTGTGGAATTAAAACCCACTTACTGGTTGTATTTTTCATAGAGGAAAACATTATGTGAAGTATTCATATCTGACCTTTGGACTTTCTGACCCGAGAAACTCGAATAAGATGAATGTTACAGTGCATCGATCCATGTGGAAGTGTAGAGCTCTACCGCAGTACGTACTTCAGTTTAAGGTAGAAAGAAAGCTGAGAAAAGACCATTCTTCAGTGCCTTCGAAGCTTGTCTCCTACATGTTTTTAATGTCTTCACGGCAGGCAGTGACTGTCAGATTTATTTTTTTTTTCCTTTCTTCTCCTAATGCAGAGCACTTCTGAAGAAATTTGATCTTTTCAGATGAGTTCAATTTAAGCTTGATACAGCTCTGTAGTGTCAGGTTGCATTTGGGTAATTTTCTCATGCTACTACTTATTTTCTGAAAATGTTTGTAGCATTTCACAAAAGCCAGAGGGTGAGATTAGGCTTTTTTCCTACTAGTGAGAATCTTGCTCTGCTTTTCTCTACTGGATGGGCAGGGTTGACAGTAGTTTTGGGAGTATTTTCCATGACTGAGTCTGTTCTACCACAGTTGTTGCTGTAACTGAAATACAGAAAAATTGTATTTCCAAATGGTAACATTAGTTGTGTTTTCTGATATGTTGAGTGTTATCCCTAAGATAGTTCTGTGCTTTTCAGGTAAGTAGTTCAAATACGTAAATAATTGCATAGTACAGGAATAGGGTGATACCCCTTTGAATGGCTGCAATGCTTTTTGTGCATGTGGGTGACAAGTGGTGAGCTACTGGAAGTATTTGAATAGAACAGTCTTGTCACCAGAAATTCCCATTGCAGAGTCAAATTTTATTTAGCTATTTCTATTTTGGTTCTTTGAAACATACAAAGAATGGAAAAAACCTTATTGAAAGCAAAGCATTTTGCTTGAATTAGTATCCTTAAAAACCAGCAGATAGCTAATAAATATCAGATGAGTTGTAACAGGCTTTTCAGACGAAACTGAAAAGAATGCACTAGCATTGCTTTAATTTCTTTTACATGTCTGTCTTAATCTTATTCTATTGAACACATATTTTGCAACTTCTAGTTTTTATTAAAATAGGTTTGAAATTTCGAAGTACATACTTTGTTCACATATCTTAGCTGCCTGCTGGGTTAAAGCATGACACTAAACCAGAGACCCAGATGTTTGGTCACTCCCCTCCCACTCTCTCAGTAGGATGAGGGAGAGAATTGAAAAGAAAAAGGTAAAACTCATGGGTTGAGAGATAATTTAATAGCACAGAAAAGGAAGAGAATAGTAATAATGGTAAAAATATGCATCACTTGTTTTGTATAATGTATAATGCTCACCACCTGGAAGCAATACTTGGCTAGTTCCTGGGCTGTGCTGCCTACTGGCCAGTTACAGAGCATGATGTCATATGGCATGGAATATCCTTTTGGCCAGTCTGGTTCACCTGTCCTGGCTGTGTCTTCTCTCAGCTTCTTGAATGCCCCCTCCCCCACCCCCACCTTCTTGTTGGCAGGCCACTATGAGAGGATGTAAAGTCCTTGACTGGTTAGTGGTAATAAAAATATTAGTGTGTTACAACAAAGTTCTCATCCCAAATCCAAACCACAGCACTATACCAGCTGCTAGGAAGAAAATTAACTCTATCCCAGCTGAAACCAGGACATGTGGGAAGAAAATTAATTTTAACCTGTTGAATAAAGATTTAATATATACTTTTGTTTCTCTGAGCTAAGACCTCATCTTCAGTCCACTTAGGTAAGCAATTGGTAAGGTGTTTCAGTAGTATTTTGTTCTTCAGGTCTTTCTCCACTTCCACAAGACAGTGTTGTCTGGACACTTCATGTAATAAACATGCCCAGCTATTAATAGAGAAATTGGAATGTGTCCTACTACTTATGTATCTGGAGAATATTGCTGCTATTTAGTAGCAAAAGTCTACAAAATTAGTCTCATTTGACATTTAGAAAATTAATGATTTTAGTGAATTTGTTCAAAGATCACATCTCTCAATCCCTTCTGCTGGCATAGCTATGGGCTGTAAAACCACTCACTGCCTCTCCCAACCTTCATGATTTAAAGCATAACACTTAAGTCAAACTGAAACTGCTTTGTCTCACCTTGAATGCTTGACGTATAAGCAAATGTGAAAATGTGAGTGCTGTTTTATGAGGCACTAGTCCATTTGCTCAGCAAAGAGGATGGACAGCTGGGAGAATTCACCCCATCAATCATAGAAATCATAGAATCTTTAAGGTTGAAGGACACCTCAAAGATCATCTAGTCCAACCGTCCCCCCGCACTTATTACTCACTAAACCATTTCCTTCAGTAC
>VWZZ01004447.1:0-42061 GCA_013399095.1 Psophia crepitans
CTTGAGGTCTCTTCCAACCCTTACGATTCTATGATTCTGTGCCGTACCTTACCGTATGGTAAGCACACGTACTGTAAGTACTCAGTAAAATACTTACAGTTTTGATGATTGGGGGCATCGTAAGTAAGCATTAACAGGAATGTTTGTTACTTTGAATTTTAAATGTTTACAACACAGCATGTGTCATTCATTTGGAATAAACAGAGAGCTCTCCTCTGTCTGTGCAATAATTCTGGTTAAAGCGATGGGTTGAACCAAGAAGGAAAACCCTGGATTGCAGTTTATTGCGAGACCCTGGGTACCTTGTTTCTTAGTGAAAGGCAGCTGCAACTTAATAACCTCTTTTCACCAGAGGGGACTACATAATGGCCATATAGTGAAGTACTTCTGGCCTCGGATGAAAATTACTGAGCTTGAGTGTCAGCGTGCTTGGCAGGAAGATACCTGTTATCTCCAGGCTCCCGTAATTGCTTGGTATTGTGGCGTTAGCCATTAGCTGTGTGACTGCCTCTTCGTAGTTATTTTGTTTGGTGTATGTAATTGTCCTGTAACTGAGAGAAATAGTATTTACCAAAGTGATTAATTTTAGATAGTTGCTCTGTTTTGCTACATTTTTAATGAATGCCATGGTTGGTTATTAGGAAGTATTGTCCTTATGATACGATAGGACAACTATTGTGTTTTCTTCCATGCTAACCTACGTTTGAATCCCTTCCAAGTGCTGGGATCACTTGCATTGGCATTGCGGGTTTATTTGAATGCAGTTATATTGTCAATTACTATATTAAAGCTGTTGATAGTAAATTGTTCCCCATAACTAAGTGCCAGTTCTTAGGTTTGAGTTATAAACTGACTACTTATTACATTCAATTTGCATTTCAGATCCATGTCATAAAGCCAGTATTACCAAAACTGAACAGTTTGTATGAGCATGCTATATCAGGGGAAAAAGGTAAGACCTAACTTTTTTTCTGAAACCTCTCCTCCATATTAGGCAGTTAAGTCACACTTTTTTTCTTTACTGTTTTAGTAGCAGCTTTTTGTTATGTTTTGTTTCTCAAATTAGCTATTTTCTGGGTGGCTATTCCAGTTTTTGTGGGTCTGCGTTATGCATAGGTTGCTTGGCAAACATGCACAGGCAGCGCTCTGCGAAGCGACAAGACCAAATCCTAGCGTATGCTTATTGCTTGCTTTACTATCATGAAATATTTTTTTTTTGTCAGCAAACCCAACTAAATGGTCCTTTTTCACTATGTTTTGCTTTACTTAAGCTAGTGTGAAAATACTGCCAGAGGTTCTTGGAGTGAGTCGTATGAGCCAAGTTACCTGCACAACTCTCTCCTTCGAAGTGGGGAGAGAAGAAATAAAATGAGTGCTGAGACAGCATGGTGAAGGGTGTAATGTCACCTTTTGCAGGGCAAAATGTAACACATCTAATTACATAGTGCAGGATGTTAGAAGTTAAAGTTCAGAGACTTGTCAAGTGGGAAGACTGTTAATGTGAAAGTGTTGCAGGTGAATACAGTCGTGAGAGTTGCAGGAAGAAGAACATGGGTTTTGCATTTGTTGGCCATTTTAATTTGTAACTACTAAAATTTAAAGGGTAAGTTTTGAAAGCCGTGTCAATAAACATTTTTGTTTTGGAGATTTAGCAGGATACTTTTATAAATCTAATAGCTATAATAGTATTTGTGAAATATCCTGTGAGTGGACTGTGATGTCCGGAATGTCAGTATGTTGTGTGTCAGTATGTTAACGTTTCACTGTCATTTCTGTGTCAGTTGAGAAGAATTTGCTTTTGTAACAGGTTGTTGGTTGTTTCACCCATCGTGGCACATGTGCATCTATAAACGAATGTTTGAGAGTGAGAACAAAACACTGATGAAGGAAGGCATTCTTCATTTTCTGGAGCTTTATGAAACAAAACATCTTCCAAATGCACTTGGTTTTTCAGAGGTAAGGTTGATACTGTTACTTGCCAGAATAAACATCTGTTTGTAATATATCTTAACACTAGTAGTGTTGGAATTAGACATGTTCTGTAAAAATACCATCTTATTTAGCTGGTCAAGTGACAACAATAGTTATAAGTGGCATCAAAGATATAATTACGTGAAAAATAGCCTGTCTAGAGGGAATGCGTTTTTGAGTGCAGCCATTCATTCCTGTATTTCAAACCAAAGCTCTCTAATCACAGTCGGCTCCCAATTTATTGAAATTGTTACCAGAAGTTAAATTCTCAGAGGGGTGATTGATGCTTCACATTTTGAGAGCCACCTGAACCTTTCCAAAATTATTAATTAGTGTTAATTGATGGAACAGAGTTTTGGATAAACCTGGTCAACAGTCTGTGCATAGTGTCTCCTACTCAAGGATGGATTTTGAAGGTCCATTGCTAGATAACCCTGTGAGGAGATGAATACCTCTGTAGTATATTCAGTATAACAATACTGTATCCCATTAAAAGCCACACTTTCAAGTATTGCATATGTGAGAAGAAATACTGTAAATTTGAAGTTCTTGATTTTTTTTTTATTATTAGTATCATTTATAGGTTGATTCCCCAACCAGCCTACGCATTAGTAAGGAATAATCTATATTATACTATTATTTCTTCCTTCTCTCCTTCATAGAAGGAGTGTTAACCTCCAAGGTTAACGTTTCTGATTTACACAAATTAAGCCAGCCTCTTGAAATCCAGTCACCCTTAAAACACACCCTAAATCTTTCTACTTGTGTTGGTCCCTAGTCTTCTTTTTATTTAATGTTTAAATATCTTTTCTCCATCCATTTCCCAAGAGGATTTCTTACTTGCCTGCACCTTTCACAGTGCTCTGTGAAATGGTACCTAGTGAAAAAATTCTTTGCTAGTTTATTCTCCTGTTTTCCCTTCTCTTTAATTTCCTCTTCTTTTTGTTCATACTGGTTACTACTGGCAAGGATGTTCTCTGATTTCTGACTCTGTCCTTTTAAAGTCTGGTGAAATAAGCCTGGTTAGCTTCTATGTAAGTGCCCTACAAGTGTACATTTAGCTGTTGTTCTTGTTTCCTTTTATCAGTTTGTTATTGGACCGTTAATGGATGCCCTTTCAGAAAGTTCTCTCTATAGCAGGTAGGCCACTGATTATTTTTTTTTTTAATTTTTTATAACTATATCAACTATTGGAAACGGATTCTAATAATACTGGCTTGAGTATGTGGATAAGGTCTTGCATAAAGGAACACACATTACTAAATAGATGGTGATGCTAAACCCTGTGATGGGTAAAGAGTTTTTCATGTCTATGAGTAAGATGAAGTAGATTCAATTCTATACTAGTAATAGCAGCACAGTGATGCCTCTCGGTCCTATTTTATACCTGGTATTTGAAATACTAATTTGGAAATGAAGTGAGATATGATAAATGAATAACATGAGAAGATAAGAAAATACTTTGCTATTTTCTTGCCATACAGAAAGAAGGCGCTGTTCTAATCGTTGCCAATCCATAACTGAATAACTGTTTTTTCAGCAGTGCCTGATTATCTTTTGGGATATTAGTACTTCTTCACAGGAGACCGTTTGAGGTTGACAGGTGATGGTGGTCTCTCTTGGAGTAAATACATAAAAAACAGATGAAGGTTTGAGGCGTTGCAAGTTGATCAACATTCAGCACACTGATGGCATTCAGTCCTTCCGCTAGTTGTACGGAGAGTACTGAGAATGGGGAACAGTGTGTTGAATACCCTTAGCATTATGCCAGAGCAGTGGCTTGGGGGATTTGGCTAGCGATCTGAAACTCTGTTCAGAATGACGTTGGAGGAGCCTTGACTGACTGACCTTGTTAGGCAGCTGGGAAAGTTGACACTGTCTATTTATGCACTTTTTTTTTTAAGGGGAAAAAATGTGACTGTCACTTGTTAAACTGGTGATCAGTTTGGATTGGATGGTTCTGGATGAAGTGTAGTCAAAATAGGTTGCTTTATCTAAACATGACAGGACAAACCTGACCTTTTTGGGGTCTCACGGCAGTTCACCCTTTTCTTGTCTCAGCTGGCTGGGGTCTGCTTTCCATAGACATACACTGATGGGAAGTCAGTGAGGGAAGCGCTGAGTGTTTTGGTGTGTATGTTGGTGCTGCATTAGTTCGATGCTTCATAATCTTCTCTTAGCTTCTGTATGTCTGGTGGAAGTGTTGGGATGTGTAGAGGAGAGTGTGTGTTTGAGAACACCCGGAATATGCAGAGTTGTTATGGTTAGTGTCAGGCTGTATGAGAGAGAACTGTAAAAATCTCATGACTGATGCTAGTCCTCGGTAGCTAGGATCCTGAGACTCCTGGTGGGCACAGACCATCTCTGTTGGTCTCATGGAGTACTTCTTGCACCTTCACTTAAAACTTTCTGTGCTGGTCGGTAGTGTTTTTTTATACTGACTTTATAATCTTGCTCCCCAGCACGCTTGTGCAGTTAATGTGTCTTCACTGTCCTCCAGATCAGACTGGTCGCATCCCTGCTCCGTGCTACTGATCTTGTCCTGTGGGCCTTGGCAGCCCACTCCTGGAGGCCAGTGTCATTCTGTGGGTGCAGACACGGGGATGACCTGACTGACATTTTTTACTGTGGGCTCAACATAAGATGCTCTCAGGCCTGAGGAACTTGACTTCAGGCTGTGGGTGAATGCCGGAGTGTGCTACCACCACGTTCTTGTAGGTGACTGAGGAGAGTCATGCTGTTGTGACTGACCCCATCCTCTGCATGTTTGCTGGGTGCTGCTGGAATACTGGGATAAGCGGAGGACGCAGGCTGATGCACTCCATCTCTGTGGCCTCTTGGAGCAGTCTCTGCAGCAAATTAACCTACTTGTAGCTGTTAACATGCCAGTTGTTTATTTGATGTTTTAAAACCCCACAGGACTCCAGGTCAGTTAATGGGAACCTGTCCTCCTTTGGGGATGAGGCTACAGAAGTTTTTGGCTACTTATCTCATGCTTCTTCCAGAGGAAGAGAAAGGTATGCTTCAATTTCACCTTTTATATATAATTTTTTTAAAAAATAAAGAAACCAAATCAAAGCTGTGGGCCCATTTTGCATATCTCACGTAAACCTTTACCACTATTCTTCTGCATTACTTGAGAGGAAAAGAAAGTAGTTCTCCTTGTGGCGGTGGAGTTTCCAGAGAAGAGAGGGATCTTCACACTCTCTGAGGGATGCTGCAGTATTAAGATCCAAAATTGTTTTAGGGGCAAACTGAAGATGACTTTTTTTTTAATTAAAAAAGCCAGAAAACCCCCCTCAGTTCTGAAGGTGAACAGTATTTGCAGATTCTTTTTTCTTTATTTGTCAGTATGGATAATACTGTGCTGAGCAAAACCCTTAGAACTAATCACAACCCATGCAGTTAGGCATTCAAAAGAGCCAGTCCAAGTCTGAAGCTGAGTATGGTACTTTTATTGTGAGGTTGGATGGAGACCAAATACCAGAAATTTTCCCAAATTTTGGTGTTAGCCTAGCCTGAAGAGAGGGAGCAGCCTCTGACCAGAATTTAGTATCTGGTCTAATTGGATTACATAAGGGTAGAACCAGCTCTGTTCAGTGTCCTGTATCTACAGGTACATATTCTGGTAGGAAACACCTTACATGTTTGGAATGCCATTGGAGCTGCGGTGTCCTGTTGAGGCTTGCTGTGGCCATGCTGATGTCCATTAAACTGGTTAAATTGCCATGTACTTTGGTCTGCCATCGCACGGACTGAGTAGCAGCTTAAAAAAGGCAGTGCCTAGTACTTAAAACAATTGGAGTTAAAATTGCATTACTGAATATGGTGATTAGTGTAGATCACTACAGTCAAAATGTGGTTTATTTCTGGTTGTCTCTTCTACATATTACCATACTGACAGACTTCTTTGGAATATACTTTTTTCATTGAAATAATTAGGAAATTCTGATAATCTGGTCAGTGTTTATAAATAGCTAAACCGTGGGAGGCAACTGGACGAGGCCAAACTCTTTTCAGTGGTGGGTAGTGAGAGAACAAGGGGCAATGGCCAAAAACTGGAACACAGGAAGTTCCACTCAAACGTGAGGAAGAACTGCTTCACAGTGAGGGTGACGGAGCACTGGGACAGGCTGCCCAGAGAGGTTGTGGAGTCTCCCTCTCTGGAGATATTCAAGACCTGTCTGGATGCCTACCTGTGCAGCCTAGTGTAGGGCACCTGCTTTGGCAGGGGAGGTGGACTTGATCATCTCGAGAGGTCCCATTCAACCCTACCAATCTGTGATTCTGTGAAGCTATTCTGTTGTCTTTCATTTAATTTTTAGAAATGATCATAACACTCCTGCTGGGATTTGTGTCATTTAAGTGCATTGGAGAGCAAGAAATCACTCTGGACTGTTTGTTTTGTGTACTTTTATTTTAAGGTAGCTTCCTGTTAAAATTTATTCAGAAGATGACAAGTAGGCATTGGTGTGCAGTTCCCATTTTGTTTCTTTCTATGGCTCTGGCCTATATCCCTGCATGTAAAGTACTGGGCGCTGAAGGACTTCATGCTTTAAGGTAAAATGTACGCTGCATTGTTTTCTTACAGACTTCTTGTGAAGAAATGTGCTGAGCATCTTGAGAGCCAGGATTTAATTCATGTTTGTTACTTCTAGGAGGGTGTGAAGGCTGTGCATGGGAATGGAAGGTTCTGTCTCCTTTATGTCTAATTCACAAAGGAATTTAAGAACCAATGTATTGGTTATATCTCCGTGTCACTTAAAAAAAAAAAAAAGTGTTTTGCATTTCAGTCCTTTGTCATCACTTTCCCTGGTCTTCCATACTTCCTAACTGATATAAATCAAACTTCTTCCTTTTTTTTCTAATTACATTAAAGCCTAGTTTAATGGTGGTGGAGGCTATATCAAGGGACAACCCACAAAATTGAAAACTGAACGAGTTGTAAATGAAAGGTTAGGTGAAAGTTTCTTGGCATCTGTTTGTCCTTAATCACACTGATGTTTCCTACGTGTCTGCTTTCACTTGCTAGAGCCACTAAAAACCAGTAATTATTCCAGTTTAATCAGATTTGAGCTTTGAAATAAAAACCTTACTGGTGGTTGAACAAATATTGGATAAAAGTAGTTTAGAAAAAAAAGGCAGAGTCAGACACAACCCTGCTGATAAAAGATCATTGAAGGTTCTTCCAGTTTTATGCTACAGTGAGAATTTGATGGCAAACATATTTCTGTATTTGTTACAGACAGAAATGCAAATATTACATTATCAGTTTGAACTGATGCAGTCATGGGGTTTATTTCTTTAGTTTTGGTTTTGTTTTGCTCCCTGCTCCTGCCCCCCCCAGCTTTTTATCTTGTCAGGTATATGTTTATCCAAGTTTTAATGCCAGTTTTTGAAAGTACGTATAGCAGTAATCTTGGTTCCAGGTTGTATGCTGCCTGACCAGGCAATGATTGTGTTATACTTAGTAGAATATGTTAAATGCAGTCTAATGTATTGAAAATTATTAATAAACAGCAAATACATGAAAATGTTTAAACTTCGTGTGTGTTTCTACAGTGAATTTTTTTCCCCTTTCCAGAGACGTCCTCCAGTGTACTATGATTACACATCAGATTTTGTTGCGTGGAGCTGCTCAGTGTTACCTACTTCAAACAGCTATGCATTTGACAGACGTGGTGAGTTCAGTTTTGGATTTGTTTTCTCTTCTTGGTAAAACAGAAGTACACTAACACTTTTACAGGGTAAACAGGTAAACCTGCTAAATACTATGTGGAACAACTGATTTTGCTAGATTTGCAGCAATTTTTTTAGTAACTACTTAAAAAAAATTCTACTGTGGAAGTATGGTTATGCTTCTCTTCACTTTGGTTTTCATAAGGTGTGTTTTTTTCATTGCCTTTTATTAGTTGAGTTTTTCTTGTAGGGTTTTCATGCAGTAGTTACGGAATAGTATGATATCCACTGTATAAACTCAGCTTTTAACTTGCAGAAACTAAATGGACTTTTCTGAAATACCAAAGAGAATAGAAGTATTAATACCAGAATGCTAAAACCATCATTAATATTGAAATAGCAGGACCTTAATTATTCAGTAGTCAAAGTATTCATGTTTTGGTTGCCTTATAACCTATTTGCTTTCTGGATGAGTAGACTGTCTTCTGTGCTGTGTGTTATGGCTATAAACTTGACTGAGCAGAATTTCCTTTTGGAAATACAGAAATAGTACTTATTGGTGACTCTTACTCATTTACATACATTATAATTTAAAAGGTGTCGTCAGTGAATAGCACTATTCTAGTCATTCGTTAACTTTGAGATAGATTTTAATTCTTGGGAAAATTAAATTATATACCTTGGTAACTTAAGTTGGTCCAAAAGATGCAAAAACGAGTCTGTTGTGGAAAGGAAAAAGTCAGTTTCTTTTTTCTGAAATTTTTGCCAGATGACCACAGACTTCTTGAGTCATTATACAGATGTTGTCTGTTGAATATTATGTTGGCAATTATTGTATCTTGATAAATTTCTTCAGGAGAAAGTGTCCCTCCCAGAATTTTCAAGCTTTCTTCTATCCCTTCGACCAGAGGAGTCCCTAAGGAGAGATGCCATGATATGGGTAGAGGTGAGAACTGAAGCTGGTTTTATGTTCATCAAATGTTTTTTTAATACCTATACAAATGCATGATTTATTATTGCTAGTTTAAGTATTTAGCTACTTTAGCTTTGGTACATTCTGGAATTTCTGGATGTGGAGTCCTGATGGATTTGTTCCACTTAAAAGCTGTGATTTTTCTTAAAAAAATTATTTTATTTTTTAAAGTCTATAGAGGGGTTGATGTTAACCCTAAACCAATTATTCAGCAGATTCAAAACGGAAGAATTGTAAGTGATTTAAGTTAAGGAAAGGTGGGCAGGAAAGAAAATAGGACTTTCTTCATGCAGACGTTCTCAGTTCTGCAGAAGAAAAAGCGCTTCCTTGAGGCAGAGGGTTTTTTTAACTCCTTCAGAGCTTGTATGCCCCAGAGCTTTGTGGTGCCTAGAATTCATCTCGTATTGCAGCTATTGGGTGTAACTATATCGAAATGCAAATCAGAACCAGGTCTTACTCAGACTTTTCATCCCTGAATACTGGTTCTTTAGAGCCTTCTGCGTGTTCATGGAAGTCCTGGTCTCCTGCATTCTTTGCCAAGGTGATGGGAATTAAATGACTATTGGTAAGCTGTAACTGTATCTGTAATCTCTCCCATCAGGGATCCATACTCACTGTACATGGTTGGTAACTTCGTGGAGAGTGCGAAGCAGGGCACCTTGCGGAATCCAGAGACCCACGATTTGGGCTCTCTGCTTTTAATAGGTGGATGTAGCATCCTCAGCTGAAGCTGCTCTTGCTCATCAGAGTTTACAAGCAGTTGTATGTGTATATAATATACATTCTCTTTGTGGCTACTTCCTTCTCATTTCTCCTCAGCTATGCATTGCAAAAATTTCACTTAGTGGAGGAGCCTGCTATTTTGTAAGGTTGCTTTATCTTTAGAGGGGGTAGTCTGCTAGTATGGTGCATATTTCCCCTTCTTTTAGTTCTGAAGTTACTGTCCAATATAATGTGGATCCTGAGACTCTCTGAATGGGCCAGTATATGGGCCAAAAAAATTGTGTAAGAGCTGCGTCTGATTTGCATGTTGTTTGGATGAACCCGGCACTGGTAGGAATAACACGGTAGTATCAAAGGGAAAAATGTGCATACCACATAGAGTGAGATAGTAAATTTAATATTTCCAGAGGATGTACGTCATATGTCTTTGCAAGGTGCAAAATGCTATGAAAAAGCCTCCCAGAAGAAATCATTTTATATTTCCAATATACTGGAGCCAACTGACGATGTAGCCATAACTTTGGTTGGTTGTACAGTAATATAATGATAAACGAAATTTTGCATCGTGTCCTTTTGTTACGTATGCTGGACTTTGCATCCTATTCTCTTGATTTTTGGCATGAAAGTTTTAAAAAAACCCCACAGCTCTCACTAGATAACACTTGGCTGTGAGAAGCCATTTTGAGATAAGGGAATTTTTACTAGTTTTACTTATTTTTAAGAACTGAATTTTTTCCTATATCTGTGCCAATAAGCTTTTTGGGGGGGGGATGTATTCTGAATTACTCTCTGGAAGAAGCTTTTTTGATGTTATGGGAGGGGAATAGTCTGCTAAGCCTCAAGGTAGATTCGGTAACTGTACCCCTCTGTGGATTTGCTGATGTTACAGCTTGTATTTGACAGTACCTTGGCAGTGTCAGTACAGAGCTGGCAGGTATGGTTAAATAGTAACACACTGGTTTTAATTTAGCTTTGCAGGTGGTTGCAAGTGAATGATGGCTGCTTCAGAAAGTCTGTAACCTCTGATTCGGAACGTCAAGAGACATCAACACTGTGTCAGTATGTACGCAGTCTTGTGGGAGAGTACCTTAAGACACCAGCATCTGAAAGTAAGTTAAATGTTTATTAATGCAAAAAGGTTTTGAAGTTGATTTAAACAAAACAATTACAAAAATCGCTTAGATTTTAGAAGAGCTGTTTGTTTATATATACCTATTGAACTTCTACCTAATTTGTGGTATTCATTATTATTAAGTTTGAAGTTCATTTTCTAATTACAGTTTTCCTTCATAAAATACCATCCTTCAGTATTAATGGAAAGTTAAGCCTTAATATTCAGTTTTAATGCTGCACTCATGGTTGTCCATCAGATTTCTTTTGTTACTTTTTTGGTGGTGTGTGAAAATTCTGAAGTATGGGGGAGAAGAAAGCACAAGGGAACGTGAATAGTTACAGGTTCTGTAGCCTTTCTCAGCAGAGCTTTGCAAAATGGCCGAGTATATTTATGGAGAGCAATGCCATATGGTTATGCAGCTTGGCAGCTCATTACGCACTTTCCTGTGTAGTGATCTTCTTTTGATCTTTGACTGCTTGCAGCAGATGAGCTGCCGCACATTATAACCAAGGAAGGTTCTTTGTATGCTGTATAAAATATGCAGATAAATTCTGAAGGGACTGCGTTCTTCACTGCCACATTTTAAATTAGTATAACTTAAGTTTAGAATTTTCCTTCAGGTACGTTGCAAGGCAAATTGACTTTTTGAATACTTCAACTTCTGCGTGGTGCTAGCTTATTTGCTCCTTAAGCACTGCAGTTGTATCAAATTTTATATAGTTTTCTAACGTCAAAAGTCAAAATTGGACACTTCAACATTATACCTATCGGAGGTATAAAAGCTTGTCCAGAATTTGCTAATAATAAATAGGTTCAGAAGCTTCCTGCAGCCTGGGAAACTTCGCTTGATTGTCTTATGGTTAGAAAAGTTGCAACCAAATTTTGTCTGTTGATATTTCAAAGTAAATGCTTTGCTAAGAGTTTTGGCAGATCTTCTCTCATTCCTGAAATGTTTGGTTAGTCCTTGGTCTGTATTATGTGTAATTCCATGGCAAACACCTGTGTCTCACTTCTAAAAAGTGATGCTTGTAATTTCCTCATTCAATATGAGTCTTCGCTTATAAGCAGCTCTGTGAAGGGGAAAAAAAAAATCAACCATGTCTAGCTGCTTGAACTGGACCTCCAAAGTATGTTTTGCTTTCTAAATTCCCAAAGTCAAAAATATACCAGTCAAAAACCACTAAAACCACTTTATGTGCCACTAGTTAAGAAACAGTTTTATAAGTATGATGATGTAGTCTTGCATAAAAGATTGATGAAAAGAGAAATTTCAGGGTTTTTGATTTCCTTTTGACAGGATAGTTTTAGTTCTTAATATAACTTTCAGCTGGTCAAAATCACAGCTGATGTTTCTGAAAGAGCACAGGTGGAATTATGTTCTTGGTTAACTTCATTCAAATATGCTAATGTATTTTTAAAAGCAATAAAGTCCATTGGGAGCTACTACATAATATAACACATTGTCTAAAATTGATTTAAGCATAGAGGCCAATGAGATTAGCCTGTGAGGTGTAAAGGAAAAGCAATTTTTGAGCCATGTTTGAGTTTAGCTTAGGTCTAGATGAAAGAATGCAAAAAGATAGTAGTAATATTCTAGTTAGCATTATTTTTTTGTGATACTACTAATTTATTTTAATAAGTTATAAAAACAAAAGTTTAAAAAATTAATACGAAGGTATGTTTTAAATACTGTGGAAACCTTAAAATATCTTTAATCAGGAGAAAATTGCTTTATGCCTGACTGGTTTGAAGCTAAGCTTGTCGCAACAATGATTCTGTTGGCTGCAGACGTGGAGCAGATGAGGAATAAATACAGGTAAGTATGAAATATCTTATTTTACATTTCTCTCTTTTTCAACCCCCTCACTCCTGAAGGATCTGGTAGAAGCCTGATGAAGTCAGGAAGTTGTCCATTTTCCTCTGTAGACTTTTGGTCAGCCTGATGATTCTTTAGACCGTGTCCAGCTGTTGCTGCAAACATACTGGGTAACATTTCTGAAGATACTTAAGTGACTTGGAAACATGTGTCCTATTTATTTCCATAAGTGACTTCAGCACTTAAGGCAGATACTCAGAAGAAGACTTTCTTTTTAATTTTTGTTTTTGTGTAGTGGAAAAAGCAACATAGAGTGGATTGAACTAGAGGCTTTCTTGAACCCTCTTCTGGATGTCTTGATGAAACTTGGCAGTAATGCTTACATACCAACACTGAAAACAGATAAAAGCCTACAGCTTCTCTTGAAGTTATTGCAGACCCGTTCGTTAAAATGTTCCAATACGCAAGATGGTTAGTGATATCTTCAGTATACTGTGTCTTATATTAATTATAGTCTAACTGAAATTAAGGTATTTACAGTTTTACAGCTATATTGTCAAATTAATCCTAGCCTAGAAGTGGTAAATGTAAAAGTTCATAATCCGGCATATCTGTTATGAAATTGAGCTGTGGGTCCAATCCTACAGGAGCTCTTCTGAAGGTGTCCTGAGGACTGGGAATTGAGAATGTGGAAGGCTTCTGAGAAAGCAATTATTATCCATTAGGATTGGACTCGCAGTTAGTTAACATTTGAAGAATGTGACCATATTACAGATCTTTATAGACTTACTCTTTGCCGTCGTATGGATTCCGTAAGTCATTTAGGCGATTCAGAAACGAGTTAGCACAAAAACCCAGCTTAACCTGCTTAGTTGCCGTAGGTTCAGCCAGAGCCTTCCCTGAGTGCATGACGTGATTCTGCTAGACATACCATTTTCTGAGTTGACTGGTAGGTAATTTTGTCTCAACTAATGCTGTTCAGACTGCAAAAGACAGGATGCCTCTGATGATTTCACAGTATTAGGCATGATTTCAGTAGGCACGCTTGACTGACTTGCTTTAGTCTGACCTTGGTTGGAAGCAAGAAGGTTGAGGTACCCACTTAAGCACAAGCCTGCTGATCTGGCTCTCTGGGAGTCTTGGCCTCCCCACAGATGGAGTGCTTTAACTTGTAGACCTTTCAGGAGAGTCTGAACAAAAGCTGTGGACTGCTCCTTTTGTTGGAACTTGGTCAATTCATAACCAGAATAGACTTTTTTTCCTGAGAACATGAAAAATTGCAATATTGTTAACCGAATCACAGAATCATTATTGTAATGAATTAGGATGCTGAACTGGAACAAGAGGGATTTTGGCTTTTGGTTTCTGATTCCCCAAATTATTTGGGGATTTTTTTTTCAGTATTTTTAATATTATGGAATACAAGAGTAGTTCTGGAGCAGGGGCTACGGTTCTAGGCTTTTATGTGAGGGGATGAAATGTTTCAGGTTCTGCATCCAGGTTTCATAAAGATATCTAAATGCAGCCCTGAAGTAAATGCTTACCCTCATCTTAAAAAGTGCTTTATACATTCACTCGCCTTTTGAATTTTAGCTCTTTGACCGGAGTATTGAGCACTAATTATACAGGCTGTTGAAATTCATGTTGTGGGATGGTCTGTGACTGCTGGCTTGGATTCCATCAGATGAAACTAAAGGGGAAGATGTGCCCTGACTGCCAGTGTGCATTCAGCCTACAGCGTGAGGCTAGAACAAGCCTGAAGCAGAACGCTCCAAAACATGTGCGAGTGCATGTTAGGTTTTTAGTATCAAGAATCTAACTCTGTAAACAATTTCCTTGTGTGCCTTATTTCCTTATATGTTTACTAATGTAGATGTAATTGATTGCTCCTGCTTCGGGAACTTGGATGCCTGGCTTAACATGTAAAGTTCTGCTAACAGAGTTCTTAAGGTACAGCAAGGCTGTGCATCAAACACAGTGTCTCCACCCTTTGGAACGCCCCTGTAGGTATTCCAGTACAGCTCCCTGTCAGCAAAGTCTTTCTTTACAAGAATTGGACTTGTAATGTCTTTTTGTGTTAAGTGGATTGCTTTTCTTTTATTTCCTGCAATGTTTTCGTCCTTCTTCCTCCTGCACTGGAGATCCAAATAATAAATCTTGTTCCTGCAGCTGTGAATTGACTGTGGTGAGGGGTGGGAAGAGAAATCCTGTAAAATACAGAAGTTTTGCTTCCATGTTGATTAAACAGGAGGTGAAAAGTCCTGTTGGTCAAATGGAAAATTACAAAATTGGAGGGAAGAAGAAAGAAATTTAATCTTGTAAAACAGAAATAATAACAATTGGGAAGTGTTTCATTTAAGAATATTTTAATGGGGATAAAAGTGTCTGAAATGCATGCTGAAAATCAGCAGCGTTTTTCTACAGGTCTTCCTGCCTGTGCTGTTGTCAGGCTTCACTAATTTAAAGAGTTAAGTGTCTGCTAATTAATTTTTTTCTAGTGTTACAGAGCCACTGGCAGTGAATCGAATTTTATGTCCAACATGTTTATGTGAAGAATTTTTCAAATATAATTGCTTAAGGTGATTTGAGACTTACGACAAAATGTGATAATAATCTAATGTAGTTAAAGTGTATGTTCTAAACAAAGTAAGCCTTAGAAATGCAGTCCAATGAGCCATTTTAATAGAGAATATTGAAAGTAAGTACAGTGTAGATTTGGAACTTTGAGAAATAATGTCCCTTTAGATTACTATGAAATGGAAGACTTTCAAAAGGTAGAAATTAACTCCAGAAAAAAACAAAAACAGAGAACCTCTGAATAAATCTCCTAAATACTGAAACTAATGACTGATATTTTTAGGACAAGATGGTCATGAAGAGCATTTGAACTCCATTTTCATATTAATATGTTATTTCTTTGGCTTTCAGCATAGCCCTTACTTTTGAAGTGTGTTTGTGGTTAAATATGATTTAGTGACCTACCTCCCTTATGTAATAAACTTGTGTCATTTTGTTTGTGAAATGCTATAGCATGTGGTATACTTTGTAGACTAGCCTTTTCTTAGGGAAGGTATTGCATTTTGCATTACAACCTTGCATTGTTTTGTTTGCAATGTTAAGCCAGGAAGCTGCTTGACTGAAATCTTGTAAGATCACTCTGTATCCAAAGCTGAATTATTTCTAAACGGGGGGGGGGGNAAAACCAAAAAACCCAGCCAGATTTCACTTCAGTAGATATTAGAAATGGCTAACCACGTTTTTCTCACATACAAATAATTCCCAGGTAAGGAAGCTTTTGTTCTTTATTAAAGAGTAAATTCATTAACAAGCTGTTTGTGCAGAGGGTTGGGAGTAGGACAAAAGTGTGCGTTAAACAGTTGGAAGATAATGCTTTGGTCTTGTGGTTTTGTGTGGATTTTGGTTCACTAATTCATGATAAATCTCTGGAAAGAGTATCATCTAGTTTGGTTCTTTCACCCCTATGGCTTACACTGCTAAGGAGCACAGAGCTGGTTTAGGGTATTCTTAGGTATGTGAATACTTACTACATTATAACTTTAACAAATTTATTGTATCATGCAGATTTAATTATGAAGGAAGTTGTATTTCTCTATGTTAATACATTTTTTTCCTCTCTTTCAACAGATGGAGTATTGTTTTTTATCTGGAAATCTCTAATGACACCTGTGGAAAGTGTTCTTGAATTTGTTCTTCGACGGCTTACTACAAATGAGTTAAGCACTGTAAGTAATTATGAGCTATAGTTTGGTGTGGTTTTGCTTTTTAATTTGATTTACAAGTGTTCCTAATTTTCATATCAAATCTTTAAACACCTAGTAAGTCAGTTTTCATAGAAACACTTTTGTTAATTTTTTTTTTTTAATGGGCACAGTAAGAATACAGGAGAAAAAAAAAGGTGTCTCAACAAGTCGTGTTTAGCGTCTGTAGTCCATATTTCTTGTTTCTTCTCAAATCTATAGAATTCATGTAGTAAGAAATCATGAGTATCATATTGTACTATACTGTATTTGCTAGTACAGTTGTGGACGTAAGATGTTTGAAGTTTGGAGACTTTCAGTACTTAGCCTCATCAACTTCTTTATTGCCTGTCTTCCACTGTTTGCTCTTTGCTGTGGCCAGTGTTTTAAGTTTATTCCCCAAAGAAGCCCGTGTCTTTTGAAGAAACTTCTTTAAAAATACCCTCTTGAATGTACCAAAGAACTACATAGCTTTTTAGAGAGAGGAGCTACATGTTTCCTTCTCTAAAGAACTTTCAAGTCATATGTAAATAGACACAAGACATGTAAAGCAAAATATTTACAGATGTTTCCAGGTAGAGAAAGAGGAATTAGAATGTAATGTTGATGAGGAGAATGTTGTTATTTTTAGAGGAAAACAGATTTGATAAAGTTTAAAAGGTGACTAATTCTCAAAACTCAACAGCTCAAGGAAATGTGAAGTAGGAACTTTGAAAGCGAGGTAAAAGTAGATGGAGCTTCAAGAGAAGGATGTGGAGTATGAGAAAATGAAAAGTTCTAAAATCTTCCCAGTTCTTTTAATTGTGACACCTTTAATTGTGACACCTTTAATTTTATGTCATAAAAGACAGAAAACCAGAGATTTAAAAAGATGCTTAATTTTAATTAATCAGTTTAAAGATGCTTAATTTAGCTGACTGTATTGGGAAGAACTGTTGGGAGAAGACCAGAAAGATTGGAAAGCATCAGGTGACTATAACAAGGAGATTGACAAAATGTGAAGTGGCATTATTAGAATTATTTGGTGAAGACTGAGTTCAGAAAAGAAAACCAGTTTAGGCTTCATGGGGAAAGTTTATGTGTACAAGTGTGCAGAAATTATAATGAACAGAAGTCAAATTTGCTTCTTGTGTTTGGGAGAACGAGAAAAGTCTGTAAGTTGGAGGGTAAAGGAAAGCATGTCTTTCTGCAAGGGTGGAAACTTGGAGAGGAGCATGGGGCTTTGGGGTACTTCCTCAGAAACAGTATGGAAAGTACAAATTAGAGGAGAAATGCAAAGAAAGAAAATAGATACAATAGTGAATTGTCCTCAGAACATGAGTGCGATGGAAGATCAATGTGAAAAGTGGTCCTGCATCAAAGCAAAAGTTAGAGTTGAATCAGGAAGAATGGCTTCTGAATGGGAAGTGCTGCCATTCAGCGGGACCTAGATAGGCTGGAGAGCTGAGCGAGGAGGAACTTGATGAGGTTCAACAAGGACAAGTGTAAGGTCTTGCACCTGGGAAAGAAGAATCCCATCTGCCAGTACAGGTTGGGGACTGACCTGCTGGAGAACAGTGTAGGGGAAAGGGATCTGGTGGACGGGGGGATGACCATGAGCCAGCAATGTGCCCTGGTGGCCAGGAAGGCCAATGGCATCCTGGGGTGCATTAGAAGAGCTGTGGTCAGTAGGTCGAGGGAGGTCCTCCTCCCCCTCTATTCTGCATTGGTGAGGCCGCATCTGGAGTATTGCGTCCAGTTCTGGGCCCCTCAGCATAAGAAGGACAGGGAAGTGCTTGAGAGAGTCCAGCGCAGAGCCACGAAGATGATCAAGGGAGTGGAACATCTCCCTTATGAGGAAAGGCTGAGGGAGCTGGGTCTCTTTAGCTTGGAGAAGAGGAGGCTGAGGGGTGACCTCATCAATGTTTATAAATATGTTAAGGGTGAGTGTCAGGAAGATGGAGCCAGGCTCTTCTCGGCCTCACTAAGCGATAGGACAAGGGGCAACGGGTGCAAATTGGAGCATAGGAGGTTCCGGGTTAATGTAAGGAAAAACTTTTTCACTGTGAGGGTGACAGAGCACTGGAACAGGCTGCCCAGAGAGGTTGTGGAGTCTCCTTCTCTGGAGACATTCAAAACCCGACTGGACGTGTTCCTGAGTGATGTGCTCTAGGTGGCCCTGCCTTGGCAGGGGGGTTTGGACTAGATGATCTTTCGAGGTCCCTTCCAACCCTTGTGATTCTGTGAATAAGTGAAAATTCAAAGGTGTGCTTTCTCTCAAAACCAAAGAAAGAAAAGTTCTTACTTCACATACTTCCTTGAGTGCATGGCTTTGTGTGGGGAGAAAAGCTGCAAATACCAGAAGAGAATAAAAAGCCATAAAACAAACAAAATACAGCTAAGAGAGAAAGTGTAGCTGGGGAAGAAGTGCAAGGAGCACCATTGAGTGCGTACAGGGTGCAGTGCTGTGCTGTGGTCCCATAACTAATTTGGCTTCAAACACGGCTTTTGGCACTCAGGCTGGCTTATGTTTTCTTACACAACATCCCTCTGGGCCCAGGACGGGAAGTTAAGTAAACTTAGCAATTAAAAGAAGTGGAGGTTTCTTTCAGAATTTCACACTGTCACTTCAAAGGCATATTCCAGGCCCTAAAACTAAAAGAACCTGTAAGATGAAAAGATTTTAAAAATAATAAAAAAACTTGAACAAGCACCCCCCAAACTTAAATAAAAGATTGTTCAGCTGCAATGACTCCTGATGTTTTCCTTCTGCTAACATTGTTGTTACTCATGTTCTTTGTTTTCAATTTAAGTTTCCTCCTCTTAATGCTTTGGTTTACCTCTGTTTCCCCATTTTTAGGTTGGCGATCTGGATCGTTGTGATCTATACTTAGCTTTAATTCCAAAGTTAGTGAATTTGTGCTGGCAAGTCAGCTGGAAGAAAATACCATCTATCAAGAATTTTATTTTGTCCCTGACAAACGCGTCTATTCGTAATCTTCAGGAGAGAAATTGTGAAGAGGTAATTTAACACTATTTACAACAGTAAATATTAATTAAAATAAATATTTTGTTAGTAATGCTTATCCAAGATTTAAGTTATATATAAACAGTTACATAAACATACAATACATCTAACTTAATGTACAAATATTTATAAGTTTATTATATGCATTAATATAGATATATCTAATATATAAAATAGTAAAAAGTCTGTGTGAATGCATATGTGTGTATATATATTCCCTAACACGTGTGTCTTCAGTGGGCAGCGTAATGATAATGTAAAATATTTGTAGCTATGATTTTTAGTACTTTTATTTTCTTACATTACTTTTTTTGGAAGCGTGTATAGCTAAAGTAAAACCTTAGTTGTAATAATGGGCTATGTGTACTCAAAAGCTTTTTCCTCTAATACGAACCGGTCTTACAGAGGAAGTTACTGTTCAATGAAAATGCCTTTTGTGTTAATGATGTATTGAATTTCCAATCTGGAACATAAGGAGAAAAAGAAATTCTATAGCCCAGCATCGCTTTGGATTTTTCATATAGTTAGGCTCATTGTTCCATAGTTGTGTGTATTAGGCTAGTATATCTGAAATAGATGTATTTACGAAAGACAGAAACATTAATAACTTCTATTAAAGAAGGAGGTTTAAATTAAGATTTGTTGGGCGGTAAAATCTTTGGTGTTTTAGTAGTTGAATTATTGATTAAAAAGATTTATTAACATTAAAAAGATGTATGTGTTTGGTTTGCTAGGTTTACTTTCCTAAGGAAACAAAGAGCAGGACCATTTTTTTTCTTTCCTTTTGGCTCTGTGAATTACATACTTATTCCAGTAATTCCAAAGTAAACATTTTATCGTTCAAACTTAGTGTTCACCTCAACTGCCTGCTTTTGAACTCAGTGGAATTGTATTGTTATGATGACATCTTGAGTTGCACATCTAGTAAATCTTCAGTTTAAGAAGGAAAAAGAAAATGCTGACTAATTACAGATGAGAATTTTTTTTTATGTGCTAGACAGCTGAAAGTAACATGAAGTCATTTAAATAATATTAAACTTTTAATACTATTAGGGAAGTGTATGCTTATTGATTTTTTTAATGTATTTTTTTTTAATTGAGATTTTTTATTTCATGCCTTTTTGAATATACACCTTTATCACACAGAATAATCATAGTAGGTGTTGTGACCTTTTAGCCTCTCAGAGCAGTTAGCATGCGGTATTCCAAATTTCAGCCGTTTGGTTGCATTGGGTTTCTGACTATGTGGACCCACATCACTTTTCTAATTGCTATCCAGCAAAATATATATATATAAGAAGTACTACCTGGCAAGATAGAAGTATTCCATCATAGTCGAGCTCAGCACCTGCACTTCATAAATAAATGACTGTGATTTGCCAGATTTACACTCTTTTCAGTACTTGTAACTTGTGATTGATTGCGCTGATGCAGCCAAGCAAAGTTATTTTCTTACCCTATGCATAATATAAGGAAGTAGAAGGATGCAGAATTTGCTGTAGTGTGATGTCTGAGGGTTATGGGATGTAGCAGTAGGTTATTTGTATCATATTAGAAGTCCATGCATGTTTGCTCATGTATGATTTGGTTTTAATTAGGAGCCGAAGCTGAAAGAACAGATTAAAAAAGTAGCTAGCATGGCTTCGCTTACAGCAGTTTGTGAGATAATGGATCGGAAACCTGAAGCACACCTTGAATCTCTGTCTTCTGTGGATGCTCTGAAGAGATTTATTTCCTTTTCTCAATTCAATGAACTATTAAAGAAGCCATCTTATTTTGAAGAAGAAAGTAGGTATGTCTGTGCTATAGTTTAGTAATTCTCCAGAATAAATTTGATTATCCTGTAGCAGTGATTAAGATGCTGGCTTCTCCTGTTCTTTTCTTTGATAACTTTTTGTCAAGATAAAAATGAAGAACTACGAACACAAACTGTTTGTTCAATTGGTCTTAACATTCAGGTTTTAGAACATTAAAGCAGCCATAATGGATCAAATCAAAGGTTCTTTTTCTCAGTCCTGTGGTGTTAAGAAACCAGAGCTAGCTTTGGACATTGTTTGTCCTTATGCCAGCTTAAATACACATACACTGCACAAAGCCACAGCATGTATACAAGCCAGTTTATATGGAATTTATTTACTGTTGTAGAGGGGAAGCCCAGAGCAAGCTAGAGGACCAAAACCCAAATACTTGGTTAACAAAAAGAGACAGCCCACATATGGTGATGTTTCCATTGAATAGTCTCCCAGACGCTTATGACTACTGAGACTGCCTGAGCAGTTAAAAGCTAAAAAACTTTATTTGTAAATTTTTCTTCCATGAACTTGCCCAGTCTCCCCTTGAGCCTGTGTAAATTGTAGCATCTTGAAGAAGTGCAGTGAGTTTGTACAGTTAAGCTTCTTCCTGGTGGAGTAGGAATGTGCAGAATAAATGAATACAATATGTATTTAAGAATAATATTCTCCATACAGCTTATGTAAAGAAACAGCATCTCAAGGATGGGGGAAGATTGTTGCACGCTATGTTCGTGACCAGTGGATTTGCCTTCGTTTCGTTTTAAATTCATTTCCTACATTGGCTCGAGAGTATGAAGAAACTTCAGAAATGTCATTATCTACAGTTGAAAGGTCAAGAAAAATTCTAGAGTCTGCATTAGAAGCCCTAACTATTCTTCCTTCAGACCAAGTTTTACCTGTGTTCGACTGCATGAAAATCCTTGTTCCCAAGGTAAAAGATAAACCAACTACACTATATTAATAGTTTTGGGGGTAGTTTTTGTAAAATGTAATGCTTCTTTCTTCTCTTTGTTTTCAGCTTCTGGACTCAGTGGAGTCTCTCTGCATAGAAGCATTTGATTTGGCTTGGAAAATTATATCCTCTTTAAGCAACACACAGCTAGTATTTTGGTCCAATCTAAAAGCTTTTGTTGAGTTCGTCTTTGATACGGAGGTTCTAGCTGTTGCTGCGAGTGCAAAGGGTCAAGCATATGCCAAAATAAAAGAGGTCAGTTTAAAAATTTGTGCTCACTTTCAAAAAAACAATTTTATCTGGATCTAAAAATGTATTTTTATGTTTTATTTTTCCTTCAGCTACTGTCACGAATTTTTCATTTCCAAAAAGGTACTAGGTTGAGAGTCTTAACACAAAAGTCTGAGAATTAGACTGAGGCTAAACAAATAAGATCATTCTTCCACGTTCAGCAAAACAAGCTTTTTGGTCTTTATATTATCCCTTCATCTTGAATATTTTGTTCAGGATTTGCCACCCAAACTGTCACAAACTATTAACATTCTGAAAAATTACGCCTTTTTCTAATAGTTTTGTCTTTATGAAAATATTTTCTTAAATGAAAAGCTAGAGCTGTTCAAAACTTTAGTAGATGCTGTTGAATAAGCCAACTTTAACTGCTTCTTTAAAGGCATTTTCTTTCTCTGAGGGTCCAGGTGTAGAAAACATAAAAATCATAGTCAGAGTTCAATTTAATACTGTATGGTAGAGCTGCCTCCATAGTTAAGAACAGAAAAAAATGAATTTTAACTCTTTTGGTTGGTTGTGGGTTTTGGTGGTGTTTTTGGTTGTTTTTTTTTTTTTTAAGATTCATGCAGCTTCTTTACTCCAAAAGTTCTTCGATATGTCATGGTGGTGTTCTTTAATTCTGAGCCGCTAAAACTGTTTCAGTACTGGAATGTTGGTTCATCTTGGCTATACACACACAGAAGTTGTTTACTATTTCTTTTCTAAATAACCTTTCTTGAGTGTTGTTTGTTTGGGTTTTTTTTTGCTTCTGAGCATCAATTAAATGTTTGTGCAGAACAGTCCACAATGACTGCAAGACTTTTACCAGAGCAGTAATACACTACGTATTAGTTACCAGGATATGTGTACACTTAGACTCAGGGTGTCATGCCCTGCTTTACACTTAGCATGCAAATTACAGTGCTGAGAGGTTGCAGTTCTGCTTTGAAGTCACCAGAAAGAAGTAGCTCTGTCCTGGTGTCACACTCGTAACTGTATATAATAGGTACAATAGCAAATGTCTCGGCTGTATTTTCAGCCCAGACACTCCAAAATTATTTTTAGTAAAATACAGAAAAATGGAAACTTCCTAGCTATTGAAAATTGCTGTGAGATCTCCATATTGGCCTTAAGCATCTTAAAATATAGTCCCATTTATTTTCTCTTTGTTCTTCTTGAAAATTTCCTTCAAATGAATGTTCCTGTCATCTGTTTTAAACAGTAGCACTTTTAATTTGTAGTCTTAATGTGAACCCAAGCCAAAATAAGACACATATGCAGAGATGGTAGAAATATCTCTTCAGTTCTAGTAATCGGTTAGCTTTGTCTTATAATGAATATCTGTAATGGATGATTGCATGCTCAGTGTTGTAGTAACTGATGAGCTGTTTGGTTTTTTTTATTTGCATTTGATCTTAAAATTTGTTTACTGTTTCAACTTCAGCGTGAGTATTTCAAGCTTTACGTAAGGTGTATTTTGGCAATGTTGAGAGTCTTGAGTCTGTGTGACAGCTATCCCATTGTCTGCAGTGGACCATACCATGACAGCAGGCATCAAGGAGCTAATGAAGGTCTCCTATACTCAACAAAGGGCATCTGGTCGAGCCACCTTCTGCCCCTTCATAAGAAACTGAAGATAAAGTTCCCAAGCAAGTGCCTACTTACATATATTCTTACCCCAGTCCTCGGCAGTCTCCATTGCCATTGACCCCTCATGCAATGGCTATTTAGTTTTAGCTAAAGAGAAAGAAAAAATGGAACTGCCCAATACTGATTTGTCACAGAAGCATAATTTTAATTTTGTCTACCACAGTGCACTCTGTCTTTTTAATTGTAGTTATAAAGGGTAGAACAGAAGGGTATTTCTCAGCCAAAAAAGGGAATATTGCTATGGTAAAATCCAGAAGGGTTTCTGCAGAAGTGCCCAGAGCACCGCGTTTTTAGGCTTCGTTTATTCTGCTGCACTTTTCCTTTTCCTTTTAGATCATTCAAATGTTAATTGTGCTAGAACTTAAATTTCTTTTTGTGTGTGCTGGACACTTACTATGCTAATGAAACAACTGAAAAACATTTCAGGATTGAGATGCAGTAAATGCCATGCTGCTTCCCTATGGGTGAAACGCAATAATTCAATTTTGGAAATACTAGAAAAGTTACAATGCCTGGTTTTGCACTAAAAGAAGAGTTTGAATTCTTTGTAAAGAAGACCAAGTGTTTCTAGGGTGGGTTTTTGTGTGGTGCCCGTTCTCGTGGGCAGCTCTAACTGATGTTATCTAAAAAGGAATTTGTAAAAAACTCTCGTTTTCCTTCTGAATCTTCCTGTCCTCTCCCAAACGCTTGCAATTTCTTAGACTACTTAATAACTGAAGTTTATGCTTGCACCTAGCGTAGTGAATGGAGCAGGAAAGGAAAATTTTGGGGCCATATTTATTCTTTTATTTTCCTCCTTTTTGGAGGAGTTCTAGATAGCTGTTTCATATCTTACATATGCCCTCCTCAAAAGCAAAACCAAAAAGTTAATGGTACAAAGACGTTTTCCACTTTACCTCAAATATGAATTTTAACTTCAACGTGAATGTAAGCCTCATTAAAGAGGAGAATTAGTGATATGGCTACCTATGGAAGAAATTTTGATTAATCTTTTCAATTTTTTTTCTAAATTGGTAAGGATTGCTTAAAAACACCAGGTTTGTACTCATGAAGTAAGCCCAGGTGCATTTGTTCATGTAAAGCATCTGGTGTTACATCTGTTTGCAGCAAAGACCAGTTCTAGCTGTTGTTAACAAAAGCATGTACAGAGCCAATTGTCCCCTGTTCACCTGCCCGTAATAATCAGGGAATTGTAAATAGATTGAAGACAGCATTAACCTGAGCAGAGGTAGGATGTGGAAGATCAGACCAGCTAAAATACATATCACTGCAATATTATTCTAATAATTCTGGTGCTTCCGAAAACTAAATTTTGAATCTTATATTTCTTCTTTTCAGATAATTTTCAAGCTCATAGATATGTCCACTACAAAGACTGGAGTCTTCAATGTAGTTCTTAGTCATTGTTGTCGATCTTGGATGTTTCCCACTGATGAGAGAAGTGCCTTGACAAATGCCTTCCTAAATGCTGGAAATTACTGTGAACTTATCACTGAGGCTTGTGTCTTTGGAACTGTATTTAGGAAAGATCAAAGGTATTAACAGATACAATCATGAAACTTTTTTTTACAATTTTATGCATTTTGTTTTCTTTTAAACTTTGAGATAACTATTGAAAATAGTCTTTGTATGCTAATCTGCTAATTTTGTTGCTTTGTCTTTTCATCTGTGAAGACTTACTCAGGATGTGCATGCCTTCGTAGAAAATCTTGGAGAAAAATGTGCAGCAAATGTTGTTACAGAAAGGTAAAAATTTTGAGGATACGTCTTACAAATTTGGTGTGAATTGTGTCTTCATTATGATAGATGCTGCAATAGGAAAGATGCCGGTGTTGAAGTCAGCTTCTTACCATAGAATGTCTTGAGTTGGAAGGGATCCATAAGGGGTATATCCATGACCTTTTAAAATACTGGTAAATGGGATATACATCATATCGGTCATAATTCAAATACAAAATGTAGAAAAATGCTAAGTATTTTCAGGAAAATACATCCCACTTGTTAATCTGAATGGGACTGAAATAACTATTTCCTCATTGTTTCACCTCATAAAAGTAATGATTTTTAGCATGCAGAGCTGATACGTATCTTATTGTAGGCAAGACAGTTAAGAAACTCGGGCTTTAACGCAGCCAGATTTGGAGCTTGGATTTTTAATATTGGTTGTAGGCCTCTTGAGCTTGCATACTGGCAATAGGCTCTCCTCCAACTGGTGAAACAGGGACATTGGCTACTGGATTATTGAACTTTTGTTGTTGTTTTACTCCCACCTTCACTCAGTGGAAGAAAGTCAAAGAAACAGTTCTACTGTAGTATTTTGAGAATCACAGAATCACAAGGGTTGGAAGGGACCTCGAAAGATCATCTAGTCCAACCCCCCCTGCCAAGGCAGGGCCACCTAGAGCACATCACTCAGGAACACGTCCAGTCGGGTTTTGAGAAGTGTTAGTAGTTGCTAGAACTTGACCTTTTAAAAGATCTACTGCCAAAGTTCACTACTGCTGTATTTTCTCCCAAGAGCATCTTGGTTTCTAAATGTCTAGTTGTGACAGTCTGCAGCTGTGTGATGCTTTGTTACCTAACGTGTCATTAATTCTGCTCTTGGCATTAATTATTCCAGATGTCCCTGAGTAACTAATAGGAATCAAGTGTTGTTCTGGACTAGAATATTTGACCAAAACTGTAAGCATGAATTAATTGTTTTAAGATTAGAGTTTATAGGCACAGAACTTCAAAAATGTCTTATGATACAGCTTTTTCTATAGGAAATTATTTTAAACACTTAGGTGCTGTTAAAGACCTGTAGATAGAATCCAGGGCAGGTTATCTGGAAGTCACTAGTTTTCTTCATCAGCAGCAATGAGCAGACTTTAAAATTCTGGTTCTGTGTATTTGCATATTGTCTCACTAAAGAGAGCTTGATGGTTCTATGTTCAATATGATGTTGCTTTTTTTTATAATTCAGGAATTATCATTGTTTGAACAAGTAGAGTTCAATTTTTATTTTTTTAATTAATATTTTGCAGTACAAATCGTGATGATCACTACGTTCGGGTTTGTGCTATTAAATTTCTGTGCCTGTTGGATGGATCAAATATCTTGCATAAGACGTTTATGGAAGACATTTTCATCAAACTGCTTGATAAAGTAAACTACATTTCTCTTGGTATATAAATGTAATGTTTGTACAATTATTAAAATGTAAAGTATTCACAGTTGACAGGAAGTATTTACAGTTGTTTGTATAGCCTGTCTAGATTTGCCCAGTAATACGGGTTTTTTTTGTTATGAGACAGAAGTTAATTCAGCCAAACCAAAATAGTAAAAAAATGTTTTTCAGGTTCATTTCTCTCTTCTTGGTGAATTTTGTGACTTCGCGGAACATTACCCAAATTGTAACCATTGTTCCATTAAGAATGTTCCCTTAGGCTGCGTTTTGAAGGACCAAATTTCACTTTAAGAATTGCAGACTACCTTTTGAATTGAGCTCACTATTACCTCCTTAGAAGACCTTTATAAATACAATTAATGGAGAAGATTGCAGTATGATTTTCACTTACATCATGGCTGCTTACGTACTAGCAGTAAAGTCAGTGGTAATAGCAGTAAAGTCAGTGGTAAATTAGTACAGCTGCTGTTAGAAACTCACCCATGCATTCTGGTACTATGGAATTCGGCTTTTGTCTGAAGAACAAGAAATGGGTGGACCTTCATTCCTGTCAATTGACTACTGGAGAAAAATGGATATTATTTGTGTTGTTAAGATTGATCAAGTGAGAGAAGTGAACTTGAATAGTGATTTCTTTACTTGCTTAAATAAAAGGCTTAAACATGTAAAAATACAGCATATTTGCGTTTTAATAGTAGTAGAGCTCTTGGATCACCAAATAATTTCTTTTAAAGTTAAGGAAATAGTTTTGGGTGTCATGTATTTCTAATGCCAAAACAGTATATAGGGAAAGAATCTAAGCTATATGAGAACATGAATTTAAAATCTTTTTAAAGGTTCATTTTCTCCTCTATTTTCTTTACATAAAACATCTTATTGCAGAATACCAATTTCTGTCTCAAAATTAGAGCTGTAGTTACAAGTGGATCTAATTGATAGCATGAGTAAACCCATTTTTTAAATGTAGACACTAAAATATAGAGATGTTTTCATTTATATACTCAGCTCTTTGCTTAGGATCTTCAGTTCCTGTATAACTAAATGGCAGCTTGTGTCTTCATGCTCCATCTTATGTAGTACTACTTTAATTGTTCATGTACACTAGGTGCTGTATATTCTTCAACTTTCTGGTGTTGAAGAGTCTTAATATCTAACATTTTTTGTGCTCTTAAATAAAAATACTAAGTGGAATTGTGTATTGTATAACTTTCCAAACTTCTCATGGATAATACATTTTTCCTAACTTCCTATTTAATCCTGATACTATCTGTGCAGTAGATGCTGCTTTCTCAGTGCGGTGAAGTATATTTCTATGTATTCAATTTTAAAAGTACAATAGGTAATAAACCTTTTAATTTGCTTTTAGGATGAACTGGTATCCAGGTCTAGAGCACGCTATTATGCAAACTCTTTACAGCACAGAATTAAAAACCGGGTATGGCAGACACTCTTAGTGCTTCTTCCGAAGCTTGACCAGGTATTGCTCTTCACTGTGAATTCTTAAATAAATTAATAGCTACTTTCAAGACTAATTTGGTGTTATGCAAACTGTGTATGTTAAATTACAGCAGGGTATAAAAGGCATGTAATCTCTGGCTGATGGAGAAGTTTTGTGTAGTTTCAGTCTGAAGTCAGGAATTTATGATGCATTTCTAGAGATCACTCAAAAACGGTTTCTTGGGTTTGTGAATTATAGGAGACTCCAGTCTCCTATTGTTCCTGTTAAAGCTGGCTAAAAGCTGGCTAAAACTCTGTACTATCTGTTTTAAAGCCTTTTGTTCGGTAAAAATGTTGCTACCTTAGGAACGCTCAGAAAATTGAGAAATTTTTAGTTTCATCTGATGCATCTTCCTAATGAAATATTTGAAAAGTATAATACAGAAATTACATGATTTTAAAATGTTTTCATTTGAGTCTTAAAAGTATTTCTAGTTTTATGATAAAGCTGAGAATGCTCTTACATAGATTTTTTTTTTTTTGTCTTCATGGAAACAATTCTAACAATATACTAAATGCTTATCTGATTTTGTTTTCTCTGATATTGCTTTCTCAGAATTTTTTGTGTGGAACCCTTGACAAAATTTTCCAGGCAGGATTTGGTAACAATCAGGCATCTGTGAAATACTTCATAGAATGGATTGTTATCTTGAGTCTACATAAATACCCCCAATTCCTCAAGAAATTCTGGGATTGCTTTTGCTACGTACGTAAGAACTTTGGCATTCACTTGAAGAGTAATTTGAGCAAAGAGGGCACAGTTTGTCTTCCCATGCCTTAATTTCTGCATATTCCAGTTTTCCTTTAGAAGCAGTGGGTTGTTGACAGATGAATTTAACTTGGAAGTGAACCTGAACTACAGTGTGAGACATTTAGAAATTTGTGATAGAGAAGTGACTGAAGAATGGGTGAATTCTTCCAACTGAGAGATTTCTTTTATAATGTACTGCTCTGGGCAGAGTAGAGCTGGCATAGCGAGTTCGAATCTTTGCAGTGGCCAATAGAAGAGCTGTCAGGACCGCATGGATGCCCTGGATTCTGAGTTTGGGAAACAGCAAAGTCGCTTGTGGTTTCCACGCCCAGCTTTTGTCTTCTGCATCTGGTTTGTCAGTGGGAACATGACTGGCATAACACTTAATCTGCAGCTTTTAATATGGACTTCCTCACAGTGGAGTTATGTAACGTTATTCCAAAACTAGAGGCAGGGATTTGAATCATGGTACCCAAAATTAATGAAAGAATTGACTGAGGAGAACTGACTTACTAGCATTTAATTTTTATGTCTTGGATTCTTCTTTAAGTAAGAGCTGACCTGTAGAAATAGTAATGGTCCATAGTGATGTCCTTGAATTTGTTAGCATTGTACATGCAGGCTGAGTAGAAAATGAATGTACTCGCATCTCCTCCAGAGTGTAGGAAGACATTACTTGCAGTGGTGCCTCTGCTGAAGGTCACCACTCAGCTAAATGTAGATGTCGTCTTGCTTATCAAATAGCCTCTAGTTTTTTTTAAATCAAACAGTAGAACAAGAATTAAATTTATAAAAGGAAAACTGCTTATATTATATATGTATATATACATGAACTGTATATATTTTGTATACATATGTGTGTATATATGTATTACCCAATACCAGGCAGGTTTTTAATACTGCTCTGAGACAGCTTTGCTTGCTAGTAATGCACGCTGTGGTTTGGGTTGGGTTTTTTTGTTTTGTTTTGGGGCTTTTTATGTGGTTTTTTTTTCCTGTGCAGGGAAAAAAAAAGATCTCAGTTTACAATTTATACTTTTTTAAGTGCATAAAGATGGCTTGTAATGCCTGTGAACTGATGAAAAGTGCAGTAAGGGGTGTAACCTTTCTCTATTTCAGAGTTCCTTCCAAGAGCTCAGGCAGGTGGAATTGTTGTCACCTTAGCATGTAATGATCTATTGGATCAAAGTGATCTCGTGCTGAATCACAGTGGGCGTATTCAAACAGAGCAAGCAGAAAATGTAGATTTATGGAAAAGGTTGTGTTTTCAGAGCCTATCCTGGAAAACAGTGACTGTTTTCAGGATCATATTGAAAAACAAGCTGAATTTGAGCATCCACCGCAACGCTGTGGCAAAGTGGAACTATATCTGGAAAGAGATGGGGTGAACACAAGTGTGGAAACTCTTTTCTTCCAGTACAGGATGTGGGCGAGGCTGATGCTAGGCTATTTGTTCTGCATCTGATACCCACGTTTGTGATGATATGGAAAAGTGCGAGCACTGAAAAGAATCCCCAAGGTTTTTATTGGGTTTAGGTGTTGTTTGTTTGTAGTAGTTTGGGGGTGTTTGGGGGTTTGGGGTTTTTTTGGGGGATATGTGAAATACAGTTAATTTGGATTGAATTTTAGGTCTTTTACACTGCTGTATACTTTTGTTCTGATTCATGAGTTAGCAAAAGCAAATAAGAAAAATGAAATCTTACTAATATGAACTTAGTATTTTAGTAAATTTTGCTGTGGAAACACATAGTCTTTCTAATCGTGTTGATACTGCATCTGCAGAACATGCTGTGAAAACTTACAGGGTATAAAAAACATTTTATGTATGCGTATTTCTTGTTACATTCTCTTCTGCTTTAGGATGAAGAAAAGCTTAAAACAAGCATCTGCACATTTTTATCAGTGTTATCACACTTTGATATCATTCTTCAGAATACCTCAGAGAAGGCAAGTTTGGCTATAGTGTTCATTCTTTATTTGGTTGCACTGTATATGAATTTCTGAAATAAAAACCATTTATGCAGTCTATTTTCAAAACCATTTAAATACCTACTTCCTAATAAGGTATCCTTTGATATGGAAAACACTTAACTCTTCCTGTCACCTCTGTAACATATTGGACTTTAAACTAGTAAATGGCAGATATTCTGGATACACGGGGCCTGAATGCCTTTGAGTTTTTCTAGAATAGCTACTCCAGTCTTAACTAAATGCGCGGGTGGACCTGGGTTTGGTTTTCTTGCTGCTCTTGTGTAATCTGCTTGGAAATGGCCAGAGAGAACCTGGGAGAAGGTCATCTTTCTGTAGAATAACAACACTCAAATATGGAGTTCTTTGGCAGTAGCTAGTCCGCAATACATTTTGAATTCTCTATTTGGAATTCTCAAGTTTTTAATTGAACTTTAAAATAGGCAATGAAATACAGTCAGATGCTGCGTTAGATCAACTACTTCACATCTGGATCCATCTAGGCATTTCTGTTATTTTTTTAGTGTTTGCATGCATTTGCAAGATCAGCTTTCTAAGTGCTACCAAATCAGAAGTAAATAGAGATTTCTGCGTATGCAGAATATTTTTAAGGCAAATTAATATATTTCAAAACACAAGTCAGGCTGTAGGTCTATGCCCTTGTGAGAAAGAAGGGAGGAAGTCAGGACCAGGTTCTGAGGCCTCTGTGTGCACATAAACGTACTGTTAAAGCTTTGGAATTTCCGAAAGGCTGTTTTTGGAGGAAGCCACTGTTTCTTGGGCCACTCTTACTTTTCTGCTTGTGAATGGTGTATTAAGACTTAACATAAATGAAAGAAACTTCTTTATCTTTTGGTTTTTTGTTTTTTTTTTTTTAGAAGCCGGCTGTGAAGAAAGCACTCATAGTTGTTCTACAGTGGTGTTTCAACCATAATTTCAGCGTTCGACTTTATGCATTAGTTGCCCTTAAAAAAATTTGGGGTATGTGCAGAACGTTGCATGTGGAAGAATTTGAAGCTCTGACACCAGTTATTGAATCCAGCCTTCAACAAGTGGAAAACATGCATGGCACAGGGTTAGTAACATTCTTCCGACATACAGCTTAACGTTCTTCTCCTGAGCCATTTGAAGCAAGTCTTAATTCTCCAAAATAGCATTTGGTAATTTCCATGGGCTTCTATGTATTTGGGGTTTTTTTTGGGGGAGGGATTTAACTCTGTTTCAAAAGAAACTCAAACTTGGAAGTTGAAATCTACTTATCAGCAGAGACAACTAAGTGATAATTCAGTGCAGCATTACAGTCTGAAAGCACAAGAGGGAAAAACTCAAGGTGTGTTTGAACAGTTCTTATAGTTTAGGGGTGGAGTAAACAAAAGACAATCAGGAGTGCTTAATTATCTTACCTGGTGGGTTTAATGAACAAAATTCATTATTCTAAACTTCGGGATACCAGTAAATTCTCAAATATAAAAATCCAAGATGGTTTTGGTATTAATATTTGAAAACAAACTTCTGTGGGAGAAAAATGAATAGGGAAGTTAATTTTGGGTGTCAATTAAATGAGCTTTACAGAAATGCTTTTCTGCTTACTGATGTGAAAATAGAATAACAATTCAGTTAAATTTTGTGTTGTGTGTTTGCATCCTTTCTTTTTTCTTTAGCCCTGTATTTAGGATTTAATTAAAATTATTTAGAATTTCTGACAGCATGCCCTGGTTTTGGCTGGGACAGTTTATTTTCTTTCTAGTAGCTGGTATAGTGCTGTGGTTTGGGTTTAGGATGAGAATAGTGTTGAAAGCACACTGATGTTTTTAGTTGTAGGTAGTTGTAGTGCGCACACTCAGTCAAGGATTTTTCAGTTTCTCACACCCTGCCAGGTGAGTGCAGGAAGCTGGGGGAGCACAGCCAGGGCAGCTGGCCCAGGCTGGCCGCAGGGATGTTCCCTGCCATATAACATCATGCTCTGGATATAACTGGGGAAGCTGCCGGGAGGTGGGATCGCTGCTCGGAAACACTGGGCATCGAGTGGGCTTTTTTCCGCAGGTGGTCAGCAATTGCATTCGTGCATCACTTGCTGTTGTTACTATTACTACTGTATTATTTTCTTCCTTTGTTATCCTATTAAACTGTCTTTACCTCTCAACCCATGAAGTTTAAAAATCCAGTACGTTGCCTTTTTTTTGTTAACATCTTGCATTACTTTCTGTAATTGCAGGAATGCTAGAAGGAACTGGCAGCGAATCCAAGATCATTTCTTCTTTGCAACATTTCATCCACTTGAGGATTATAATCTAGAGGCAAGTCCGAGACGGTTGCTGATCATTGTACTTGTGTAGTTTTACAGCTATATCTTTCTTTGTATGTTCTAATGTAGGATCAATAACGATCAACTGCTCCTCATTTAAAACGCTGAAAAATTGCTTGGCCTAAATTGTGATGGATTTTAGACTAAGACTGCAGCTTAATTTTCTAATTAATATTGTGTTAAAAAGCCAGGTCAATTAAAAAGAGGTATGTGTGCTGAATGTGCCCATCTCTGTGGCAGTTAATAAGGTTTTATATTTGTGGCTGGAAAAGTTACTTCTAATAACTGAAGAGAATCTACTTAATTGTACGTAGTTTGTTAGGATTTTTGAGACCTCTCCTGCTCTTAGTGACTTGAGGTTGCTTAACTACATTGTTGTTTGGTGGGAACAGGATACAGATACATAGCTTGGAGCATCTTTTCCAGCTATCCTTTTTGTCATAGCTTAAATAACTGACAGCTGAATAAACACTGAGGGAAGGAAGGCAAAAATAAGGGTGCAGATAAGAAAAAGAGGAACTAAGCTGAAAATACAAGATAAACATGTATGTGAAAGGGGTACCTGTGTTCTGGCACAAACAGTGCCATCTTTCAGAGAAGTATTTTTTTCCCTTCTTTTTCTTTCAACTGATGTTCTGTGAAATATTTTTGTGAACACTTAAATATGCTAGATATGACTTAGAAAAATTTGAAAGTGAAAATCCCAAAAAAAGAAAAAAACCAACTTTTCATGTAAGTCAGTGTATTCAAGGTGCATCTTCACCTTCATCTTGAGGCTGCATTGGGATAACCAAAACGTCTGGGTTTTAATCTCTTCATTGTATTCAGCCTTTCCCTTGGGGTGTGTGTTTGTTCCTCCTTGACAAATTGTGATTGGTTGTATTGGTAGTGCGGAGTTGGATTTTGCCACTAGACTTCAATGCTGTTATCTGTATTCCTTTTAACATGAAATCAGTCCGCATTCATTATTAGAAGTTCATAAGAGCATCTGAAAACTTCCAGTGTTATGCGTAAAAGATTTTCACAAGACCTCTGTGCTGAGAAGCATAGTGTTAATTCTTTGGTGTGCTAGAATTTTAGAACAGTAGGGATCTGCATTGATTAAAAATGTCTAATCAGAGAGAGAAAGAGACCAGATTTATGAAAGTTTGGGGTAGCACTATGGGTAGAGAGATGAATATTGAGAGATATATTAAGCGTTATATGAAATACCAAGAAAAATAGGTATTTAGCTCATAGAATGCTAGACAAGATGTGTGCAATAAAATTACCAGAGATTAATTTATTGTCTGTTTTGCTTGCTGTAGTGCTGCTCTGCTAATAAAACTGCGTTACATTGCAGACAATATTTTACACTCTTCCCCGGCTTTCGGAACTTGCTGAGGATGAATGGATCTCCCTCTCTAAATTTGACAGATTCACTGACGTTCCTTTGCCACCAGCATTTCAGTGGTATCGTTCTCGAGTGGAACTTTGTGACCTGAAGCCGAGTGATTGGTCTCAGCAAGACATGGGTAAAATACAGCTAATCTCTATTAAATATAAATACTTGTATGTAGTAGCTGTATACATCTGTGTATGATCTCATGTGGTTTTCAGCTGATGTAGACTTGTATCTATGTGAGTAGACTATATACCGTGAAATAATAGTAGGTGACTAATTGTGTCTACAGTATTGGCATTTAGATAATCTTCTTTGCATACCTGTATGACTACTGCTTGTTCTTACAGGTTCAAATTCAGCTGAAGCAGATAGCCAGACAGAATGGACTGATGTTCAGAAAAAGATTATACCCTGGAAAAACAGTACTCCTAGTTTAGACCTGGAAACGGTATTTCAGGATCGTGCTGCTAAACTTGGTAAATCAAACAGCAGACTGATCGTGGTGGCTTCACTTATTGATAAACCTACCAATTTAGGAGGTAAGGTTGCTGCACATTTTTAAACTTTTATTTTAGACCTTGGAGCCCACTTGGATAATAGAAATTAATTTAATCTTATGTTGATAATTAGAAAATTATTTAAGTACTGCTCAGAGAAATAGATCATTATCCTGAAAAAAAACTGGTAACCAAAAGAAATAATACCTGCTTCAGAAGAAGTCTTCTGTAGTTACATTTAAGGGACAAAAAAAAAAGTACTTAGCTTGCATTAATTAAATAGAACTTTGCTGTAAATCACGCTCAGTTTCTTACTGCTTTTATATTCTTTGTTACAGTTGAGTTTTGCCACTGTGTATGCAGTTAAAGGAAATAATTTGCCTTCGCATTTTTTTCTTTAACAGTTAAACCGAATTAAACCAAATTTTGTAGACCTACTAGTTTCTCATGACTATTGGACAGGAAAGTGCCTGTTCCTGATTAAGTACTCCTTCGCAGTGTTGTGCAAGCTGTGATATAATAAATCCTGAATACTTTATTGCATCGTGCTTGCTGTTGTCAGCAATTTAAAGAACTGCAGTGAGACTGTTAACGGAAAATGGGCCCACAAGCTGGTGCTGTCTGCATTGTCATGCTCTCACACATCATTCTCTCAAGCCTTTCATTTAACAGGTACTGGGCTTAGAGCTTAAGTGAGCGCGTGTGTGTGTCCATCCATTCCTGCTGAGGCTTTTACGCTGACTCGTTACTTTGTGTAATTAGTGTTGTAGAAGCAAGTTGTCAGACACAGTGCTTTTCTAATTTTTATCTGTTAGGTTAGAAAACTTTTTTTTCTGGTAAATTATATGGAATGTGTATGGCTTGGAACAGATGTAAGATGCACCTGAAATGGATAAAAAAATAAGAGGACCAAAGTAACCATTTCTCTTGCGGATTCATTGTCCTTTTTCACTTGCTAAAATATTCTGGCTTGGTGTTTATGTTCTACACAAAAATCACTTTCATTCTTCTGTTTGTAGGTTTATGTCGTACAAGTGAAATATTTGGGGCGTCTGCGCTCGTCGTCGGCAGTCTTCATTATATACAGGATAAGCAGTTTCAGCATCTTAGTGTTTCTGCAGAGCAGTGGCTCCCCCTTGTCGAGGTGAATGGAAATATTTTAATAGCTACCAGTGTAGTGTACATCTTCAGTTCATCAGATGCGTAGTTCAGTGTCTTGCTTATTTGACTTGTTTATTCTTTTGGAATAAACTTTGGGTCAACCTCGTAAAAAAGAATTTTAAAATTACTTTTAATTTCTTTTTGCTGTGATAAACTAATTATGTGAGCTGTCATTATTATATCTTACCCTGTGTTTTACAGTGGTGCATAGGAATTTAAAGTTTTGTATATAAATGGTGAACAACACTTAATATTTATCTTGCTTGGTCTACTGCTTGTGGTAACTTCATGGGGATAATCTTTTGAGTTTGTTTGAAGCTAACTTGTGCCAAGCTCTTAGGACCTCTTACCTAGCTTATAAAAGTGAAGGTTTCAGCCTGTATGGTTAGTACTTCAGAGCAGGATGAAGACAACTAAGAAATTCTTCACAGCGAGCTGTCACAAGTTGTAATGCAGGCATGTAAGGCAACTCAGCTTCAGTACTGCCTTTTGTATTGTTTTGGAAAGGGATTCCAGGTTACGCATCAACTGTGCACCTTGTCCCTGTGCAAGAGTGATTCTGTTGCACGCAATTGTAGGACTTGGGGCTGTCAAAAGCATAGAAAAGCCTTTGTTCATTGTATTCATGGAGTACATTTTTTGTGGCGTTACTTAACCTTTTGTGCTGTCGCTGAAGAACTTTTAACATGGTAAGCTGTGTATATGGACAGAGTCTTTGGGCATAAAAGTAATTTGTCTGAAAAACTGTCCAAATAAATTGATTTTTGCAGTAACTTCAGAAGATCATAAATGACAGTATTTAAATATTTGTATATTTCTCTCTACTTTTGATGGACAGGTGAAACCATCTCAGCTTGTTGATTATTTACAGCAGAAAAAAACAGAAGGCTACACTATTATTGGTGTGGAGCAGACAGCTAAAAGTTTTGATCTTACCGAGTATTGCTTCCCAGAGAAGTCACTGTTATTGCTGGGGTAAGAACACACAGATTTTGTAAATATACCTCTTGCAGTCCATGCCTTCTACTCATCAGAGTTTGGTCTTATGAAAACTAAGTGACGCTGGCAAAGGTGGATTTCGAATGGGAAGTGATTATGGAAACAGCAGAGCTTGGCTGTGTGTGCTAAGGAGTGGGAGGTATTGCTACCAGCTCCTGAGCAGTCCTCCTCCTTATACTTAATAACCTAGCCACACAGTATAACTCTTTTTTTCTTTTTTTTTTTTATGGGTGGATAGCAACAGCACGGATTGTAGTTTTCCAGGTGTGACCGGTATCATCTGTTCAGTTCGGCAGTATGGGGCCCTGTACGTACCTGTAGGCTGTGGTGAGCTCAGCAAGAAGTGGGGCTGCTTGTTTGCCCCGCTTAACTGGGCGAGGAGGGCTGGAGTGGAGCAGGAGCACACATAGCTGGGAGATGCTTTAAAAATTAAGGATGAGGCACAGGATGAAGTAGCAAGTTCGTGCAGTACAAGCAGAGGCTGGGATGTGTTCAGAGAAAAGCAATAATCAGTTCCTATAAGCAGGCAAGCCTCAGGAGAAAGGGGAGGCCACTTCAGGAAATCAGGAGGCAGAAAGCTACTGGAATTGCAGGGTCACTGAGACCAGCAGGACGGGCCTGCCTATCCTTTTAGGACAAAGTGGGCAGAAATAACTGGTTTTCAAACCTTTTTACATCTTATATGTAGTTTATCTTCAGGATGTAGTTCTCATCATAACTTGGTTCTCCTCTAATCAAAAACATAGTTTTAATTACTGTTCACCTTTGGTTATCTTCTGGTGTGCGCATTCTGAAGAGATGAAACATTTCCAGTTCAAAGCTTCCATCAGTCTTGATGTTCCCTCATCGTACATTTACATTGAATGTAAAGTGGGCAGCTGAGCTTCCTTGCTGTGCCAGCAGCTTCATGCCCTGGTCATTTCATCTATAGCTGTTTATTTTGCTATATATGGATAGTACCGAAATAAATGCAGAGAGGGAGTCCTTATGTTGAGTGTTCAGCTATTGCTGGACCAGTGAATTAAAGATGAAGCGCTCCACCAGTTTGCCTACATCAGAGTTTAGTCAGGTCTCCCATGTTTTCCTTGTATCTGCAGAGTAAAATTTCTTGTCCTCGTTGGTGACACTGAGGGCAGACACACCATTCATCAAATGGCGTTTCGATGCTGTTGTGACTTTGGCATCTTCTGCTTTGTAGAACACCGGTCTCTTCCCAGGTACCAGTTACTGTTTCTTCTTTACTAGAAATGAACATGAAGGAATCCCAGCAAACCTGATTCACCACCTGGATGTCTGCGTGGAAATTCCTCAGCAGGGTATTATTCGATCACTCAACGTTCATGTAAGTGGAGCTCTGCTGATCTGGGAGTACACGAGGCAGCAAGTCATCAAGCAAAAACAACAATAACTGCCAAGAGTTCTGTGCCTTACATTACAGCTGGGTGACTTCCTATGGTGCTACAACGTTAAGTTCTGAATAGCCGAGATACAAACTCAGGGTGAATGAGGATTCTTAAGTTTTGCATGTTTTGCTCTCTTGTAGTTCAGACTGATTTTTAAATGCCTTATTAACACTTTACCTCCTTTAAAACTGTTGCATTGGAAATAAATACTATTTATATTGCATGTGGTTTGTGATTGATTTTTTTTCTACTACTAAACATCAGCATAGTACCATGAACAATCCCAACGCCGAAACACGGGATTTTTACTGCAGTTACTTTGATAGTGATGACCATGCTTAAAATTGAAGTACCTTCCTACAACTTACTGTAGCCAAAGTATTTAATGCCTACAGCATCTAGATATAGTAGATGATAATTTTTGCACAGTAAATTAACTTACATTGTTACAGTAAACGCTGCCCCTTGTTTAAATGCCTTTCGTGGTCAGATTTACTAGTCCTGATGGAAACGGTCTATATCTTTAAATGGAGTTGCATCGGTAAGGTAATCAAAACCACTAAATTAGACAAAAGGCCATAATGTGAGAATCATGATAAATAACTGCCATACTTACATTAGAAATGCCTGAAAACTGTTAGACCAATGTAAAAATTCCTATTGCTCAGTTTTTATAAGCATACTCAAAATATCTGAATTACATTTCATATGCACAGGATGCATTAGGATTTCTACTGCTTCTTGTTCTAGAAACTGATATCTGATGTACTTAAATTTAAAATACAGTTTAAGCTTTCAAATACATGGTAAACAACAAATACAAATTACGTTATACCACCTCCTCCTTTTGACAAGCAGGGGAAAGTGTTGTTTTTTTGTTGTTTTTTTTTTTAAGGAAAAGCTGGTTCACTTACTGAAAAACAATTTTATTGTTCTCTTCAGAATATGTACATTACACCATATAATAATCACTTATTCCTGTGAAACAATTTGACACATTAGATTTGTGAACAGCCCCGGACTGTATTTCTTTGACTTAAACTTATGAAAAAGCTGTCCATGACCATCTTTTTTCAGCGGACACGAGACCTCGCACCAAGAACAGCAGCTTGTGTTTCAGGGAGACAATCAGGTTACCAGCTCCTGAGCTCAAGCAGCTTCTGACGCTTTCTCGTGTTTCTTCTTTCATAGTTATTCTCGCTAGATTTATTTTGAAAGCAGAGTACCTAAGACTTCCCAGCAGCTTCTGGAGCATGATACCCTTCTGTTTCAAGCTTTTTTTTATATTTTAAAAAGTCTCTTCTTTTGTCAAAATGTTTTACCTGTTTAAAAAAAAAAAAGATGCTCGTCAGAAGAAAACTAGTAGAGGGCTTTGTGCATCATAAGATTAAGGAATAAATGATCTTTAATCATGGAACTTAAGGAGGCTTTTAACTCAGTATGCTAGTTAGGAGTTTCTTGCTGTTGCAGAAGACTGAAGGGTGGAGTGGGTTGGTTTTTTGTGTGTTGTGGGTTTTTTTTTACCATTCTGTAAGTAAACTTCAGTTTCCTGTTATAACCACCCCATACTTCCATGGACATGTCGACTAATAAAAGTAGCCTATTGCTTTGCTATTTTCACTGCTATGAAGAAAAATTACTAATAAAGTCCAGTAGCTTTTCTATGGTATCACAAGTTACGTGAGCTCTGAATTCATTAGAGCCACTGATGTGTATGGTGCAAAGCACTGGCAAATAAAACCACCATCACCAGAGGTGACACATGACAGAACTGCACTGTTCACAGTATAATTAAGTACCGTGCCTGTGAATATACTGGGTTTTTTAACTTCAGGCTGCTAGCTCCAACAGGAACTGTTCAGCCCCTCAGACATCTATTGTTGCTAAAAGGCAAATGCCTATTAAAAAAATTAAGAATTGTAGCTTGATTTTTAGGAAATAAAAAGCACGAATGGGTAAGTTAGATGTAGCAGATGGCTTACTGTGAAATTACACTGCATGAAGAAGGGCATCTTTATGCACAAGAATATACCTGATGCCAGTCTTACAATGCCATGCAACTGCAAGCCCTGCATGTCGCCTCCCTGCCTTACTAACTTTTCTTCTTTAGCAGTTTGTGTGCCTCTAAAAACTTCCAAGTAGCTTTCAGAGCACTTTTTTAATTAAATAAGCTTCTACAGTTGCATATTTACTTGAAATTTTGAGATTGTATTTTCTTTTTCCCTTTATACTATGTACTTCACACTACCCTGGGCAGTTCCTGAACCAGTCGGCGGCCTGCTGAGGAGTGTTAATGAACTGCACGCACCCCAAGCGATGCCGGACAAGGGTACGGGGCTCTCAGTGAGAGCTGGCGTTCTGCAATGCAAGAAGCGGGTGCTGCCACGGTTCAGGGTGATGGCGATTGCTGGGGGCCACTGTTACTGTGGCACAGGGAGAGGAACCCTTCTGTTCAGCTTGGAGAGGAGAAGGCTCTGGGGTGGCCTCATTGCAGCCTTTCAGTACTTAAAGGGGCCTTACGAAAAGGATGGAGGGGGACTTTTTACTCGGGTAGATAATGACAGGACAAGGGGGAATGGGTTTAAACTGAAAGAGGGCAGATTTAGATTGGACATTAGGAAAAAATTCTTCCCTGTGAGGGTGGTGAGGCCCTGGAACAGGCTGCCCAGAGAAGCTGTGGAGGCCCCATCCCTGGCAGTGTTCAAGGCCAGGTTGGATGGGGCTTTGGGCAGCCTGGTCTAGTGGAGGGTGTCCCTGCCCATGGCAGGGGGTTGGAGCTAGGTGATCCTTGCGGTCCCTTCCAACCCAACCCCTTCCGTGACTCTCTGAACCCCCGGCTGCTGGGCAGGCGCTCTGGGGGGGCCGAGCGCTGGAGGACGCGCCCGGAGCGGCGGCTGCTCACCCACTGCTGCGGACAGCGGCTCTCGAAGGACAGCCGCAGCTTCTCGCACTTGGCGGCGTCGTCCCCGTGCCTGTCCAGGCACTGCCAGAACTCGTCCCGGGCCCCCCAGCACGCCTTCCTCTCCTCCATCGTTGGCGCCGACATCTTCCCTGCCGACCTGAACACAAACGGGGGTTGGCCGGCCGCCGAACCCCAGCGGGGCCCGCCGCCGCCCTGCCCGAGGCCCCAGGGAAGGGGTGACGAAGGGAAGGCCCCGGCCCCGCACCGCGCTCACCCGGCCTTCCGCGGCGAAGGTCACAGTCCCGGAAGCGGTTCCGCGCCG
>VWZZ01004447.1:42124-99912 GCA_013399095.1 Psophia crepitans
GCTTTTCCCCGCTGTGGGTTCTCAGTCGGAGGAGGGAGAGGCGCGGGGTTGCGGAGGGCGTGTTTCAGCCCCACAGAGCGCTGTTTCTGCTGGCTTGTACGGAGCCCCTTAAAACCGTTCTGGAAGCGTTCTGGGGCCGGGCCCTGGCGCTCGGTCAGGCGGGGGATAAAAGCGAGGGGGAAGAACTGGTTTACGCTCGGGAAAGAAAAGTTTACCCGTAGTAAGGATGATAAAGCAATGGCAGAAGCCAGGAGCCGGCCCGGCGGGATGCCGGCAGCGCTGGGGAAGAGCGGCCAACCAGGAGCAAACTTGTGTTCCGCAGATCTTTATTTGGGAGCCGGCGGCATTGCCCCATGGCAGGCAGTCCCCGTGGCCAAGGAACTGAGGGTCTTCCACATCGGCCCGCCTGGGAGTGCGGGGCGGTTTTGCAGTGTCGAAGCTGCGGCCTGTATGTCTGTGCCGAGGTGCTCGGCTTGGGGCAGGCCGCGTTGTGGCAGCTGGGAAGAGCCGGACTGCGGGGTGCTGAGCCCCCGGCAGCTCCCAGGCCAGCGGCGGGTGCCGCTCCTGGTGCGGGGGCAGCTGTCCACCTGCCTTGAGCGGGCTTTCTTCCTCAGCATGCGGTCATGGTTCCGCCTGGCAGCGGTGGGCCTGCTCTCCTGGGACTCCGTGCAGGTGGCTGCTTGTCGCCATACAGGGAAGGGTATTTTAAGAGAAGACCGAGGATTTGCGGTGGTTCAGCAGAGCCCCCTGTAAGCCAGCCAGATCTGGCAGGGGTTTTGTTTTGTTAAAATGCCTAACCAACCCTTTGGAGGGGGTGGGTTTTTGAGAGCAGAGTGAATGTGACTGCTGCTGTACACCGTACGGTGTATAACACAGTCGGTGTTCTCATCCCTGCCTACTTACTTAACCACCTTCTGTTTGCTTGAATATGATAGATAAAAGAAATACAGTAATTTAATTTCTAATAGAACAGGGGTTTTAAGGTGAGTGGAAGTCACTACAAAACCAGAATTTCAGTTATATTTTTCTGTTGAAAAGAATTAATATAGAAGCAAATTTATATTACAGCTTAATATAACCATTTTGCACTTAGGCTTTTGTGAAGAAAGCTTTTTAAAGGGTGAATATTGAAGAGAAAATGAATGTTAAGTCTCCAGACCGAAACGTGATAGTAGGAAATGTCGGTTGTGGTTTAGATTTCAAAATTTATGGTGTGTGTAATGTTGTTTAGTTACTGCATTCATGAAACAGAGGGGATAATGTGATCATATATAATTAATCACAAAGCCCAAATAGCACATCTGGGATATTTGTGATAAATAGTTTATTCTTTAATGACCTGAAGCCCAAGAAATGTTCACTGGAGACAGTTGTAAATAAATCTCTGTAATGGTTGTTATGGAAATTTAGTGATCTGGTTGTAGAAAGTACATGACTAGAAAAAAAAAACAACAAGAAGACAGATTTATCTAATACATTTTTAATGGTAGTATTTCCATTTGGTTAAACTGCTATCATAAGGAGGTGGATTTTTTGTTGTTAGTTAGCCAATTCTAAGTATCTATCTTTGCTCTTTTACTTTCGGGAAGTGTGCCCAGCGAGTAACAAATGGGATATTTATCATAGCCAGGCAGAGGCAAATGTTCTAGAAAGATGGGAGGCTGAAAAAATTCCAGATTTGTTAGGGGCACTGGTTGCCACAGTTGAAGCTGTTGAATTACATTTCCATTGAGTGATTAGTGAGATAGATGCGAAAGAAATAGATGCCTGTCTCCCACTGAAACTCTAGGCAGCAATGCATTGAAGTGAATCGTGTGTAGTGTATACAGTGGTTCTGCTCTCAGGCTGTTTCATGCCTGTTCGTGCGAATTGGGATACAGCATCGTGTGCTTTGCCTTTCAGATAATGTCTAACAAACCTCTGCTCACCTACAGCCTTACTTACCCCATATTTAATTGAAATTTGCCCAGCAGAATCTGGATTGGCAACCATAATGATTTCTCCTTTCGCTTTGGAAGGAATTAGCATGTCTCAGGTGTCCCTAGGACTAATAATGCAAGCACTCCTTGATGTACAGTGGCTGTGTTCAGCTTTGTGCTTATTCCAGGAGCTCAATTAATTTGTTTTTCTTGCACTGAAAGATTCCGATGTATGATTCTCATCTGTAATAGACTTTCAGGGAACTGAATTTAAAAAAATGAATTCTTTAAGCAATGTAGCCCTGTGTCCAGCTATTTATTTTGCTGGAAATAATAACAAAATCTTACCTGAGGTAGTCTGAGACATTTTATTCCTCTATTGAGAACCAAGCAGGTTTTTTTAATAAAAATAATAAAAAAAAAAAATAGTGTGAGAGAACCGTATATTAAGATTTTCTCTTTCTTGCTTCTTAGGTGTCCATTAAGGATGCAACTGACTCCTTTGATCTTACAGTGTTCCTTGCTATGCCTGGTGAAAGAAAATAATTAAACAAAAAAAAGAAAAACAATCGCAATGATTAGTTGTGCCTGGTTATAGTATTAAAAAAAAGAGGAATAAATTTAGCAAAGAAACCCCATGAACTGCAAACAGCAATTACCTCTTTCTGCTCCTCTTTGAAAATGTTTTAGCAGAGATTACTTAGACGGTTGAACATCAACCATCTCTCTGGTGGATCTCTTGAGATCCTGCGTGACCAAATTTCAGATGGTTTTACTGGCTAAAGGCCCTCATGGGTTACGCTTGGCAGTAGCGTCAGCTTTGAAGATGCATTCTGCAAAGGTGAGTGTGGAAACACTGCGTTCTTGTGAAGGGGAAGCATTTATACATCTTTATTGTTTCAAGTCTTCCTTATGTTGCTTTCTGAGGTTATTTTTGTGGTTTATTAGTGTTCAGTAAAACTTAATTTCTCTTTCAAATAGGTCCTTCTTCAGCAGGACCCATAATTTTTATCTTTAAAATAGCTTTTCGAAAATATTTTAAAAACTGAATATCCCTCTTGAAGATAATCAGGCTTCAGAGAAGACTGCTGATTTTTTTGAGCAATAATTTTCTGAGCTTTGTTAGAGAATTGCTTAAGAACTGGCAGACAGTTAACGAATTCCTTAGCTAATAATTAACAAGTTCATAATTTAGTAGCCCCCAATAAGACTAATCGATCTATGTTTATAAAGAAAACTTGTGTCTCTTTGTGTAACCTTGCATTTAATACCAAACATTTGGAAATAAAGATCTGAAAGAGACACACGAGATTCTAAAAGTTTAAGAAATGTGTACTGTACTTTCTAAGGCCTTATGCAAAGCACTCATCTTTATGAAATTGTAAAGATGTCATGCCGAGTTTTATGAATGTCCTTCAAAAATAACATGCTGAAACTTCTTTGGATGGGTTACCAAAAATTTAGGGTTTTGAATGAATAAAGAAGGAGTGTTTGAGGGAAAAGAAAACTGTAGCTTTTGTTCAGCAGCCGTAGTAAATCAATTTGCTGAATCTCTAAGAAAATGTGCATTACCACATTATTTTTCAGCTAAATGCGTGTTGGGGCTCTTACCTTGATGTCCTCATAATGCAGTCTTTGCTGGGTGTCGTGATGGGGATCGCCGCCCTTGGGAGTGCCCACATGACATGAACAGAGAGAATTGAGCACGTGGCTGGGGATGTGGAGGGAGAGACAGACGTAGAGGCCACCACAGGTTTCTGTGGTAGCTCTGCCTGCATTGGAGGGCTGGCTGTATGGGTCCATGAGCTACTGCTGGTGGGGATTTGGCTAGGAAGGACTGAGCTGCCTGTGCAGGCAGGGATGGAGACGTAAGGAGAAAGAACAGTGATTCTCACCTTCTCTAGGCCTCTGTTTAGTGGTCTGCAGCCTGCTGAGGAAAGGCATGCTTGGCTTTGTGACCTCTCATGGGCATCAGTGGAGTACTCTGTGGAATGTAGTCTGAAAATCACTAGGCTACCTACAAGAGTAGCAAGCATGATGAAGAAAAAACCCAACAGCTGGATGTTTAGGATTTTTTTTTAAGGTGCTGAAGCAATTTACATTAATTACAGGCACTTCTTTTTAGTGCCAGTATTCCATTTTTGTTCAGTTGTTAGGAAGGAAGAAAACAGTAGCAGGAGTATTTTGGGAAAAGCAGGCGACGGTAAGGTGGGAAGACTGACTAATTCTTACTCTTCTGTTGGCTCTTGATTAGCAATTCTCCAAGCCCACCAAGGATGAGACAAGCTTGCTTTGCAGCAATGTTGGTGCTCAGCTTTTTGCAAGAAAGCTAGATGGGGAAATTGATAATCTGCCTGTTCCACGAGCAGACTCCTGTTTTCAAAGCGATGTAAATGGAAGAAGAAAACTAATCTTACGAGTTTAATTTGGATGCCTTCAAATTTCTGCAGCATGTTACGTACTGAAAGCAAAGAAGTGGTTTGTAGTTCTCTCTCAGACTGAAACACGTCCTAAAATTCTTTATAAAAAAAAAAAATCCAGCTGCATGCTTGCATTTAGGTATTGTATTTAATAATGCATCCGCTGCACCCGTTACCTTATGTTCACTATAAACATGCTCTGCGAAGCAGAGGTGTGCTGTGCCAGATGGGATTGCTTGCATGTGCACAAAGGCAACATCATTCTCAAACACGGTGAGTATTTGTTCCCAAGATCAGTATCAATTTTCTTAGCAGCCAAGCTAGCAAATGACATGCCTTTACCAAACCCAAAATGGCACAAGGAAAGAGAGATGGTTTTATCTACAAGTCGGGAAGGCATTTTAAATGTATAACTGGCCAAAAATCACAAGCAGAGTATTATGCAATGTACTTTGCTTACTACACTGCAGTCACTAAAGGTAGTGACCATGTCCTCACCATGAGGTAGTGGACATGATGAAAAAGTCTAAAATATATGGTGAGGGGCTCTAAATTAACTACTGCTGCTCATCAGAAAGATTCTGAATTGACGGTGTGTAACTCTGCTAAAGCACGTCTGCTTTAGTTCTCTTCATTTGGGTGAAAGATGCTCTGCAGGGTGATTGCTGTTGTTCCCAGTCAATGCACTGATGGCTGTCTTGAGAGGTTAGACTGAATCCAGAACTGGAGGGAAACCTGGACATGAAGAGCTGGAAAACTCATCTGACTTCTCATCTGAAGAGGTCATCTAGTTCAGCAGTAGGATTAAAGAAATGTCTCTAGGTCATTGCAGAGAAATTGCATTTAACAGGTTCTTACTAACGTGACCCCCACAATCTCCCTTGTTAAAACCTTTTCCAGAATGGTAACTCTCCATGTAGTGAAACTTACAGTTTCACTTTCTGTTACTGAGCAGTAAGTTGGTTGCATCCTGGTGTATCTGTGATGTGCATGGAGAAATCCTGGTCACCACCTTCTTTAGAATGATCTTGTGCATGTATAAAGATCCCTCTAGCAGAGTTTAAGGAAGAATAGAGAAATATGAGGCTTATTATTTCAGAAACATTAGTTTGAGCTACTGGTCCTGCCCTTAGTAATGTGATTTCCTCTTAAAAGAAGATTTTTAGGCTGCAGGTGGGCATCTGTTCATTTGACTGCCTTCTTGCTTTTGCAAGATCTTTCAGCTCCTTTTTTTCTTATTTCCCTTTTTAATGTTCAGGACTTTTAGATAAAGTGCAGGTTATTATGGAAATGCCCTAGAACCTGCCAGCTAAAGAAGAAAATCTAATTGCTTCTCTTTTAATAACAATGAGCTAATTAAACTCGTCCATCAAAATCCATAACTGCTGGTAGTTTCTGCAAAGACAGCTTGCACAAGGACTGGACTGTGAAAGAAGCTTCTCAGCCTTGGTCTTTGCCAAGGAGTAGCGCAGGCTTGGAGACCGCTTCTGCAGTACAAATCAGGCACATGGAGCCAAGCTCCCCATGGTTTGTGACTTTACAGCATGTGCACAGACCCCATTTCTTGAGACTGGAGTGGTACCAAGGGGTGGTGGACATCTTCCCCTGGAAAGTGTTTCCCAAAAGGCATTTCTGTCCTGATCCCATCAGCAGCTCTACCGTGCTCCTGCTTCACACCAGCTGCATGGCTTCTGCCTTCTGTTCTTTCTCCATTCCTTGAAGAAACCCCCAGTCACCCCTCATCCCAGCCTGCTTTCTGAGTCCATGTAGCCCAGATGGGTGACTGGTGCTATTCCTAGGGCTTCTGAGGTGCTGGAGACCTATAATGTCCTTTTCAGCGAAGGTGAGGGGTGTTTCACTTGTGTTCCTGTTGTGCAAACTTGTGAGTTTATTTGGAATACGATCCAGCGCTACGCAAGTCAATTCAGATTTCTGTATTCACTGCACAGGGCAACCGTCACTTTCCTGCGGGGGTGCAGGCCTGCAGGTACGGTAGCAGAAAGGTTCTTGAGCTCATAGGAGACATTAATTCAGCCCCAGAACCTGGTGGTCTTCAGGTCCTGCAGACCCTCAACCTCCCAAACAGTAAAGCTACATGTTGGTTTCAGTGTCAGCTGTCCACCTGTTGAGTATTGTGGTTGGATTTCTGTCTTTCATAGCTATTTTCTGAAGACAACTGATATGAGTATAATCATCCTAGGCAGAACAGGAGAAACTTTTAAATAAGCCCAGCAGAGCCAAAGGCTCATGCAGTCACTGTGGAGAGCTGCAATAAAAATTATGATAAAGGTAGCAGCAGAAAACAACTACAGACAACAGGCCAAGAAGAAAGACATGCAAGGGAGGGACAGAACTGCTGCTCCTTCCTCGGATTCTTCACCGCTGTATCATGCAGCAGTGAAAGCTGGCAGCTGCAGTGGGGTCTGGTGGTGCTATTTACTTTCTTGAGATTTTTTTTCAACTTGTTGTTTTAACAAGCCCACTGGATCATTACTGGTTTGCCCCTTTGCTGGAGGAGCCACGATACTTTGTGAGGGCAAAGTTGGGACAGAGCTGCGATCCAGGTCAGCCCTTGAACAAGGGGGCACACTGGTGGCTGGCGGTGCTCTGTGAAGGCAGGAGCCATGCAGTGATGATGCAGGAGACCAGCTCCAAAGACACCAGATGGCAAGGACTGACGCTGCAGGGACCTGCAGTCCTGCCTCAGGAGGAGGTTTGAGGTGGCCAAGGGTGGGCTAAAAGTGCTGGTTTCTGGCTTGCATTTTTCTTTTCTGCAAAGCAGGTACGGCCCTGCAGAGCTGTGTGGGGTCCGTACAGGCCAGCAGTGGGTCTGACCCGCAGGGTGCTGCAGAGAGTGCTCACAGTGCTCTGGCCTCTGAAGGCAATGGGGGAGCCTGCCACAACTCAGCCCTCATCTCCAAGGCACTGAATTTGTCCTGGGATCAGGTGGGTTCAATCTTGCCCTCACCCAAAGGTTCTCACAAGGTTCTCTCTGCCTCGCCCTTCTGGTGAGAGCCAACCACTCCAGTCCCTTTCACTCCTCAGCTTCAGATCTGTGAAGCTTTGGCACTTCGAGATGCACATGTGTACCCATATGGCCATGATGCTTTCTTGGCGTTCTCCAAGTCACATCCTGGGCTTCACCGTCTGGAAGGTTTTCTAAGTAACTGCTTGCTGTCAAGTCAGGTGTTTATCCTTGGGGCAAGGTGTTGCCTGGAGAAATGTAAGTCACTTCAGCTGATGAATTTGTCTATGTGTAGTTTAGAATTGCTTAACATGAGTAAATATAGTTTGCTCAGCTCCCACTCAGGAGGGAGACTGCAACGAAGTGCTGTTTGAAATCCCAGCCCTTGCAGTGTTTAGCCTGTTCTCGGGAAGGATGAGCCAACAGAAGCAATGACGAGTGCATCTGGTAAATCACAGTTTTACTGATGCTGCCATCCATTCTGGTGCGTAAGATCCCCCACGATCCGTACTGAATGTTAAAAAGTCCGCTGTGGCTTTAGTAACAAACGTGTTAGTTGCTGTTTTTAAAGTGGCATTTAGAGCCTTTTGGCTACGTCCCAGACTGCATCAAACATGCAGTAAAATGGAGTGCAGAGATGACAGAAGATGCCACTTAATGAGACTGTGGAAAATGGAAGGACTGTTTGTACATTCTTCTCTGGCCATGCCTCAGACAGGGGCCTTGGGGAGGGGAGTGGGGTGCTTCGAGGATGAAAAGTGGTACGCCTGAAGATGGTGTAAACTCTAAGCTTTGAGAGCTTAGAGAGCTTTGAGATCAAGTCTGTGTGTGCCTTTCAAGCCAGTTAGAGTTGTACCTGTGCTCCTTTCCCTTCCCTGCTTCCCAGAGGAACGGATTTAAAAGTACAGGTGTGTCACACTGAATGGGACAGTGGTTGCGAGCAGCTTCACACAGCCTTCGGTTTTTGCTTGTGTGTGTAATCTCTGTTAGCAAGTCCTTAGTGTCTTTTTGGCCATGACAAGATATGTAGGGAACAACACAGAGCCTTGACTAGGGCCTGATTATTGAAGGACAAATGCATGTCCCATCCGCAGCCCCTAAATACCCGTTAGCGTAGGCTGATGGCTCACCGCCTGTTTCAAAGGAAGGCCAGCGTTCCCTTTGGTCTGCTTCTGCTGGGCACGTATTCCCTGACTGATGCCTAACATCAGCCTTCCGGACAGACCTGTCCAGGGAGCCGAAAGCTCCTCCTGAAGAGGAGAGGCTGACAGGCAGTGCATCAGCTGCAGCCTCGGTTGCTTTGATGATCTCATCTCTCCCTTCTCATCACTTTGGCCAAATGCTGCCCACAGTAAAACTGGAATAAAGGTGCGGTCAAGAGAGAGAAACAGATAGCACTGACCAAGGCTGAATTTAAAATTTTTTATTATTTAGCTTTGCCAAACAGATAATGGAATCTGAAGTTGATTTGCTAAAATGTTTTGAAGTGGGTGCCACCCCTGCCCGAGACGAAGAGGGCCTCGGTGGCAGCAGGGACCCTTAGGCTATGGCAGCAGTTCAAAAGAACACTTTAATTTTGTATGCAACAATGTAAACTTCAAAAATAGTAAACTATAACCTTCCCCCCCCCTTTTTTTTTTACATAGCATGTGATCTATCACAGATAGAAATTTAATGGCGAACCAAAATCGCGTAAGTAAACATCCTGGTGCTTACAAGTTTCGTAAAAAGTGTTACATTTGATGTAAATATCTTACATTTTTAACTCTTAACACTCACAATTATGGAGTAAAAGCAACTGGCGATTCACCCCCTTAGTCCGTGCTCTCAGACTGTACATCAGCAACCACGCTCTTGCCAGCCCCTGTGATCATTTTCGGTCGGATTGTCCCACACGTGACCGAGACGTCCCCTTCCTCGCACTGGTGGTAATCAGGCGCAGCTCCGCACAGGGGTAAAACCTGTGCAAGTGAGAAGAGAACCAGGTCTCCTGCGCACAAACACGCGGCCCCCGAGGCCCCGCGTCCCCACGGAAGCCACGGCACGTGTGGGGGGGCACGTCCTGATGTCGGTGGGAATTTGGGGTCCCCTGGGGCCGCAAGCCTGAGCCCTGCCATTGCAAGTGCCTCGCGGTGGGACCTAGTTCTGCGTGGATAAAGACAAGAGTTCTGTAGAAGGCACTGGATTGCTCTTGCATGATTTTAAACGTGAACTACAGTCATGTGCAGAATAAGGAGATTTGGGCTCTAAACTGCTTTCTCTCTAGTGCTTTAGTGCAAGCATTTTTAGCGCTTGAATTTTCTGGTTGCAGCGCAACATGCGCTTATCTACATAGAGTGATTTCCAAACCTCCTTCCTTCCACTCTTCCCCCCATCTTCCCATCCCCAGAAAGATTTCCTTTTGGTTCCTTGAAAACTTTCAGAGTACAGCTCTGGTCAAAAATAAACGTGTGATGTAGCATAGCATTTGTTTCTTTTAAGTCACAGTGTGCAATGCATCATTCGGTACCTAATGTTCAAAATGTCTGCCCTGCTTTTCTTGAAAATCATTCTTTAAAATAACCTATGCAAATATATTTTGACTATATATTACATTCATTTAAAAAGAGAAGAGAGGTTCTTGGTTTGCAGATTTTTTTTTCAGTGTACTACTTAAGTGAAAGGTCTGACGTGAAAAAAAGTACAAGCAAACTGGACATGCCAAGACTCGATGCCTTAGATGGTGATCATATCAAAACTGTACAGGTATGTACACCGTGTTGGACAGGTGTGCTTCTTCCCAAGAAAAGACCTTTGCATCATCATATATAAGGTTAACCACAAAGTTTTGGTAAAAAGAGCATTTAATGAGCAAAGGATGACATGGAGGGGCGAGTTCTCCGGCTCTTGTTAGGCAGTCCTGAAGCAATGTCTCCATTCCCTTCGGGGATTTCTTCCTTCTTCCGGACTTTGAGTCGCGTGAGGAGCTTTATTACCCAGACGTCCCATTCCTCTGGCAAGAGCAACAGGAGGAAGCCCAGGCCAATAATGATGATGGCAATTACTCGGACACTGTTGAAGACAATTTCACTCGTGTAGTGATCAACAACTGTGTGGGACATTGAACGGGTGTTATTAGGTGGGACAAAGCATTAGGGCAGTATCCCCTTCCCTCCCCCTCGCCTCCCCGGCTCTGAAGGCTGGCTGGGGTAGGAGAACATGGCTATGGAGGAGGTTCAGCACACAGCAGCGTACGGCCCCTGTCAGAGCAGGCAGAGCTGGCCTGCGGGCGCAGGGTGCACAAGGGGACGATGCCTGGAGTGGCAGTCGTTGTCTGCAGCAGCATCGTCTCCCTTTGCTCACTGACAGCACGACAACTCCTGCTGTGGTCTGGGTACGCAGGGAAAGGGGCCTTCTCTTCCCTGGCACAGCAGCTCTTTTGGGCAAATTTTCTTCTCAGGCTGCCTGCCCTGCTGGATAAGGAGCCCTGCGCACGCTGAGCTGTGCGCGCACCCTGGTGGGGTCACTCCCTTTGGTACCAAAGGCTGCCCGGGCAGCTGGCACAAAGCTGGGAGCTGCCGCCTGCGCCGTGGCGCTAGTTCAGCACGCTGGGCTTTAGGAGTCTGGTTTGGGAGAGGTGGCTCTGGTTTGGGCCAGGTTTGCCCTTGCACTCTCCTGACCAGCCCTCTCGGGCTCTCCAGTCTCTTGGCTTCTGCTAAATTTCGGAAAACTGACAAATGACATGCCCAAAATGGACCTGTCCAGTGCTCTTGATAAACACCTGCAATATTATTTACCAAGGAAGCAGAAATATTAATACATATTTGCTCTAAGCTGTAAGCAATTTTATTTCTTTCAATTTAGTGTTAAGGCTGCCTCGAAGAAATCATTAAGAATTGATTTCTACTTCATCCATAAGTTTTCTTACCAGTCCAGAGACAGATGACTTCAAATCTAGTTTGTTTTTCAATATGCTGGCTGCTTCAGACAGTAACTTAAAAAGCAGTTCTAGAGGTCATGAATATTTGTGCATTATGCAATACATATTTAACACTTAAAATGCACATTTTTAATCAGTGTCATCCACGTAACTCTTTGAGAGAAGGTGCAAACCATGTTTAACAAAGCCACTTGCTTTTATCCCTGTTGTGTATTTGAGAGGCCACAGATTTAATGTATTCATTAAGATGCCAAAAGCAGTTCTTACCTGCATTCACTGGGACACTCAGTACAATTCCAAGCGAAATCAAGGTGGGGTACGTAATTGCAATCCCAAAATTTAGTAGAATATTGAATGCTGAGGAAGGAAAGAAAAACACCTTTTACTCCAGTGAAACTAGGCAGAGAGAATGTCACTTGAAACACACCTGCTATATTACTCCCTCTGTGTGCTGTTCATGCAGAAGGCATATTAACTTCTGTTGGTATTCCTGGAAGATGCCTGTGGACAGATGTCTGTTTGCTGCGTGTCTGTCCATCTGAGGCACTGCTGTTCCCAGGGAATCCTGTCCAGTGGCAGGATCAGGGGGAGGTCTGGGCACAACCTGTCTCTCAGCGTAACGTGCGGCGAGTCCCCCTCCGCACGCCAAGGCACTTTGCCCTGCTGAAAGACTGGCCACGCTTCGTCTGGGAGATTTCAGCCAAACAGTTGCTTCTGTCTGGATACGTGTAGAAAAGCTGCCTCCAGCCGCGGGTGGAAGGTGCTGTAAATCTAACCTTCTTCCTGACAGGAACTTGCTAAATGTAATTTCATACAACGGAATTATAATATCATTATAATAGCATTACAACTGAATTATGATAATATGACTCTGTTGTAATGCCATACACTGTTCATGGAGTGTCCTATGACAAAGTAATAATTGCTTTGGACCAAATTCACCCTTGTTTTATGCCGATTAGCTTTAGCAAAGTCAGGAGAGCCTTGCCAGTACTGAGCTTGTCAGGAACCGGGGTACGCTCTGTTTTCTAGTGGTACCTATACGTTGTGCACTCCAGTGATCGCTTGCCAAGCTCTGCACTATATACTTACACAAAACCTCCACTGAGGCTGCTGATGAGTAAACTGGAAGTACTGCTAGGGTCAAGCATTGTGACTGTTCAGGGTAAAAGGAGCTGGGACTCAAGACAGGGATGGAGAAGGGCTATTTCCAGTAGAAATTAAAGGAACATTTTAGGAGATGTGATGCCATCATCCAGTTTGGGGACCAACTGTGACAGCACGGTTAACACATCTACTTTAACAAGGCACAGCATCACATTTCTGATGACCATGAATCATTAAAGCTTGGATGTGGCAGCCCACCCACGCTGGGTTCCCTTGCTGGCACAGCAGTGGCAGCAGAAGAGAGGAGTGCCACCTACCCAACTCCCATCAGCTCTATGCAGTGCTACATTTTCAGAAGTTTCCTCCTCTTTAGGAATCGCAATTCGCTATTACTGAAGTCAGCCGAGGCAGAGGAAGCTGGCCTTGACTGGCATGGCCTACCCTGCTTGCTTGGGGGATGCTGACGAGCCCAAGGTAATACCCTGCCCGTCACAGCCTGGGCAAGTGTCACTTGTCTGTGTGAAGCAGAGCGCATGAGTAGGAGTTAGGACGAGCTTTACAGTTTAGTCCCACAGCACCTTCTAATGATTGCCACAATTTTTTGGCTTGGTAATAACAGCAGGGGCGGGGTCTACATTGCGACGTGGGAATGGGTCCTCTGCATGATTTCTCAAGCTAATGAATAGATCGAGAAGAAGGGAAAGCAGCTCCAGTATGTCAGAGGTCTGCAGCTTCCACCAGCGGCCAGTTTCTGGCACCCTCCTCCCCTCCGAGCAGTGCGAGAGCCCCCCCTCTACTCACTCAATAAGAGGATCGAAAATCCACAGAGGTTTCCCCAAGGAATGATGTCAAAAGAGCTCCAGTACTCCACTTTGGTAAAATAAAGGATGACAGGAATACAGGTAACGAAGAGGACGTTGAAGACAGCTAACACGGACAGGAATAAGGCAGCTTCTCCGAATTTAGCACTGCCCAAAAGAAGTTTGAATAAAACCTGCAAGAGGAAACAGATGGGTTTAAAACTCTCCTGCACCGCTCCTCGGGAGGGCTGGTGTCCTGGCTCCAGTGGCTCCCGGCATCCTGGCCTGCGGCCAGCGCTTGGGGCTGAGGGGCTGGGTGCTGAGCAGTGTCACTCAGCACCTGCGCAGCGATGCTCCCCGGACACTTGCAGTGGCTGCTCACGAAGCTGCGGAGAGCCCACAGGCACCACCATCCCTGCCTCCCAATGCACCCACAGCGCCAGACCGCCTTCTGCCAGGAACTCGCTCCCAGAAGGCAGACAGCGCAGCAGCAGCCCCGCAGCCCTGAGCCCAGCTGAGACCACGGGGAGGGATTTAAAATCTTTGGTTTGTTAGTGGGAGGAGGGATAGAGAGGAATCGAGGGATGTGAGCTACCCATCTGGGGAGCCCCCACAGGCTGGGCTGGGCTGGGGTCTGCATCAGTTTTCTGCCACAGAACCGCAGAGGATCTGGTGGATCCCGTGGGCTTTGGGTATGGCCTTCCCCTGCCCTGGGCTGTAAACCCAGAGCCGATGGACTCTCACTTACTGGTTTGTGCTGGGATGCCAAGCCCTGTTGCCAGTGTCGGTCGTCTCTTCCCTTTGCCTAACTAGAGCCCCACAGGCAAGCCTGCAGGGCTGCCATGCGCTGGCTGCTGCCCGTTCCCACCACCTCGCCGCCACCGCTGGCCAGTGCAGCTGCATTGCCGCTCTGCATAACGGGGCAAAACATCCCAAAAGCCACTTACTCTTCATTTGCCACCTGAGGACGGCGTGTTGGCCCTGGCAGGGCGGGGAGCTGGCACAAGCACACTCAAGCGTCTGTGTCTGGGGGAGGAGGGCAGGTCAAGGTGGCTCTGCTGCACGTGGTGCAGCTTGTCTGCCTGCAGATCTGCCTGCCCCTTTGGCACGTAGAACTGATGGAAACCGAGTCGGACTGCAGAAAGCAAGAGCAGAGTGGCAGGAGCAGCGGCAGAGTGGCATTCACTGCAGCACAAGCTGCACAGCTCCATCTGTCCTCATGTGCAGGGCACGCTGCAGAGTAACACCCTGCGGGCACTGCCACCACCCTGTCCCTGTGCATGGGCTCTGGCGGGGCAGCCCTGAGAGCCCCGTCCCCACAGGGAGCAGCAGTGTGATGGGAGAGGGGGCAGAGCGAGGCCCCAGCCTTGACTAACCCTGCCTGCCTGCAGATTGCTCCAGAGCCATAGCGTTTCCTCAGGTCTGCATGGCCACATCTCTGGTCCTGCAAGGAAATGCTCTTTCAGAGGAAAGACCTATATGAAACTTCATGACCTCCCTCCCTTATGTAAGGCACAGGCTGATCTGAAAGAGTGAGCCAAAAGCATTGCAGCACAGCGCTGAGGGACACCGGCAGATGCTGCTCCGTTTGGCCAGCCTCCCTGGACTGCTTGGGTTAAGGCTGCAGAGCTTGCCTGGCCGATTCATGCTGGAGGACTGGTACGGTGCAATTCATTACACCAGACAGAGACATCTCATCCCAGCCTGCACGACCAAGCCAGGGTGGGTGAACTGCACCCTACAAGCGTTTATTCCTCCCTGTGGACTTTAAGCACCACGAGCAGCACAGACGCAAATGCCCATATGTGTCTCAGGCTAAGTGAAATGGTTCTCTGCCCAGCAGAGAAGGCTGCATGTCGTCTTACACGGGCTGCAGCTGACCCAGCTGGTCAGGATGAGACCTTGATTCATAGGCATGTGCTATGGATTTTAAGCACATGATTATTTCCATGACAAGCAATACCTTAAGCCCAAAGCGTGCCAGTGAAGGAGGACTGGCAAAGGGAGGTAACCTGAAAAAGAAGCTAAATCTCTGCAGGGCACTTCCAGAGGGAGTGATTAAATCCAGCACCTATGGAAAAGCAGCCTCATTTTTCAAGGAGGTGGGACATCCCTAAGTCCTCCTGTGGGCACTGGAGAAGCCTCTTCCCAGGAAGTAGGAGTTTTTATCCTAAGTTGAGGGCAGACATCAAAGCCAGTGAGTACCTGAACGTGGTATTGCAGATTCAGTGTGTTTATGGCAGAGCCCCTCAAATAAAGGCAGGTGGCACTGAACTGCCTGAAGGTTTGCAAGTAAGACAGGAACAGTTAAAGTGAGTGACGGGAGTGACTGGCATCTTTCTGGGGTTCACCTCAGGTGCGCTTACCTTGTAGAGAGCAGACATTGAGGCAGAGCCCACCACCAGGGCTATCCCAATAACGGAGTGGCTGTGAAACCCATCAGCATATGTCATCATAACTATCCCTGCAATAGCAAATATAGCAGCCACGATCTGGTTGGAGACAAAGAAAGCAAGTGTTACTGGGCAGCCCCCAACACGGAAAAACATGAGAGCAGCTTTAAAAGAGAAGGCAGTACTTCTGCGTCATCTGCTTGTGTAGCAAACGAGTGGCAAGCCCAGGCTGGTACCCGCGGAGCCGATGTGCCTCCCACCGCGGCTTCCCTGGCTGCAGAGAAGCTGCAGGCAGAGCTGTGAAGGAGCAGATGCCTCGGGGCGGCGCATGGCAGGCCAGACAGCAGGGCCCCGTGTCTTGGGCTGAGCTGGAGGGGGGATTTCGTCTCTGTCACTGAGCCTCCCCATCAGCCAGTGCCTGCGGCCTGTGCGTGACGGTAATACACAAGTAATAGTTCCCTAGTGCTTGCAGGAAAGGCTCTGAGTCCGGAGGAGGTTTTGGAGGAAAAAGGTTTTTGAAATAAACAGAGAAATAAAACTCATGCAACCGCTTTCCAGTTCCGACGTGCCATTTCACAGAGGAGGAGGGAGGCTCGGTTGCCAGCCAGGCCCACCGCCATGCCTGAGGGGGGTCACCCAAAGGGAGGGAGCATTCCCAATGGAAAGGGACAGGCTGCCCCTGATTCAGCTGGGTCAGCAAGGGACCCCTGGCTTCTCTGGGACTGTCCTGCCAGACACCTCAGGCCTCCCCGGGTGGTAAATCTGGGGTGAAAAGGGCTTTCTGCATGCTCCGTGCTTCCTGGCTCCGCAGTGGTGCGAGGGACACCCTGCTCCGACCTCATCCCTTTTGCCACGCAGTCATGCTGATGCTTCTAAGATGGCTGGGATAAATGAGTTTATTTTGACCTATAGCTGGGTCAGTGCCAGCCAAGTGTCCCCTCTCCCAGGGCCATGCTGGGGGGTTTGAGCCCCATCCACAGGCAGCAGCTGCCTGCACATCCAAGAGCAATGGCCTCCCCTCACCTTTCCTGTTCACCACCAGGGGTACTGGGGCTGCTGTGAAGATGCAGGGGGAAAGCCCGTGTGCCAAGCTCTGCTGCTGCATGATGAGCAAGCTGGGGCAGAGGGACCTCTTTACCAGCTGCAGGTCCCCATCCCGGCAGCACTGGCAGCCTTTTCCTGGGGTTGAGCCAAGGATCAACCGGGGGACACAGGTAAAAACTTCCAGGATCACCAAGCAGATCCCTCCTGCCTGCTGACATCAATGCCTGCAATTCCCCCTAAGAGAAAAATGCCTCATTTGTGCAAACAGAAACAGATCAACTTCTCCAGAGGTTTTGCTGTAGAACGGCAGGGTGGCATAAGGGTAGAAAAGAGCCCGTATCAGCAGACGCTGACACTGCCTGGAAAACACAGCTGTTAACAGCAGCTCAACAAGAAGGGGTCTGAGCCTAGAAGCTGCTGTACTGCCGTGCAAGATGCTGGCTGAGCACAGCTTTGGTGGGCTATGGAGGGGCAGCAGCTCCTGAAAATGCTGATTTATGACATCACCAGAGCGAAGCCCGGTGCAAGCTGCAAAGGCTGGAGGTGCACGCTGCAGATTTAGAGAGGAGCAGATACAGTGTCTTGGCTTGCAGCCTTGCCGGCATCAGATCTCTCCATGCACAGCTGTGGTGCACCATTTCTAAAGCGAAGCTTGGCCGTGGTGTAGCTACAGCTCTGCACAGGCTTCTTTTTAAGGCAAGGGGAAAAGAAACCCCGACACATGGCTCTGCAGCGGCGTGGGGCTGTTTCAGATAGGCGGGACCGAAGGAGCTCAGCAGCACCCAGCAGTTCTCCCATCTCAGCATGCTGGTGCTCGGCAAATAAAAATCCAGACACTCTGTGACTTCTGAGGCACAAGAAAAAAGGTCTTTGAATGAGACTAGCACGGGGCAGGTGCAGAACAATAAGAAAAGAGACTTGTCTTCATCCAACATACAATGCAGCCAAGGAAATCTTCGCTGTTGCACACTGTAGATGTGAAAAGTTTACAAGGATAAACTCATGGAAGAAAAAAATCCATCAAGGACTATTAACTGTAGGAACATCGCTTCCATCGCAGGAAGTCCTTGAGCCTCAAATTGCTGGAGGCTAGAAAGTCTCATGAGAAAATATCATTATAGGCTTTTCCTGTTTAGACATTTTTTCTCTATGTCCCCTACTGGCAGCTGCTGGAGCCAGGCTCCTGGGGCAGACCAGGAAGTGCTCTCACTCAGTATAGCTCTTTGGAGAGCTGCAAGATATATGACTAGGGCTTATCTGAAACATAAGGGCAGCTCCAGTCCTTCAGCGTGCCCTGTGCTAGAGATGGGGTGACAGAGCAAGGAGTGGTGGTAGATGCAGCGTTTCCTGTAGTATCTGCTCCAGGCTTGGCTGTCTCCCGGCTGGGACACGTGGGGCTTGTCCTGCCTTCACTGGAGAGCCGGGGGGAGACCACAGCCACACGTCAGGCTGTGGCAAACAGCCGGTACCTCCGTCGCGTTGGCGAAGGCAGCCTGCCTGCACCTCTGCTGGGGCTGCAGCTCCGCCGCTGTGGAAACTTGGATGGGACATCAATGAACTGCAGAATAAAAAGCATCCAGTTTTGTTTTTAAGGTCAGGGGCTGGCTGACTTGAGAGCGTCTCCCGGGAGGCTGGGTGTCTGCCTGGTTGGAAAGGAGGACTAAGACTGGGGATTTGGTGGCATATTTATTTCCAAGCCCCACCGGCAGGTGTGCTCGTCTATACACTACATACGCAGGAGGTACTTGCGAGCGATGGTTCTCTGGCATCCTGAGCTGTTTTGTTTGCTGTTGGGGAAACACCGAAGTCGGACATCAAAGCAAACAAATGCGCTCTGCAAACAGTATTGCTGGGGCAGGAGTCTTTGCCTCTTCTATCAAGCACGTCGTGAGTGTCAGATGCGCCTTGGCCTCGCCTGTCGACATGCCAGCTGTGTCACATACGCCTTCTCGGGAAGCCTTTCAGCCTGTCTGTCAGCACGCCGTTAGCAGCAGCGACGGGCTGCTTGCACCGCACCACGCCACGGCTGCCAGCCCGCGGCTACGTGCAAATGCCTCAGCACCGCCGGGCTCGCAGAGGCAACGCTTCAGGCACTCACAGCTTCATTACACGTGTGTCTTCTCTGAAAGCCACGCGACAGCTCGCAGTGCAGCTGGACACGCTGTGCGCTGGGAAAGGGGGGGAAGTGTACCTTCATTACAGGAGGTGCAGGCACTCAGAAGTGCCTGAGTGGCGAGGATAGGATTTTGTAGCATGTACGTTTAAATTCCAGCCAAACTGTGATCTAAGCGCTGTAGAGCTAGTAGTTGTCCTTCTGAAGGCCAAGTAGGATACTTGCGTGTGCTTAAACCCTGCTGAGCTGCTGCCTTTCTCACCCAGCCTCTCCTCCAGCAGGTGTGAGCAGGGACACCCAAACGTGTGGTGAGAGCTTTGCTGCGGCGCTATCCGTCCTGCTGCACTGCCAGAGGGGCGGAGAGGGAGCATGGGAGGACTCCTGCTTGGCACGGGGCAAGGCACTGTCCTCATCTCAGCCTCACCCGCCAAATGCCCTCTCCAAGGGTGCTTCTGGAAGGCTCAGCAGCTCCGACACAGCGTGGACCACGAGCTTTGGGGCTGTGCTGTTGGCTGGCTCGCAGTCCCTAGGTCGCTCCAGAGAAACCCCAGCAGCTGTCCCTCCTCCCAGTTGCCAGTCCCAGGAAGAAGGCTTTGGTTTGGGGTTCATCCTGTGGCTACCCCCGCATGCCAGGCAGCGCCACCCTCGCTGCTGGCTGCTTTCACATGGGCTGTACAGAAAAGGGAGGGCAGAGGGAAGAAAAATGCATTTCGCCAAGAGATGTCACACTAGGTTCCTTCATAAATAGGAGTGTTCCCAGCGCTCCCGTGGGGCTCATGAAGCTGCTGCGCTGCCCCATGTCCTGCCGGTCCCTAGGGACAAGCACCTCCTCACTCACGTTTTGCCACATGTCAGGATGCCACATTGGCCCAAGAGCAAATAGCTCAGTTGTCCTCCAAGCCCTTTCCCCCTGTGCCCAGGCCCTTTGCTGGCCTGTCACCAGGGTGGGAGATGGCCATGTTCCTCCTGGAGCATGGAGGTGGCTTCTCAGGAAGCGCTCCCCGCCAACCTGCTACCTGTTGTCAGTGCCAGATGCCATGGTGAGGGGCTGGGATGTGCGGCAGGAGCATCCCACGGCTCCCACCACCCTGGCCCCCGCTCTGTGTCTCTACTTTGCTGCTGCTGGGTTTTGGGCGAGTCAGCCTTTCCCAAGGCAGTGCTGATAAGAAACAAAGGACTGCTGGACATGGCCAAGACCAGCACTTGGGTCGGCTTCCCTGCTCCCTCCTCCTTCTGCCCCTTAGGGAAAGGGGGAGTGCAGAGCAGGACTAGTCCTCTGACGCCTGTCACCTGCCATGGCACAAGATCTAGCCTGGCTGGGAAGCTGCTGGAGAGCCCGTGACAACCCCAGCTCTTCACGCACGGCCACGCACCTAGGAGGGCATGAGAACTCTCTCTGCTCCAGGGTGTGCCTGCCCATGTGAGCATCCCCACACACGGGTCAGCTGCTTTCTCCCCAGACCTCAGCCATACCCAGCGGTGACAGACGGAGTGTGCAGACCAAGGAGCAAGCTGCACATGCGGGAGAGCAGGGGTCCCACACATCCCACCCCCCCCGGCATCCCACCAGCGCTACAGCTAACTGCCACAAGACAGCTGAAGACCACAAAAATATGCTCTTTTTTTTTTTTAACTTTATCAAAATGCCTGCACGCCCAGCTAGGATAACTTCCCTGCTTTCAGGATCATTTTGCCACTGCTTCTGTACTCAAAAAACCCAGTTAATTTGTTTTCAGGGTACGACTACCTGGACAGGTGGGTGGGCAAGCACAGACACCAGCTGGCCAGGCTGGGCTTTTGGCAGGTACATTTTGCAACGATTCCTGGAGCCGTCTCTTGGCTGCCACCACAGCAAGGCTGGCCAAGGTCTCCTGCTGGAGAGGAGCGCTTCCCGAAAAGTTAATTCTCGGTTGCTCCACGCAGTGAGGGAGAACAACCTCTTCTGAGCGCTGAGAGCATTGCCCAGGTGGGTGAGCAGCGAGCCTCGCAAATGATGGGTGGAAAATAACTATTATTACCATTCTTGCTGTTAACATTAACAAGCGCCTGCTGGTGCAGCGAGGCAGGAGGGACCCACTGGTGCCTTTCCCTTGCAGTTACTGCTTGGCCCTGGGGCGGTGGGCTACCCACCCGCCTGGCTCTGCTGCCAGAGGACACCATGTGCTGCCAGAAGGGTCAGCAGGGAGCTGTGGGGGTTTCCGATATGCCCCCCCACCTTCTGGAGCAGGTGCTCACATGGGGTGTAGGACTAAGCGTGCAAGCAAACGTTTGGGGTGCCACCGGGAGAGCAGACCCAGGTGAGCGAGCCCACTGCCCCGCTGCCTGCCGCACTGCCTGGCCCCGTGCCCATAGCTGCTGGCCAGGCGCAAGTCCCCGTGCACCGGTGTTACACCGATCCTCCACCAGTGACACATGCACACGCTTCGGCCGTGAGCGGGCAAGGGTAGCCCAGCTCTCCTCTCTGCAGCTGCTGCTGACAGACACGGGTGCAAAGGATAACCGTGCCGCCCTGCAAGCCTGCTGTTGTGCATACGAAAGGCGAGGGCCCCGTTAAATTCACAGGTTGGGACCAGAAATGCATCACCTGCAGTCCGAAACAACTAGGTGTGGTGCCACAGCTGGGGAACTGTCACTCAGAGAAGGGGCAGGCAAAGGCTGATGCATGTCCACGGCAACACGGAGACAGCAGCTACCCCTCACGCAGTGCTCTGGAGCAAGTTACCTCTTTTCTGAAGGAAAATGCTCGAAGGCACAAGGGACACGAGGGCTCCGGGAGCTCGCAGGCGCCTGGGCAGGCTGCAGGGAAGGATGCGTCCCCGTTCTGCAAGGATTCCTGTGCCCGCTCAGCTGTCTGCCTGGAGCGCTGCTCGACTCGGCCGGCAGGAGGGAAGGGGAAAAGGAAAGGCAGAAGGGCGAGGGGGAAGAAGGGAGACAGAGATAAGGGGTCACTTACCCTCACTCCCATGAACCTGTCCCTCAGAACGATCCATGAAAGCAAGAACACGAAAGCTTTGTTGCAGCAGAACAACACGGAGACATCCGTAGTGTTTATTTTCTTTATTGCATGTAAGTAAAGGTAGTTTGTGAGTGTCCAAAGAACACCAAAGGGTGCTGCCTTGGTAAAAAATACCTTCAAAGTCAAGCCATTGTCTCCAAAAAATCGGCAGCACTCCCTAAAACAAGGAGAGAAAGGCAGCGTTATTACACAAGCCAGTCACAGTATACAACAAATATACGGGTTTCTTCTCTTTCTTGCTCCTCTTCTTTTCCCTTTGGGAAAGAGGGGCACACACCTTAAAGAGGAGAAGAAAGACAAGTTTCAGCATGTGGTGGGTTGCCCCTGGCTGCAGAGCAGGTGCCCCCAATAGCTGCTCTATCACTGCCCTCCTCAGCTGGGCAGGGGAGAGAAAATGCAACAAAAGGCTCCTGGGTTGAGCTATCACTCACCAATTACTGTCACAGGAAAAACAGACTCAACTTGAGGAAAATTAGTTTAATTTATTGCTAATCAAATTAGAGTAGGATAATGAGAAATAAAACCAAATTTTAAAACATCTTCCCCCACCCTCCCTTCTTGCCAGGCTCAACTTCACTCCCGATTTCTCTACCTCCTCAGCAGCGCAGGGGGACGGGGAATGGGGGGTTGTGGTCAGTTCATCACATGTTGTCTCTGCNGGGTCCCTTCCATGGGGTGCAGACCTTCAGGAGCAGACTGCTCCAGTGTGGGTCCCCCATGGGGTCATGAGTCCTGCCAGCAAGCCTGCTCCAGCATGGGCTCATCTCTCTACAGGTCCTGCCAGGAGCCTGCTCCAGCGTGGGCTTCCCACAGGGTCACAGCCTCCTCTGGGGATCCACGTGCTCCAGTGTGGGGTCCTCCACAGGCTGCAGGTGGAACCTCTACTCCCCATCATCCTTCCTCTAGGGGCTGCAGGGGAATCTCTTCCCCGGCATCTGGAGCACCTCCTGCCCCTCCTTCACTGACCTGGGTGTCTGCAGAGTTGTTCCTCTCACTTCTTCTCACTCCTCTCTCCAGCTGCAATTGCTCTTGTTGTTATGCAGGGTTTTTTCCCCCTTAACTATGTTATACCAGAGTTGATACCACCATCGCTGATGGGCTTGGCCTTGGCCAGTGGTGGGTCAGTCTTTGAGCCGGCTGGCATTGGCTCTGTCAGACAGAGGGGAAGCTTCTAGCACTTTCTCCCAGAAGCCACACCTGTAGCTCCCCTGCTTCCAAAACCTTGCCACTCAACCCAAATACAGAGCATCTGCACAGGGTACAAACATGTGGGGGCTGCAAACATGGGAGGGGCAGCATCGTAAGAGTGAGGGGAGAGGTGAAGCCAGGAGGTGAAATTTAATTGTCGCCATGAGTGCCTGTGCAGCTGGACATCTTGAAACAGCATGGGGTCACACTTCTCCTTTCACACCCATGGGAACTGAGATGCTGAGGGCCAGGGCTGGCAGCAAAGCTCCCTGCAGCCCTGGGGCCCCAGTGCCCACCCATAATCTGCTGTGCCGGGTTTAGAAGGAGCCACACAGGAGTCTGGTTTGGGGTTTTCCCACCCAAGTGATGGGACTCAGCTCAAGTCCCTGGGGAGCAGCAGGGAGGAGGTGGCTGGCAGCTGCCCGCTGGGGTGAGGGTGTGCAAGGGGGCACGGCACGGTGGCACCCAGGGATGTGCCGGGTCAGCTGGAGCACAGGGCAGGGGAGTCAGGAGCTCACAGGTACAGTGAGGGCTGGGAGTGCTGTGAATCCCCAAGGGGGAGGCAGCCAGGGCAGGTTTGGCCCTGATGTGGGAAAAGGAAATATCAGTGGTTTTTTGTATCCTGTCTGACAAGGAGGGAGCCAAAGGGGCACAGGGAAGGTATCAGGGAGCTTGAACCTGACCGAAGGAGCAAGGCTGGGGAAGGATCAAACAGAGGAGGTGAGGGATGAGTGACAGCATGAGTGCCCCAGGAGCTGCAGGAACTGGTGGGAAAAGGGGATGGGAGGTGATGGGTGCAGCCTGGCCCTACTGGCACAGCTCTGGGGAGGCAGCAGGTGGGAGCCGCGATGGGGCTGCCGGGGTCACCTCTGTGGAGACACTGCAAGGGGAACCCAGAGCTGGGACATGCCGGCTGCGCTGCCTGCATGGAAATTCAATAAGCAAAGAAGAAATGACATTGGTTCTGCATTGTGTCACTCAGTGTCCCAGCCAGCACATTGGTGTCCCTTGTCCTGTATAAAATTATCTGCTGGCAGCAGCCTATTCCCTGCCGAACCTCTTAACTGCATCTCTGTATCAGTAGAAGAGCTTCTCCTCTGCACCAGAAACCACAGCCTGCCTTCCCCCCTGCCGGTGCTGTGCAGGGACGCGCACAGCGCTGACAGACGCTGCCTGTGCTCAGTGCGTGGCCTGGTCCACTCTCCCCTTTCACGAACACTATACTCACTTCAAATCTGGCCTTCAGCCCTGCAAAGCACTGTCTGTTCCAGCTGCTTGACACGAGGGATGCAGGGAGTGCACGCGAGACATTGAAAAACCCAGTCCCGAGCTTCACTAGAGGCTTAAACCTGCTCTGGGGAGGGTTTGGCTGCCAGGGTGTCACAGGCAGGCAGTCTAATGCTCTGAAGACAAAAACCACAGGCACAGTTTAAATGAAATTACATTAAGGGACATTAGTGTGAGAGGGACAGGAAGGCCGTGGTCAAATGAAAGGACTAAAATGGAATTAGGTTGGGATTCACTCTAGGCAAAAAAAGTTCCTCCTGCCCAAAAAACTGTTTCCCACAGATAGAATTGGGTATCGCTATTTCATATACACTAGAAACACGTGCTTTTGCTGTGCTGTGAGCCTGATTCTTCTTTAGCAGATACCCCTGGATCCACATGATGGCACAGCCTGGCACTCACCCCATCCCTGAACACCCGCTGTAGTGCTGTGATGCCCCAAAGGACAGCCTTGCCCTGGCACGGATCAGGGCCCTGAGCTGCATTTCCCCCTTTGGGAGTCTCCTCTCCCTGGCCTATACAATAAAATTTCCTTTTAGCTGTTTTGACTGGTTTCGCCAAGTCTGACTTGCTTCTTGTAGGCTGGTTCCAGCTTCCAAAGGAGACCTCCTTATGGCAGAGGTTTCCCCATCCAGCATGGGGTTGTAAGGGAGCTTCTCCCTGAGGACACCCAGGGCTGCAGAGGTACTACCAGATGTGCACCCACGTGTGCCGTCACCCAAAACGGGTGCGCTGCTGAACTGCGGGCTACTTGTGAGAGTAGCAGGTGGCTTTCTTGGACCTGGCATCTTCAGTGAAGTCTGAGGAGCATTAGGGGAAATGTGGTATGTTTTGTGTGCCAGGATGACTATATGCCGTACAATAACCCCCTCACAATTAATTATCTCCCCAGGTTTGCTACTGCTTATCGTGGAGACTGATTTTTCCTTGGTGCCGTAACACAGCTTGTGAAGCCATACTAGGAAGCATTTGATGAAGAGAGTTGTGAGTAACAGTAGATAAATAGTAATGGGAAGCAAGACAGGACTGTGAAATAACCTACACCGTAATCCCAAAACAGTCGGGGGATGAAATCACTCCAGAAAAATCAAGCTTCAACTTTAAATATTTTGACAGAGCATTTTGGACACAGTTGCTCCTGCTGTCCAGTAATTTCAGTTTTGCCCATAAGGGTATATTGTACCCAACGAGTATCCTGATGTTTTATGGATCCTGTTGGCAGGAACAGAGGTTGTGTCCTGTGGCACGCCTGACTGTGCCAGGAGAGCCTGCCCATGAATATTTTAACAATCCCATCTGCTAAGGAAAATGTTACTTTTTAAGAAAGACAAAACCCACCCTACCCAGAGGGCTGTCTGAAAGCATTCAGTGCCCTTTGGAGCTCAGCTCAGCACTGCAGACCTTCACGTAAGGCCTGACCCCAAGTCTCCCAAAGCCGTGGGACAGATGGGGAGCTGGGGTCAGTTCCCTGAGGTCCTACAGGACAGACTCTTGCAGGTCTGTCTGCCCAGGGCGGGACACAGAGGGAGTCCTCTGCTCGCACCAGAGCAAGCGGTCTGCCTCTGGGTCGGTGAGGAGGTGGCACTGGGCATCTCCTCCTGGAACTGGTGTGCAGTGGCAACAGAACAGCTGCTGTCCCTCTCTGGCAGGGACACCACCAGCCCCCTCCAGCTTTGCTTGCTCTGTCATTTCCAGGATAAAATACAATTTCTACCTCAGTTTATTCAGGCTTCGGTGAGTCAGTCCTGCTGCACAACTAACGCTGCATCTCATCTGGAGTGAAAAGGGAGGGTTACCAGACGCCTGGAGGCTGCAGGCTTGTTCATCTCCAGGACTAAATCCCTGCACATGGGCAGAGGTGCCAGAGGTGTGCTTTGCAAAACAAGCAGGCAGGGGTCTTGTAAACAGGCGCCCCCCCCGTGCTCCTGGCACTCGCCCTCAGAGTGAGTTTCTCAGAGTGGAGCTGAGTGGGGCTGCCGCGGTGTGCACACAACCAGCCCCTGTTGGTCATAGAATCATAGAATCTTTAAGGTTGGAAAAGACCTCTAGGATCATTAAGTCCAGCCGTCAACCCACCACCACCATGTCTACTAGACCTTGTCCCACGTCTACACGCTTTTTGAAATGCTCCAGGGACAGCGACTCCACCACCTCCCTGGGCAGCCTGTTCCAGTGCCTGACCACTCATGGTCCTCTGCAGGCTCCATCTCCCTGCTCATACACTATCCACAGCTGCCCATCATCCCTTGAACTTACTGGGCAGCTTTCAAAGACTTCCTGGGACATATACGACAGGAGTAAGGGCTCCTGACCTATTTAAAATAATGGCACAGTTATTGGCAAGCAACCTTGTTTACTTACAGAGTGCATATTTTCCCTGTACCTCCAAGATGGAGGAGGCCCTGAAGATGTTCTGGTAGTTCCTTGTGAAATGAATGCGTCTGTGTGTGGCTCCAATAATCTGGCAGAGTGCTGAGACTCAAAGACAACAGAGTGGTAGTGTGGAGCTTCTGCCCACTGATCTTTAGGTATGTACAAGCAAACTTTCATGCTTGAGCCGGGACCCCAGGCCATGTTCAGAGTCACCTGAGATGCACTTCCTTGAGCTGCCTTTGCTGCCCATCTCAGGAGGCACCAAGCCCAGGGAGATGCTGTCCTTCAGCTCTGAAAGGGACCCCAGAGTGAGGAGCACAGACATGGGCACGGACACGTCCAGCACAATGTCTGGAAGGAGAAATCCCACCCCCTGTGTTAGAAGAGAAACTGCCGTCAAAGACTGACCAAACCAACTCCTGCCCGTGTGACCAGAAATCCTGCGCCTGCCAGTCTCACCTACCACCTCAACCTGAAAGCTGCCTTGCTGCCCCCTTGCTGATGCAGTTTTGTTTGCTGGACTCACGCTGCTTTGCCCACGGAGCAGTGGGACCGTGGGTACGGCCAGCGGCCAGAGAGGCCATAGGGAGAAGCTGATGCAAAGCTCAGGCATGCCCTAGCCCTGTGCATCCCTGGGTCGTGCTGAGCATGGCTCCTCCTGGGCAGGGAAGCCACATGGCAGACGTCCTGCAGAGTCACTCTGCTGAGATGATCTCTCCTCAACTCTGCGTAAACCTGCCTGTGAGGAGCAAATTCCTACAACTGGCAGGTTGTTTCCAGATAAGGCGGCAGCAGACAGCAAGAAGCTTTGGCATTGCAGGGCGTAACGCCGTGTTTCTGAGTTAAACTAGCTTCCTGCAGTATTTTCCTTGATTCTGCCATCATGAGCCAGAGCTCCACTGTAATCACAGCAGTTGGTTTAAAAAATAAATGCAAGGTATTAGCCGCAGCGACAGCAAAGGCCTGTGTCAGACTGGAAAGGAAATGTCAGAGGAAGGGTACTGGAAGGGAAACATACTGGCTTAATCACTGCAGCAGCAATAGAGAAGAGCTGGCACCCGCTCAGAAGTGTCATATCCATGTTCACAGACAATCTGAAGGCTCATGACTGGGATAAAAGGCGGGATTACGCTGCTGGGAGGAGGTCTACATGCGAACTGAGAGGATTGCAGCCTGGTTACCCGTGGCCCTCGGGAAGTGTTTCCAGAGCTATGTTACGCAGTGGACGTGGTCGCTGTGGGGTGTTGCTGAGGGGTTGCTGCAGTGGGCATCTCTGCTGTGTGTCGGGGTAACAGGATGGCACAGGTGAGAAGGAGGAGCACACGTTCAGCCTGGTTGCTCTCCTCTTCCTCAGGATGCAAACTGCGTTGGGTGGCAGAAAGCTCATAAAGCCCAGACAGGACCCGAAACAGCTGCCTGGCTTTCAGGTCATCCTCTGCATGGAAAGAACGGTGGGGACAGACAGACACCTGCTTGTAGGTATAAAATAAAATGGAGGGTGCCACACAGCACAAGTCAACTCACCTTGTTGTCACTGTGGCACACCCCCCCGCAGTGACAGCCCTCAAGCAGGGGTTAGCAAGTCCTGACCGGCACTGGCCAGGCTGGATGCACCAGTGGTCCCCTCTTCCAGATGGGAATTCTGGATTTTGGTCCCCCACTGCTTGTCACAGGGTTCTCTGAAAACTTTGTGTGGCCTGATGGAAATGTGGAATGACTTGGGAACAGCTCATAGGTGCTACAGCACCACCTGTGCTGGGATGAGAGATACTACAGAAAAGCCTAAGGCATAGAGATCTTACTATTTGTATTGTTACTCTGAACTGTTTGCTGGGTCCCCAATCTTTCATGTACTAGTTCTTGGTTTTCCTCATAATCTTTTTAATCTGTACCTTCATTAACCCAGCAAATGGCAAATTAGCTCTGCCCCATTAGGCACGTCTCCAGCACAAGATGACTAGCAAAATTCTTCCGTCACTGGAACCGAGCATCCCCAGTGGAGTAAATCAGAAGTAGTTAGTGCCAAAATTGCCTGCTAAGTAAGAGCTAAGCATATTGAAAGCAGGTGTTGCAGTCAATTAAAACCTGCAAATAAAATATGACAGTAAACCTCCATTTTCTTCCCATTCAGCTCACAGTTTAACACCAGTCACCTTCCACTGCCTTTTTTATCTTTAACCATTGCTGGGTAGTCAGGATGCTTCTTCACTGCTTTGACCCTCATGCAAATGAATGTATAAATTCTGCCAAGACTGGAAGGAATGCTTTTTGCTCCCATTTTGCAAAAAAAAAACCCAAACCCAAAACAACCCACCTATGAAGAAGAAAGGTAGACAAAAACCAGAAAAAGCATGCACAGCGTGTTCCCCCAGGCCGGGGGTTTGGTATCTTGATACCTACTGCAGAACAAACCTGTGCCAGAAAGGTGAATAAGTCATCGAAGCTGCACGGGAAAGATGCAGAAAAGTAGAAAATATCTGGGAGGAATACACATCCTAAGGGAAAACTTTGCAAAGCTGGTTATTTCTCCTTTCCAGACTGTTAACTTCTGTTACAATTTTCTCATTGTCACAGCGTTCATTCTAAGCCTTCTCCTCCGAAGCAGGTTTGGATCTGCTGTTGCTCCTAGCAGGTGATATTTTTTCTTTGTAGACTGTGCTTCTTATTTTGACCTTGCAAGGTCTGTACCTGCAAATTGAATTTGGCTAAATTGCTCCTGATTTTAAGCAGAGTGAGCATTGCCTCCCTGGAGCACAGCAAAGCCACCATCACGCCAGTGAATCTGGCCTCTTGATTAGAGATTGGCAGGCAAAACATGTTTTGCTAATCCCTGCACCAATTAGGTCTGCATGGATAAATAATCTGCAGATGTGCTGTTAACAGTTGTACATTTTCTGTTCAATGTATGAAGAAAGAGACACGGACTAAAATGCCGTGCCATGTCTCCTGGGGGAATTTGCAGGCCAGCTGCAATAAGCAAAAGCAAAGACGACAGACAAGGTGCTCTGGCTGTTAAAAGGAGGGAAAGAAACTAAAACCAAGTTTAATTTCTCCTAGTGAAAAAGAAATCCTAGGATATCTTTTCATAACTTGTTCTCTTAGGGCCACAGCACCCCTCATGCATTATGCTTACAGGTAGAGGTATGTAGAAGACTGCTGTGCAGATAAAAGACACAAGTTAAGCCAAAATTTTCCTCAAAAACGCTCTCCAGGCATGTACATGATGTGTTTCCCAGAAAACAGGATTGTGTCTCCAGCTCTGCTTCCCTCCCCCTTGAGCCAGTGCTGACCTGAAGGGCAGCCATGACAAAATCAGCCGCTCAGGTGGGCAGATTTGAAAGCAGTGCCAGTGAAGGCTGAGCTCATGAAACCCATTTTACAGATGTGCAAGCTGGGGCATGGAGAGGCAAAGTCCCTGGGTGCTTGAAAGAGGCAGAATGAGGGCTGCCTGTAGGCTGTACCTTCGGAGAGCTGGGGAATCGCTTTTCCTGCATGTTTATTTTACAGCCAACTCCTGTTACTTATCAAGACAGCCCTCCAGCGCCTTCTTCCTGAGTCACCGCAGGTTCACGTGCCAGCAGAACAGTTGCACGGAGGCTCCTGTGGCGTGTCCCAGATCATAAAATGCTGTGAATAAATCCGCTAGCCTCAGCACTTTGCAGAGAGGTGCCTGGGATTCCTGCGGTGGCTTTTTTTGCCTTGCTGGTCCGAGGCTCCTAGAACAAAACCTGTATGCCCCTGCTTCCAGCTTGCCTCCCGTGCACCCGGAGCAGCTCAGGAAAGCTGCTTCCCGCTGCTGGGAGGGCACAAACTGCTCCTTGGCTTCCAGAGGGCAAAGGTCCAAGACCTGCCCTGGGTGTGCTGATGCCCCTCGCCTGTCCTGCTGCCTGTGCTGCCTGCTGAGGCATGCTGCAGCCATGGCCATTAGCCAGAGGACAGGGCCAGGAGAGCAGCCGTGTCGCTCCTCGGAGATGCCCTGTGTTAATCCAGTCCGGTCTGTCCATGCTGGGGACTGAACTAGCCCTGCAGAGCCCGCCCCTTTGGTCTCTGGTTATACCCTGCCTAACAGGATACTGCAGCCCAGCAGGTAACATCAGGCCTGGTGACAGCACTGGTTTCTGCAAGCTTGGAGGCAATGAGTGTCCCTTTTTTTTATGGAAAATGCCTGGCATGTTTCAAGTGGCTGTTTCACTAATACTGCTCAGGGTAATGGCTGGTGATGGGCCACCATTACACTGTTTAGTGAGTGATTCATCACTATCCGGCACTTTTCCTTTACCAGATCATGCCTGAGAAGAGCAGAAGAAACGCTTGGCTACTGTCAGGAAAACCTCAAGCTTGGAGCATCCCGTCCTTAGAAAGGACAAGGTAGCAAGCACAGCCTTTCACAGAAGCAGCATTTTTGCAGCTGATTTCATAGGGAAAAGTGCCTTTAACTGATTGCTCCTGTCTTTAGGATCAGGTCAAGTTGAGAGTATGCCTACAAGTCTTACGCAGCGGGAAATTCAAGCAGCAGATCACTCACAGACCATGCTGTGCTGGTGTGCTGCTCCCAGCCCAGCAATGAGCTGAGGTCCACGCCAAGTGCATCCACTCGTGATCGCAGCAGGGAGGATTTCATCCCCTCCCAGCAGGGATCTCCCCTTTCCACGCTGTTCCTCCATGTGCCTGGGGCCGACACTGAAGAGCAGAGTGGGCTGCAGAGCTGCCATGAGATGTGGGTGCTGACTTAGGGCTGGGCATGGCCTCGCGGTCGCTGGCATTGGACCACCTGCAAGGAGGCAACACAGCTGGTGGGGCTTTCCCCCACAAGTGGAAATGGCTTTTATGTTACCTTCCTCTAGTACAGTTCAGTGGCATAATGTGATGCTCCATCACAATCTATAATTTAAAACATTTATTTCCAGCTTCATTTAAATGGTGGCATGTCTCAGGCCTCTCCTGTCTGAGGTAACACAGGACCTAGCATCATTGGACCCTGGAGAGGAGAGGTGGGAGATGGGGCAGCGGTGCCCACTGTCAGTTCTCAAGCAACTGGGGGCTTCCTTCAGAGGGACTGTGGGGTGGCAGGTCCTGCCATGACGCCCAACAGCTCATCCCACCTCTGCTGAGACCTGTGAGAGAGTTTGGAGGCTTGGGGTGGGGGCAAGCCTGAAATCACACCCCCTTCCCACTGCCTGTGCCCCCAGAGAGCCCCTTGCAGATCCCCTTCCTCCATGAGGGAATGGAAGCAAACCGCAACTCACAGCCCCTTCCTGAGCTTGCAGGGGGGACAGAGGCAATGACCTGGCCAGGAAACGCCAAACCTTGAAACTAAGAAAGGATGGAGAAGTTCCTGGTATCAGGTATCCCGTGCCTGCTCTCCTCAGCTCTGGGGGTGAATTCATGAAGAGTCAGTACATAGAAAAAGGCCTGAACTGAAGCTTAAACCAACAGGTCTGGGGCTTGTCACCAAACCTACCTGATTACTTGAACTGAAAAATAACTGTTCAATGGATTAATCAGTTTCTCAGAAACAGACATGATCTAAAATAGTCCAGTGGCTTGTTATTGCCCATCATCCCATGCATATTTTTCTGTAAGCATGTTGTTAAGTGCAAGAAATGATCATAGAAGTCAATCCAGTGTCCAACTGCCACTTTTAAATGTCTGCATCTGATGTTGACCATTACTTGTTTCTACGCACGACTTGGGGCTGACTTTCTGCCTTTAAACTCCTACCTGCTCTGGGACTTCCCAGCTCATTTGCAGAAAATTCATTCTGATGAGCAATGAAATGAGAAAATTGTCTTCTCTTGTATGAAACAAAAAATCTCCAGGCTGATCTTTCTTCTCTGAACTAGAGAGACAGAAGCAATTGGCTCAGCACTGTGCACGTGCCAAACTAGGCGTTTGCACAGTAAATGGTCCCAGGAAATGCTTAGCTATGGATTTACATAATACACCAGAATGGCTCCAAAAGAAGCAAATAATACAAATCTTACAAACCACCTGAATACACATTTCCAAGACAAGCCTTAGCACACACTCAGAAGCCTTAATAAGAGACTGTTTAAACTAACATTAAAAAGTTTAAAAGAATGAGACCAAACCAGAGGGAGAATTCACATTCTGTAAACTGCCTTAGCAAAACATTGGGGTGGGAGTCTCGGGGTGCTGAAGCACAGGGAAAAGTCTGCAGTTTCTCCTGTGGGATGGTCCTCTATCCCAGTTTGCTGTGCTCGGGGCACTAAACCTGTTCAGTTTGCCTCCATTTCCAGTGAAGAGCAGTAGTCCTAGGATACACCCTACAGCTTTTACATACATGACTGCAGCAAAGGCTGCAGGAAGTGGCTCACATTAGGATGAATATTTCATTTCATTTTTGCACCTGAACATACTGCAGAGTTTTGCATCTAGGTTTGCTGCTGTGGGAGCAGGACCACCAGCCACCTCTGATGTGACATGAGGGAGAGCGTTCAGGAGAAGGTGAAGTTGAGCAGCAGCACTACTGCACTGCTGACGCTTTAGAGGCAGAGCACTGGCTGCAGCAGAGCAAGCAGGCATTGCGACAGATTTCCCGCAGAGTCACATCTGTCCACGAGCATCAGAGTGAGCCAAACTCACTCTGGGGCGTGTTATCACAGTGACAAGATGGTTCCTCTGAAGCCCTCCTTCAGCTTGCTGCATGGGGCAGGCTGGTACTTGTGCATCTTCCATCTGGCCAGAGGGGATGTGCCGTATTGGAAAAATGCAGCAAGTATTGCTGGCAAGAAGCAGCTTTTAATGTGACAACATGCACTTAGCAGCCAGACAGCTGAAGTTATCACATGGTGCATTACCCAACATTTTCTGCCGTTACGCCCTAGTTGGACATAGAGATGAGCTTTCTAGTTATGCTCAAAGTCTGCTTCACGGAGCAGCTGGTTCCTGAGCCTGTGAGGAGATGCAGCCCTTGACTTGGTCTGCCATAGCATGCAGGGTCGGCCTTAAGTCTTAGTCAGAGCCCAGCGTACCAGTGGGCAGGAGGTACTTTACCCCTCCACAGCAGCAGTGGCTAGAGCTGGGAGGAGCAGTGAGGGGAATGAAATCTTCACATGTACCTAGGGATTACTGGGGTGTCCATGGTAGGAGCAGCTTCCTGCTGTGTTTTGAGGAGGACTGGAGGACGAGTGAGAGGGAATTGGCCCATTTGAACAGCGGGTCTGAGGGAGGGAGGTTACGTTGGGACCTGACATCATGCCAAAAAGGAGTGAAGAGAAATGACTGTCAAGTCTGACAGTGCCGTGTAACGCCGTGTGCAGGCAGGCCAAGGCAGAGCATGAAGAGCAGTTACCAAGCTGTATCGAAGCTAATGGTGATCCTTTCCCCGCAAGAGCAGGAGGAAGCCCGTGGCGGAGCACAGGCAGAGCACTGGGACAAAATCAGGCCACTGCAGAGCAGATGGATGACTTCTCTGCAGCAGTGTTCACCGGAGAAGAAAGAAGCTCACCTTCTCTTCTCTGTGAGGGCCACATGGGCGGCTCTGGGCGACACTGGAGGGATGCAGGAGTTACGCAGCACACTGACAGAATGAGCACCAGCATGTTGCCAGACACGATTTACTCAAGAGTTCGAAAAGTCCAAAAATGCGATGTGGGATTCCTAACAGGGATGGATCTGTAACTTTGTCCTTAAAACTGCCTTCCTGCCCAAAGCAAATATCACACCAGTTCTTTAAATCTAATTAGCGTGATTGCAGCTGGCCGTCCATTTTGAAGATGACCATTGTTGGTTGAAGACTGCATCGCATCACCTCTTCCTCCTCCTGGGTTCACCAAGGAGCGATGAGGACAGGCAATGCCAATTCCAGGAGCACGCTGACACTGTTTTCGGCCCAGCAGACTGGCTGGTGAGCCGGTGCCCTTGATGCCTGACTCCAGCAGGATCGTTCCTGCTTATATCACACCCCCAATGACCACTGTCTTCAAAAACAGGACACTGACTGCTCAGAACAACGGAGTGCTAATGAATTCAGACTGTCCTGAGGACCTCCCGCTGTATCCATCAGGTAGCAGTGGCCTGGGGCCGCTGGCTCTCCAGAGGGACTGCTCCCCCAGAGGCTCTTGCTCCTCACTTTTATCAAGTGCAGCCAAAACTGAAAAACCCCGCCGGGCTCAGCTCCACAGCCTGCCATGCCTGCCTGCAGGGAAAGCCTCTCAGCACCGCCCCAGCCTACCCTCCAGTGCCCTGGCATCAGCGGGGGCTGCAGTCCAGCTTTTGGGAAGGGCACCCCAGCTGTCAGAGGAGCTGCTTCAGGGCCCCTTTCCTCACCCAGCGTGGCTGGGTGCTGCGCTGAGGAGCAGGGGCTGCGTCCGGCACCAAGGTCACACAGAACTTGTGTCCTGCATGGCCCAGGTTGTTGTGTGAATGTGTTTGCTAATGTTGGCCTTTAAAAGGTGAGTTAATTGATTTAAAAAAACACAACCAAACAACCCCCCCCCCCCCAAACTCCCATGGTTTTTGACATTACCTAAGCAGATTAGACAATGCCCTGCTGCCCCCAGCAGTATGGAGAGGCACCTCAAGCAATGTTGTAACACTCCAGTTACTGAAAAGACCAAAAGTCTCCCAGGGCAAGCGCTGGAAAGGGTGCTGGGAGCCTGAATTTGAGGTCCACGGTGGTGCTCTACCACAAATTCCCTGTGTGAGCGTGGCCGAGTCAGCCATCCCGCCTGTGCCCCCTCGGCTCGGCGGCGGGGCGTGAGGGCACAGGCTGGCTGTTTTTTCCCAGGGCTGCCTTGAGGTAAGTGCAGGCGAGCGCTTGTGCGGCATTTGGCGTGTGGTGAGGGACAGCATATACAAACTAAGGCAGAGAAAACCTAAACATTAGGCTCTCAAGGCTTTCACTGCCGGAGTCAACATCGTCACTGCTCTCCGTCATCACCCAAAATTTCCATTGACGTCAGTGGATGTTCTGGGTGTGAAAGGCCCGCAGAGTCTGAAACTGTGCAGCGATCACTTGCGGATATCTTAAGCTTGGCCTAATGCGATTTATATCCGGCCTGTACTCTTCAGCTGTGACTTGAACCACTTACTACTTTTTGGAATAGTCGAAACGAAACTTTCAGGAGAAGCTGGCCAGCTGGCCTCCTGTGAGTTGGGTTTTTGTAGCAGTTGGTATAGGAAGACAAAAAAAGCATGCAAGAATAAAATGCTTTTATAATAGCTGATGTCTTGGCTTCTGGAAACAGAGGGGGTGCAGACCTGCTGATCTAGAAGCACAGTGCTGACAGGAGAGGAAACAGTGCTGCCGTGTCTTGGGAGAAGGAAGGAGCCAGATAAGGGGCAATACAAAGAGGAGAGAAATATCTCAGTGGTAACACTGGCTACACAAACACCCTGAGACAGCTCTTACTGAATCCCACAGATGTACATTGGAACATATATATGTACAATCCATATACATATGTACACTCATACACACATTTACTTCATTTACCACACTGCTTATGCCTGTGGGATGTCAGAAAGGCTCTGCACGGAAATACGGTACCGGCGGGGCAAAGCCCTGCCAGCCCACGGCCCTTCTTGCTGGCAATGCCAGCCTTAGGATGCGCGCATAAACTACGGGCTCAGTAAATCCTCACTCCATAGCAGCATCATGCCGTAATACTGAAAACGAGGGAAATAAATCAACCTCACAGCCTGAGTACTAATTGTTCAGCACCGTGACAGGATACTGGGACAGCTGGGAACAGGAAGACACGTGAGTCAGGAGATACCAAAAGAGACACCATCAGCTTGGCAGCTAGTCAGTGAAAAGAAAGAAAGTTACACAAAAAAGAAAGCCGAGAGCTCGCTGACATAACAGAGAAGCTGACATTTACGACGCACACATTGCCCCTAGATGCATTAAGTAAACAGGGATATAGAAAGGAAATAATCTTTTCTAAATACTTGTACCTGCGGTCATTTTTAGAGTACCCTGTATCACGAACAGGTGAATCTTTTCTGTTTGAAGTTTGTTTGGCTTTTAAATTGCATTGCTGATGTCCATTTAACAAAAAACCAGAGCACTCTCTGCCTTGCGCTTCCTTAACTCCCTGTCCTTCAGCAATGGCATCCCAATCCCGCAGACAGCAGTGCAGCAGTGAGGGGAGCGAGTCCTGAACTTCCCATGGAAGTGGAGTGAGGAGGTCTCAAGCCACTCTGATGGCACTTACCCTCACCCCAGAGCCTGATTTAACGGCACGCTTCAGAGTGTAGCAATCTTTGAAAAGCAGCCTGCGAGAGACTGAGAAGCTTGGCAGCCTGACGTCAGCCGAAGCGAAGGAGTACAGCTGATGAGCTTGGTGCCAAAAGGGTGGTGTTATAAAACACGACGTACAACACTTCTGAGATTCATATTTCCAAACAGCCTTACTTGTTTTGACCTTTCTCCCAATAGGCTAGTCCTTCAGAAAACATGTTCTACAGTACGTTGCTGTTGCTGGCTGCACTAATTTAGTGTAAGACCTTAGTACAAATGGTAAAAACAGAGTGATATGTAACACTAATTGAACGGCTTCTCTCTGTGTTACTGGAACATTTAGGTCTCTCAAGTGGCATACGATAACTGAGAATGGCTTGGAAATCAATTACCTGTTGTCCAAGAGAAATAGGTAATTTTTGGCTCCCCACATGAACACTTTCTTATTTGAAGAGTAAACAGGTGAAGTAAAAAATACTGACACTTGCTGTCTTTTAAAAGAAGGATTGGATAGTACAGAAATGGAGCCATAGCAGCTGAAATTCCAAGAGACTGTGCTCCTGAAAACATTAAAAAAGAATAGGCAAGAATGTATTTTAGTTGGAAGGTGGTTTTATTTTCATTTCCCATCTGTGGATGGTCTTGGATTTCACCTTTCACTCATTTGGAACAAGATTTCTATTGAAATTTCAAAATACCTCCTGGAAAAAGAAAATAATTGCCTCCCCAGTCAATTAATGGCCCTTGATATTATCCCTTAACAACTCTACAACGTGACTGCATAAAAGGTGCTGCTGACACAAGCTTCATTGCCAAGAAAGGACTATGTCCTGAGGTAGGGGAGTTTTCCCTTCATAGCCTTACAATATAGTTTATACTTATCTTCATAAATAAGACCTACAGGAGGAAATATTAAAAGAAACCATAAACCTGACTCTGCTGGAGACATCATGTGCATGCCAGTTCAGGAGCCTTGTGTCTAAGGAATTTTTTCTTCCCTACTTTCTCGAGTTACAAAGACGACTCTAAAAATGACAGTATCACATGAGTGAAGATCCTATGTAAAAGCAAAAATTTATCTGAAGACTCTTCTCAAGACGTAGAGTACAGAACATCAACTTAATTTTCTTTCTGAGCACCAGAGGCAGGTCCAGAGGATGCCAGCCACATTTGTCTTTCAGTCTTCTTGCACTCTGAGGGGTCCACATCCTCATAGTTCTTCTGTCAAGCTCTTCTTATGCCTGTGGATTGATAGGCCACCTACATGGTTTTGAAGCTGAATCTGTTTCATGCTCCATCATTCTACAGACCATGAGCTTTATACCCTCCAAAGATGCGAGGAGGACAAACGAGTTTCATGCTGGCTCCTTCCTCCAGAGAGGAAGCTGCGTTATCACAGAGCAGCTCTAGGAACACACTTTGTCTCTGCTCTTGCAGCTCAGAGAATTTCCAGCTCCTTCCATCAGCTCCTTGCAACTTCCCAGACACTCCAGGTGGAAAGTCCTTGACATTTCAGAATTCCGGAAGATGACAACCCTTGCCTCTGCGCTGCTGAAGCCAGCAGCCTCCATTTCCAAAGGAGTTACAGCCACTTCTCTCCCCAAAAGCTGTGTCATTTGCATGGGACAAAGTGCTGCCTATGAGCTGGGTATGTGCAGGGAGTAAAAAGGTGCCTCCAGAGAGCTGCCATTAGCAGCCACATGCCCATACGCACCTTCTCTGGGATGTGACCAGTGAGAGAGGAGAGCTACAAAACAGTCCGTTAGGCAGCAACAGATGCAGATGCCCCCCAGCTGTGGCAGGGATGACAAATGCCAGCAGAACCTTGCCTGCTGATGCTGGTGTCAACTTGGGGTCCAGAAGCAGGAGAAATAGCAAACAAATACTCCAGATTCAAAGAGCCGCGGTGACCCCGTTATTGTCGTACTGAACAGATCAGGTCTTTAAAAAAGGTTTCAACTGCCACAGATATTAAATCTTATGCACATCCAAATTCTGGAATGGTGAAGCTTTATTTGCCTCCCCAGTTTCTACTGGAAGAGTGGAGTGACACATAAGTGGGTCACTCTTGTGCCCCCACGTTGCCTATTGGAGCAGCCACATTTGGCATTGACTTTTCTTCCAGCTGCTGTCAATGTCCTACTCTGGATTTTTCAGGCAACACCCTCATTAGAGACAAAACAAGAACGTAAATACCTAATGGGGTTATTAGCCCTCAATTGCTTCATTCAGAATGAAGGAAAGCAAGCGTGATATTAAAAAGAACAGAGAAGAAATATAAGGGGAGAGAGATCAGATAGAAATTGATTCATTCTACAAATAAACAAAGAGATTATGGCACTGAGGTGATTACGCTGCTTAGAAGTTATAAGAAAATGAGGTTTATTTGAAGTCCTTCAAGAGACTAGAAACAAGAACAGGAATTTGAAGGAAGCAGAACTTAAGGGGGTTTCAGATTTGCCAAATTTGAAAAAACAGAGTCAAAGTTGAGATGTTGGAGCAAAATGGTGCTTGTGACTAAAAATCGCTGGAAGCTGCGAGCACCGCTCTGAACGGGACACTAGCCATTATCATTTATGTGTTTGGATGGGATATGTAGCTGTTCTGCAGTGGCCAGGAAGAAATTTGCTTTGAATCTGAAGCCTTCCACAGAGACAGTGCTTCAGAGTGCTGATCTGTGTGTTCTAAAAATCTTAAATTATTTATATGAAATATTTTGTATTTTTAAGGTTTTACTCTTACACAATAAGAGACGGTGGAGCATCGAAAGCCTCTGGTTGGAGTCTGGTGCCACAGAAGTAGGAAAACACAAAGCAGTAGGGTCTTGTCATTACCATGCATGTGTGGGGGGAATGTCAGTGTGGTTTGGATCAAGCTGTTACAGCACAAACTGCTCTCCTTCCTGGTGACATTTTTTATGTACTTGTTCTTTTTCTTTTATATTTTTATTGCCTACTAAATGGTTTCTTTTGGCTCTGCTTTGTCTGACCCTCGGTGCAAAGAAAACAGGTCTGTTCAGAGAAGCACTTTGAAAGCAGCCCTGATGAGGAGTGAGCTGGTGCCTTGCTAGCACATAATGCGCCATCCTGATCTTGGCTGTGAATCAAAAAAATTAGGATTTCAATCCTGTCATCACTGAAGATACCGATTTACTTTGTGAAAGACTGAAAACCAGAAAGGAGCCCTTATCTGGAAGAGTAATAATCCAGACCTCCTGAGTTAATGAATTGGAAAAATCATCTGTCGGTCCAAACGCTGTACTCATGTCTCCAGCATCAAAATTATTGAAATAATAACACAGCATAAGCCTTCCCCCCGCCCGGTCTGTGTCAGTGACGCATTCCCTCAGAGATGTCTGTGAAGGGATGGACGTGCACCACACAGGAATTACCAGCCTGGGTCCATCCAAGCCCTGTCCTGTCTCCAGCAGCTGCCAGTGGTGGAAGCACTGGGGACACGGTGCACATGAAGAAAACCTTCCCCTGGGACACCATGCCACTTTCTTGTCTTTCTCTTCTTCCTCTTCTGCTTCATCCACCTTAGATGTACTAGCAGTGCACCTTCACTCAGCTGTAGGACAAGTGTAGCTCCCTGCAGTTCAGGAGCAGTGAGAATACATTACCATTTCATTACATAAAGCGCTCTGAACTGCTTAGGTGTAAGTGCAGAGCTGAAGTACAGTTCTATCATCATTGACAGAATGATATGAATCATGGTGATAAGCTCCTGATCATCTGCTCAGCTCAGCTTGGACTTTGCCAGCCTGGGCAGTGTGCTGCATGTGCCTGGTCTGCCAGCTGGCCCTGCCAAGTTGGGGACCGCTTCCTGTGACAAGGAACCATCCATAATGGGTGCCGTGATGGCATGGGGTTCACTAGGACTACATCTCTGGAGAGAAAACAGTACCACAACTTTCTGGGAATTAGCGTAGCAGACTGAAGAAGAGTCAGGACTATCCAGAGTGGACATACGCTGTCAAGAGCGAGAGTGTTGGCAAGACTTGCGAGAAGACTCCTTTGATGTTTAAGTGGCAGAGACTGACTGCTGGCACTAAACTTGAGGTGACTCAGGAACATGGCACCTGGATTTGTCTCAGAAATGTGACTGTGACATTTGAAACTGCCAAACAAAAATGACAGTTTTTAACCTGGATTTCCCTTAATCTGAATAGATCATGCATTTCATGCTAGAACTGTTCTGACCATTATTTTGCTTCTGTGTTTATTACATTTTGATGTGCCTCTGGTAATGGCTTTAATAAAGTCTCTGGAATAGAGCCTGTTAAAGAGTTTTCTTACATTTAGATGCTCAGATACCATGCGATTGACTGTAGCACAGAAGAACATCCTTTTATGATAGAGGATTTCTAAAATAAACTATAAGAATACCAGGAAAGACCCTCGCCTACTATAACCTGATTTAGAGTCACAAAAGTAATTTCTGTTCCTTGACTATTTTTGACTATAGGAATCAAGCTCCTTTTAATGTACACCAGCAAAGCGTGCAGCACATCCAATTTTACAGCACTCACTTTTGTCTAAAATGAAATAGCTCTGTGACATACAGCTGCAGTTTATGGCATCTTCCTGGATTTAATGGGTGGAGGGAGTTACAGGGAGTGTGGGACTGTGATTTTCTGAGCAAGGTAGTGATGGCTGTGCAATGAGCCTCCCTCCTGCTCGCTTGGTTCTGGAGAGCCAAGTATTTGCCAGATACGAAATTACCGGGTTCATTTGTCTTCCACCTTTCCACTCCTGTGACATGCTTATTCCTTCCTTCATCTGCAAAGTGACCTTGTGATCCTCACTTCCAGGATCACACTCTGCTTCCAGAGCAGCTGCACAGACAGCCGTGAAAAATCTGCTCCCTGCTATTAGAAGGCAAATGCACCGTTAGGGCAAAAAGCGTGGGGTGTCCTTGCAGCAGAAGTGAGCTCCTGCTGAAACCTCGCAGCTTGCCACCTAGGAGAGAGGTGGACTTTACCTAGCTGTGATTAATGCTTGTCTTGGGGGCATGTCTGCTCCATCTTTTTTTTTTTTTAATAATGAATTTATAGAGCCCATGACTTCGACTATAATTGTAAAATGGCTTTTCTGGCCTTCTCCCAGATCTGTGGCTCCAGAGGCCAATATCAGAATGTGCTACATAATTTGGATCGGATACCCTTTGGTTGCAGTTATGGTCAGTGCAATTGCAGCCACGTACAATGGATTGCCTGGAAAATGAAAATGGTTGGGTTTATAGCAGAAAGCATGCAAGGAAGAGGCACAGTGCTGTTCTGAGAGTGGTTAAAAGCAGAGGAGAGGAGCATAGTTAGTTGGCCTGTTTCAGTGTGCCTGCAAATCCTTACACATGCAGAGCAGGGGGTGTTGAAAAATTTAACAGAATTACTGCTGGGGATGTATCACAGCCTACATATTCTGCAAGCACTTACCTCGTTTAAGTTCAGACATAGATTAATTTAACCAGATAACTTGTTGGTGTTATCTAGAAAAGCAGGTTTACATCTTTCCAAGACTCTCACATTTCTTTTGACCTTGGATTTCATAAATGTCTTTTGGTTAAGCCAGCCCAGCCATGCTGGGCTCAGTGCTGCAAGCTTTCTGGGGGAGCTTCACAGTGAGACTTGTCATTTGCCTGCTTCTCACACAGGGCTGCTTCTTTCACTGCCATTAATAGGCTCTGGACAACTTACATTATGTTCTGACATGAATGAGTCAAGACTGCAGCATTATGTTGGCAGAAAGCGGATCTCAGGCAGAAGAGGATTCAGGCCTTTTGAAAATCCTGGGTTTATCCTCATCTGTAAGGACATTTGTTATTATTTCCCTTCCCGTTCATCTGCCAGGCGATGCGACTCCATCGCACACTGTGTTACTGAGGTTCATGGTGAGGTCCATGAAGGGGTGAGAAAAGCACCCCCCCAGGGTCCTCATCCTTCTGTCTGACCTTCCCTTGGCAGCTGCCGTGGGACCACAGCCCTCCTCCGCAGCGCCCCGAACAGCAGCTGCAGAAGTCAGCACTCATCACCAGTTAAATGGAAACCAGCAGATTTTAGCAGGTATGTGCCTCAACCTCGACTGCAGGCTCTGTGGCACAGGCGCTGTGTTTGTCTCCCTGGTTGGAAAAGCACCTAACGCAAGCTGCTGGTGCTGATCAGGCTTTGCTGGATGCTAATTTCATACAAATATTAAGCAATAATGATAGTTACATGGCTGTGTGAGTTAGGCAAGGAGACACAAGCTTAGATAATGGAGATTTAATCTAGCATGCATGCTAGGAGAGGAAGGAAATTAGAAGTCAATAAATAGAGAACAAAAATACATGAATGAACAGTTTGGCAAGGAAAATGTGTACAGGCTTGAGTTAAGTCAGTGCCGAGCCTGGGAGAAAGAATAAAACAAAGAGGAGGATTAAGGCTAAGTCTCCTTATTCTCATGGCATCTGAAGAACGTGTAAAATGATGGATGCATTAATTAGCTCACTGCATCTCAGTAGCTGAAATAGTTGGTAGGTGGGCTGAGCCATAAACTAAAATATTCCCAGCGTGTGAGAAAGGCTGAACAGGCAGCTTCAAGATTATACGAGAGAAGGGAGCAAACTATGTCAGCTGCCCCACAGGAAGACATGGAATAATGCCTTGAAGATACATAGTGGGGAAAAAAAAATCTACCAAATAATTCTTGCTCTTTGGTTTTGATGTGAATTTTATTTTATTGCTATGCTTGTTCAAAAATACGTTTAACATTTTCTCTTCAGGATCAATAGCACATGTAACAACAAGTTACATGAATATACCAAGTTTAGGGTACATGGTCAATGCATTCTTAAAAGAGAGTTTTCTCTAATTATAGAGTATAATTTGTGAAATAAGAAATAAACTATTATTTTACTAACTCTCCATATCCATGTCTACTCATGTTCACTGCCAGAATGGGGTAACTGTGTTTTATGTGAGGCTGGTATTAAAACTTCGAGCATCCCCAGCAATCTTTGAAAATTAAAGTTTACATGTGTTAGGAAATGGCTCGCAATCACATTTAATGTATACATAAATCATCCTAGAAAGTAAACCAACAGAGACAAACGATCTGGTGTGGAGATTCATTACATTTCTTACGAAGATAATAGGAAAAGAATGTGACAAATAATCCTAAAAGAGCACAAATGAGAAAGCTGCAAGGAATTACTGGATTTCTCCACCTTCACGCTGAAATCCTAGAAGGATCGCACCAAATTAAAAATATAAATTCATATTCAGGTACCGAACGTGCTGACTTTTCCAGTGGGCTGAAGACTGTCACCACCCACTGATTTCAAAAGGAATTATGGGTGATCAAACCTGAATTTTAGAAAGATCGTTAGCAAGGTTAAGCACGGTGTTTCTCGCCCAGGGCATCAGCCACGGTGGGACTCCAGCCCAGGAATGTTTAGAAGCGTTGCTCAAGGGAAGTTTTGCATTTTGGAAGCGAGGACAGTATCCGTGTACGGCCATGGAAGAAGGAACATTTACCACAAGCCAAGGATTTTTTAAATTTGTGGGTGTATGGAGAATGAGGAGGGCTCTCGAGGGCATTCGTTTTATACTGAGCATGAGTGGGACGGGATGTGGTGTAAATGCGGGTGAGAGCCCGTCCCGCAGCCTGATCCCCGCACACGGCTGGGGCTCTGCCAGGGGTGAGGGCAGCCCCGGGGGGTGCCGGGGGCAACCTGTGCTGCAGGCACCCCTGTGCTTGTGGGCAGGCGAGTGCTGGGGGTGCCTCGTCACCCCTCCCAGGGCTCCAGCTCTGTTCAGTGGCGGGGAAGGGATTTTCAGAGCAGCACCAGGCAGCGCTTGCAGACAGATGCTTGAGAATAAGCAGCGCTCCTGCTGTGAGAAGGCAGGTGTCTGCTCCCGCAGCAAACAAGTTGGGGCCTGATCCCGGACACTGCTTTCCCACGGAGACCCACAGGGAAAGGTACATGTTGTGCAAGGGGATTTCTCCACCCCAGTCAAGGGCACAACCCCTCATTTACCCTAGAGCTAGAGAGCACAAAATCTGTGGCTTCATTTTCCTTTTGTTTTTCAACAGTTTGTATTTCACAGGAGAGCTCCTGGTCTGAAGGACGCTGTGTTAAGACGATTAAAAGTAAAACAGCCTGTTACTCCTCTGGGACATCCCTGCTCTTGCAGGGTAAAGGGGCTCAGCACATGTATCCAAATGGTGCATATACACACACACACATACACATGCATACATACGTACATCTATACACACATACGTATGTACGTAACCTTAAGGAGAGATTTCCAACAGCTTTCACTACTGGTTCACCACTCCTTCCAACTGAGCCATTACGGTTCCACCACAGCCCTCCGTAAGAGTACAGGATCCAGCAGCAGGACCTCAAAAACACTGCCCAAAATATCCTGACACCTCCCCGACTGTCTGTAACAGAGTCATTCAGAGTCACAGTGCCCTTCGATACCCCTATCCAACACCTCCACCCCCCGATGTACACAGTACAAAATTTGGTTCATTTTACTGTAACTGTGCACTGGGTAAACTGTTAAATTTGGCTTTGTCAATACCGCACCTACACAATGAGAATAAAAAGCTTCAGTGGCTGGGCTCAGCCCTTTCTCAAAACTTAACGCTCCTTGATGAAACTGAGAGAGAGAGAGCTTACTCAAAAGCTTAAGCCCTTGGGAGAGAGAAAAATGTACTGAACAGTAGTTCATATTGTTACTAATTTTAGTGTCGTGTTTGAATTTCTTTTCAGATTGGTTCCAAGGAAGAGTGACAAGAGCAGCAATGTGGTTTCAAACTCTGAGGTGAAACTATTTGTTCAGAAACCTGGCAAAGGAGATGCCTGTTTTGCTACCCTACTTTCTCCTGGATCCCTAGTGCTGAGTGTGCTGCTCCTCCAGCAGAGTACTGTTAGTGCAGCAGAGGGATCTGAAGAACCTCACTGACACAGGTGTGCAATGCACTTCCAAGGGCTCTGGGTGGCTGGGGACACTGGCTTAGTTACCTCCTTAGTTATCTCCTAGGTTCCTTTTGCAGAGCTGGAGAGCTAGTCAGCTTTGCCATGCCCATGCACTCAAGAGGTACAGCCTGCTGAAATCTCACTACAGCACCAAGGATTTACGAGCTGAAGATCTTGGTGGTGAGCTGACCGTGGGGTAGGCAGGTGGCTCTTTTGTGGAAGGGATCCCACAGCAGGAATGGCAGCTCCATCGTTCATGCAGAAAGACCGGTAGCATGCAGTGGCAGAAAGCAGGTGATCCTGTCATTTAGCTAGAAGCATTTTCCATCCCATTGTAAATCATCCGTGCTTGCTCGTTTAGTAGTGCTGGGCTAGAATGAGCAGCTCTAGTCGCTGCACAAGAGCATGGGAGAGGCATGAGATGTGTTGCAAAGACTATAAGGGCAGCTGTTAGGAACCAGTCAGTCATACCGAGGATGATGGGGACATCAGCATGATTTGTATCACGTCTAACGGAAAAATCAATTAATTCATTCTCGGAGAAGCATGAGATAACAAAGCTGCATCAACAAATCTTGACTGGTCAATGCTGTTTGCATTTTTAATTGCCAGGAAAAGGGAGTGCACCAGAACACGTGAGTGGTTACGAACCGCATCCCTGTGGAGGAGGGATTGCCCAGGTAAGCATGTACTTAAACCAGGACACGTCTTTCAGCTGTCTGCGTTTTGTCAGGCATGGAGGGACTGTGTTCAAAGCCTTGTGTGAGCCAAGTCCGTGCTAAGGAGCTTACCTGCAGGAGCAGGTTAGAGCAGCCAGGGTAAACCTCATTAAGATGGGCTTCCATCTTGCCTGCTGCTGCCAGTCCCGCAATATCCTCGGTGTGTCTGTTTGTGAGGATGGATCTGCTCAGGTTTTACCTCTAAGCGAGGAAAGATGCTCCTGAGGAGGGGAAGCGTCTGCGGGAAACCATGTGTAGGTGTTTGTGTCTGTTTGCAAGATCTCAGGTGCCTCAGCCATTCTGTGGATCTGACCCCATGACAAGCCCTGTCGCTCAGGAAGGAGTGCCATTCAGCATCACTGAAAATCAGTACTGGCACCCCTAAACTCCAGTAATTTAGTTAAATGAATTATCAAAGATACAGAAAATAACACTAGCAAGGAATCAGCAGGGTTTGCTGACTACTCTCTTTCAATTTGGTTCACAAACGTTGCTGGGGAGCTGGGAGCCAATTTCAGGTGACTTACACTAGTCCAGATTCTCATCTTCACTGGCCCAGAGCTCTGTCAACACGAGATATTTTTGGTTTAAAAAGAGTGTAAATGAATTGAGAGTTTGGCTCCTTGGGTGAGGACCGGATAACATGATGACAGAGGGGTTTATAAACATTTATTATTCAAAATCTCTGCTGCAAACGTGGATACGCCTAGGCAATTATCTCACTTTAGCTGCAGATGGGCAATTCTGATGCAATTATTATGCACCTTCAGTACTACAAAGCTTTCAGTGCCATTCCTTTTGAAAACATCTGAATTAAACAGAATGACAAAACTAATGAACTATTGCATCTTTTTCCTGTCAGCTGCACAACAGCTAGTAGGTGCCATCAGCATGCTTCATGCGGAGGAGCTGCGTGGTCACGGCTGTTAGCCCAAGGCACGCAGACACCAAGCTCCCCACTGAAGGCAAACCCATCTGCAGCCTTCCGTAGCCGGGTTACTTGAGGAAGGATGATTTGCCGTTGCGCATTTGGATCATGACATCAGATTGATACCAAGACAGGATTTGTCATCTCTCTCTCTCCTATTTTCCTAATGAGATGTTTCTACATGTGCCTAAAATCTGTGGTTGTTTACTGTTCTGCGTTAGACAAAGGCTTTTTGGGTAATGAGACTCCAGATACCAGCAGCATAATCGTGGAAAGTGTCTGAAGCCACACTGACAAAGAGAACAGTTTGTTTTTAGCGCAATTGCTACGGAGGAAACACACTTGTCTCCAGTTTCTCGAAACTACTTGTCTCTGGCTTCTTGCAGCAAACATATCCGGGAAGCCAGCTGTTGTTTGGGGTTTTTTTTTAATCCTTAAAACAAACTGAAGTTCAAGAAATATAAAGCAGAGGACAACATTTTGCAACTTGCCAGCCAAAAGTAAGTTCCATAATTAAGTGTACATATAACTGGTATGACTTTCAAGAGGAATGTCCTCATTATGACTCCTATTTACCTAAAAATAAAGCCAATCTGCTGCTTGCCTTTGAAAAGATCCTAAGAAAATATCTTTAGCAGTTTGGTAAATTTTATTTGTACATTCATTCTTGTTAAGAAACAAATCTGTTAACACATGAAATAACTGTTGCTGGTATGATTAAATCTTCCCGAGATACTTCTGAGTGACTTGTTTGGACCCCTGTAACTTGGACGGCTGCTGAGCCCAACCGAGCCCTGGAACATCCCACGCTGAGAACCTGCAGCCAGCCACAGGACTCAATGCATGAGCAATACTGCGCTAAGCACACTGTCCACTGAAATCATACAGGATTACTGAGTTAGCTCTGGCTCGTGTAAGAGCTACAAGGACTGTCGTTGATGTAAGTGTTGTGTTTCAGCAGAGCTCATGAAGTGTCCTCCCACAACAGGCCACACTTGGCTCACCATCTCCGATTCCCAAGCATGCACTAACCACTCTTTCGGGCTCTTCTCGCTTTTCAGACTCCTGACAGCTCAGTTGCACACTGATAGAAACCATCCCCCGTTTCAAACGCCTCACTCATTCTCTTTGAATGCCACCTAGCTCTTTCCTCACCTTCTCCAATCCATACATGATATACTTGACCTTTGTCATATCCCCCTACACTTACCTCTTTTACATGATCAAGAGTCCAACTTGACTAAAAGGACCTTGTGGAACACCATTATAGGAGTTACCCGGAACTACAGAAGAACATAGTTGTTTGAAAAAAATCTATGAAATCGACAGAGCTCTTTGTTAAATGCTATAAGACTTTCCAAGGGTTGGCCTTAATTGCTAAAAATTTCATGAGCAAGTGTGTTAGTGGAAGGCAGTTGATATTTGGCTGTATGTCACTGTATCCGCTTACGGAATACTATTTTTCAACATTCAGTTTTGCTACTTCAGTTATTTTAAAAACTAATGAGGAGTAGGGTGAATTTCCACCTGGTCAAAGTCTGAGTTCCCCTTTGAAAAAAGGAAAGATGAAACACATCTAAATAGTTATTAGCTTGATATTTTTAATATTTGCTGACCCAGACCCTTTTCTGATAAAAATCCGCATGCTGCCATGGAACTCAGTGGAGCTGTGCCAGCTAGGGTCAAGTGCTGACTGGACCTATCGCATTTAATATAGAAAACTTAATGAATACTGAAAATGTTAGGTGAAAATTTGGTTTATTATTAAAAGTAAGTTAAGCAGAAACACTTTATAGTGGGTTGAAACATTTTTTTAAAATTCCAAAGTTAATAAAAAATAAATCAAATCCTCAGGGTTTAAAGTCACATGTTCTTACCTGAGGACAGACAAATACTTAAGGTGGCTCTGGCAAAAAGGGGCAAACAGCAGCAGAATGGGTACCATTCATGCCAGTGCATTCTGGTACGTGTAATTTTGGGGTTATACAGGCAGCACATTAAAAGATGCAATAAAGTACACATACATTTCAATAATAATAGCTATGTTTCATTCTGTGTCTGCGGATCACTAACCATTAATAAAATAAAATAGTAGTCTCTGTGCTGACGAGGTTGGACTAGAGACCTCCCTCCCCAGGTCCCCAGCAGCCAGAATTACTCCATATTTCTATGACCTGATGTTCAGGGTATCATGGTGAGATGGTCTAACAGCAGCACCATTTGTTAGATGGTAAAAGTACCAGACAGCATTACAGAGCTGTAGCTTCATTTTTATTCTAGGTACTGTTAAGAGGTACTGAAAGTAGAAGTGCAATTCTTGCTAGTGTGCTATTTAATAGGAGAGCTTTTCATGGCTGATAAATTATCTTTCTGTACTTGGAAATTTATACGTACTCCAGCTGAAAGCATAAGCCACAGTAGTGAGAAAAGCTGTAGTTTCAGTGCATATTTAGTTGACCTGGCTGGTCTCTACAATAGATACAGTGAAGAGAATTAAGGAAAAAAACCCCACAGTATTCTGGTGAAGCAAAACATTTTTTAGATGCAAGGGCAAATGCCAGGAACAGAGTCCTCCTGTAGCAAATGGGCCTGGCTCATACCACCCAAGGGTGCCCCGTGTTAGCAATGTACTACGCAAAGGTTAATGCCGCTCTGTCACTGAATGATGACTTGAGATCCCTGGGGTTTAACATCACTGAAAGACCTAGGGAATGCCATCCTCACTTAAGACTTCCAGAGGCCCATTCTCTCTATGGGAGTCTGAATGTTTTACTGAGGCAGAGGAAGGTTTTCAAAGATATGAAGGAAAAATTGCAGCAGTCTCTACACGCTCGGAAATAAGCACCCTAAGCAAACAAGTAAACAAACCCCCAGCCCCAAAGAGAAGGAGTGCAATTTCTAAATTAACAAGCCATGAGCAAAGGAAAACAGCTCCCTGTGGGGAAGCATTCATTTGGAGATAGAGGGAACAGGGAATGGATGAGGTGGCCACAGTGGGCTTGGTTAGTGTAGGCTTGCTGCGTGCAAGAGACCCAAATGACATGGCAATGACCTGAAAGCCATAAAGTAAACGAGGGTCCTTCCTTTAAACTCCCTGAGTTGTAGCCCTGACCCCAAGGACTGACCAACAGACCAACTGGAGGGTTGTTTCTTCTTCACAGCTATGCTGAAGAGAGGTAGTCTTCAAGATCTGCCAGTGAAAGTAGGCAACTGAGGTAAAAAAATTTTGTCTTCTTCACTTTGGATCAGACTCTCTGGTGGGAAGGTGGCATTTGGAAAGGCGTAGCACTGGAAAACACAGACCTGGTTGTGCATGGGTGTGTGAGAACATACATGAACCTGTCTGCCCATCAGCTTATGTTACCATTGTTTCCTTGAAAAAAAAACTACAGTTGTTCACAGACAACCTTATGTAGCTGCTCGACAGGGATTTTCAATTTCTGATGCCCTGTTCCTATGCACCTATGTTGCTGGGAACGTTCCCCTTTGGCTATTTCTCCTTTTTACCAGCTATAGCTTTGACTAACAAGCAAGAGTGGCCAGCTCCGCAGACCCGGACCGAACAGGATCTTCAGCCAGGTACTTGTGCATTTATATGAGGCTGCCTTTCCATACAAACACAAACAATCCTGGGAAATCTGGATGTCGTCCATAACCACTAGGCAGCTGGACAAAAAGGTTTTTTCCACTTCTGTAGTACTGCCAGCCTCCAACACTTCTCACTGTATCATCTGTCTTTATTGAGAGCTGTTAATTATAGCTACAAGGTCTGTTACTATACAGGCACTTTCCTTTTTTAAAGCAGCTTTAAAGGTAGCTGCCTTCAAGATATTTTGACACAGATCTGGGCTGAAAAAGAAATGCAGAATTTCTTATCACGCCCTCCTGAGTTTTGTTGTTGTTTTTGCTGCTGTTCTAAACAACATGGGAGAACCTGTGTAGGATAGTCCCCGTTTAATGAGTTTGTGCACTGGGTGTCAAGGTGCTTGATATAATGACTAAGGTAAAACACTTGCTGCAAAAAGACCAGCTGTGAACTCTGTCTTCTTTCATCTTACAATGATTGGAAAAACAGCATATTCCCCATCCTTTTTTTCCTCTGTCAGCCATAAACTGCAGTTACTTTTCTGTTTGCACATGCTGGCCATGCCTGGAGACAGGGAAGGGAGGAGGTGACCCCTGAGGTCCCTTCAGCGTGGCTTGCTTTGGTTCCACAGTCTCAGTCAGTGCAGAGGGATCAGCATGGGTAGGATGAGTATAGCTGGATTTACCCTTAAGGCCTCCTGAGAAAAGCCCTAGCAGCATGGAAACTTGGCAGCTTGCTTTACTAACCAAAGGAAGAGGCAGTTAATGAAATGCCGTTTAACTACTGACCAGAGATCGTTCAGTACTGCAAGACATAACATTTTTTTCAAGCAAAAGCCATTACATGAACACATTGTTTCATACCACATGTCCTGTCCTCAGGTAACAAGAACAATTACTTTGCTTTCTAGTCCTTGCCTTGAGGACTGTTACCTCATAGGAGACATATAATGTAATTATTTTAGAGCATCTGTTCAAGCCACAGCAGAGAAGACAAAAGTAATGAAACAACGAGACAAAATTACAGGACACCACTTAATTCAATCATCCTTGGAATGATTTTGCAAACCAGGCTCAAGATTAAAGAACATGTGTTTCTCCTGAGGTCCAAAAGCCCAGAAGAAGTGATCTTCAACAGATGAAGGATCTTCAGATTAAGAGAAAGTTTTTCACAGAGCATGAATGTTAAGTTCTTTTCAAAACATCATATCCGAAATACAAATGCAATCTGTAAGTATAAACTGGGAGGTTAAATTAGAAAGGATTGGTTTCCTAAAGAAGGAACCATGACCATTTTCTCACAGAAGCTGACATGAGCTCTCAAAGGCAGTGAGAGGCCTCTCAGGCTACCTGAATAGAAGGAATTAGCAAACTAGTCCAACAGCAGTTTAAAGACATTCTCTTAAAGGAGTTCCCAGGAGATGTAAAAGCTGGGATAGGTCTAGAAAGGGAGATAAGCATATAAATGCCTCCTCGCGTGCTCGAGACCCACATGCAAGCTTCACATTGCGAGAGCTACCTCCAGAGAAGTTAGGACTCAGGCATTAATTTTGGGGCATTCTGCTGGCCACTCACATCATCAGCCCAATGTAGGTACCGAGCTCCCATGCCATGCATCTGAGGAACAGAAAAGCTCTCACCTTGAACACAGGTCTGGGAGCAGGTTTTTTAAGCATTCTGATGGAAAACATCAAGAGGAGTGCCACTCAAGTCTAGTTAGGCACTTAACTCTGGGATGAAGGGGGGCTCCCACTAACAGCCACAGTCTGGCAAACAGGCCTTCTCTTTCTCCTCAGCCTTTCCTGCTATTTACCTTACATGCCTCATGATTGTGTCTCCTCAGTAGGTGCTTGTTCCTCCTCCGCATGTTAGGAGGAACTCGGGCATTCAGCTCCAATCTGGCAGTGCTGGCATATGCAATGTAGCACTGAGGAGCCAGCTGTGGCAAATTTCCTTGCTAACTTGACCCCTGGTACTGTCTTCAATGTGTTGAAAAGACGTGAACAGGAGGCTATTCTAGGAATACTCTGGAGCTGGAGGACTACCTATATTCTCAAAATCACGCAGCCTGTAGAGCATATTTTTGATAGCTGGCCGAGAAAATTTTGTTTCGGGAGCCACAAAGAGCAGGAAACCATGACACTAACCTTTAATCTCCTAAGAAAATGAGTCTCCCCAAGGAAGCAGCTGAATCATAGAATCATTAAGGTTGGAAGAGACCTCAAGTATCATCTAGTCCAAACATCCCCCCACCACCTATTACCCACTAAACCATGTTCCTAAGTACCACATCCAGCCTTTCTTTAAACACCCGCAGGGACGGTGACTCCACCACCTCCCTGGGCAACCCGTTCCAGTGCCCGACCACCCTTTCCGAGAAGAAATTTCTCCTCATCTCCAACCTGAACCTCCCCTGGCGCAACTTGCAGCCCTTCCCCCTTGTCCTGTCACTAGTTATCTGCGAGAAGAGGCCGACACCCAGCTCACCACAACTTCCTTTCAGGTAGTTGTAGACGGCAATAAGGTCTCCCCTGAGCCTCCTCTTCTCCAGACTAAACAAGCCCAGTTGCCTCAGCCGCTCCTCATCAGACCTGTGCTCCAGCCCCTTCACCAGTTTCGTTGCCCTTCTCTGGACACGCTCCAGGGCCTCGATGTCTTTCTTGTGGTGAGGGGCCCAAAACTGGACACAGTACTCGAGGTGCGGCCTCACCAGGGCTGAGTACAGGGGGATCATCACCTCCCTGCTCCTGCTGGCCACGCCACTCCTGATACAAGCCAGGATGCCGTTGGCCTTCTTGGCCACCTGGGCACACATGACAGTTTACGTGATAATCCAGCAATGATGCAGCACAGCTGTATTATGTCAAGGCAGCAGCAAGGAGCCACCTCCAGGACTCCTGTGGGGTAACGCATCCCTAGCCCACGTCCCACAGAGACACACTTTCCTTTTCAAAAGGAGACAGATGGAAGCTACAGCAGGTTTCATCAGGAAGAAGTAATTATTTGAGAAACTGAAGTTAACAGCAGCATCACCTTGAGCTCTGTGGCTTGGACTTCAGCTGAGCTGAGCCCAAAGAAATGCTCCATGCCCCAGCTTGATGCTATACGCACAGCAGGTTGGACATCGGACAGACGCCCACCAGCACCGCCCCTACCACAAACACCACATTGTTCCAGCCTCACTACTATTGCTTTTTGCTAACAGTACAATCTGGCCTTGTCTTCAGCTAGAATCCCTGGAAGAAAAGTGCAGATTCAGTGAAAACAGACAGAGAAGTGATACCTTGGTCCATCAATAACACATCACCAACAACAGTTCAGACATCTGCAGGAGAGATATAGGTGACCACGAGTATGATAAACCTCTTGCACAATATCCACCTTTCCTTTCAATTAATCACTTTGATACCAAGCACAAAGGTATGTCCTGACAGACTGCTGTAGAGATCAAACTGATTTAATTTGGAGTTACTCCTGGCTGTAGACTCCTGTCTAACTCAGATAAGAATCAGATGCTATATGTTTTAATTTCAAGGGTTCTTTTTGTTCTTTGGTTGTTGTTTGTTTTTTTTCCCCAACAAGCTAATGGGAACTTGAATTATAAAGTGATTTTATTTTGAGGAACACAAAGTAAATAGGTATTATTTTAAGGCTAATGTCCAGAATTAGACAAATGGAGTTTATAAACTGAAGTTTTTTGAAAGAAAACATGCTTCATTGGGTGACATCTGCTAAAAACACTTGCATTCATCATGTCTTGATGCCTTCATAGCTTATTTATGACTCTGTTAATGCTGTCTGCCCTGGTGGTGAAGCTCCCACCTAAGTAGTAATATAAATCAGTAAGACACCAAAAGTCAACCACACTGCAACTTTTTAATGCTGCTGGGTAAGAGAGACTCATGAATACAAAATGCTGAAAATCAATTGTAAAAAAGCAGCCAGTCATGCCAAATCAGGCTCTGACCTTCTTCCCCCTTAGAACTTCATCGTGGCCAGGCGGTGGGTTGCAAGTGCTGCATGTCTGGGTCCTCTGCCTGCTGCAGGAGAGGAGGGCAGCGCCCGTAGTGCAGGGAATTCCACTTTTGTGAGTCAGGATCAAACTAATGGACCTGGAATTACTGGGGATGGCGTGCTAGAGCTTTACCTTCTCCATGTTAGCAGAAATACATGTGAAACACACATAGAAGTTGGCCCACATTCTCCTGGACATCATGTGAAGCTATGGGACTGATAATTTCTGGCCACTGAAGAGCTAAGTCTTGTTTCTGAGCCCATGTGCATATAAATCAAAAGTGGCTCTTGTGAAGTTAGTATGCTGGTAAATCGAAGTAAGAGATCTACGACATTAATCCTCTACCATTGTTGCATCCAGTATTCCGGTTCTGTTTCAAAAAACTAACTATACTTCAGTGTTATCTGCAGCTTTTTTTCTTTTCAAAGAAAAATCTCCAAATTCTGAAACATTAGTAGCAGCTAATTTGGGGGGCAGTATAGAGACAAAACTCTGATTCACTGAAAAAGGACATGCTAAAACACATTCAAATGTGGCTGTAGATCAATTCAGGTATGCGTGACAGTGTTTTCGTTCACCCAACACATTGGCTCTAGTCAAGGTTAGGGAAGAGACTTAGTTTTAGCTTCTGGTGTAGCCCTAATGCTTTATGAAATAAAAATCACAATCTAAATGATAAACAAACAACTAAATAAATAAACCCGTAACCCATTCTGGAAAGTCCTGCCCCTTCCTTCTCAAAAAATGATTAGATAAGACTGTACCATCAAAATAAACAAGCTTTGTGAGGTATTCTGCTAAAAGGTGAACACAATCCTCAGTTATCCCCCGCGTTGGCAGACACAGAGTAAATCTTTATAAAAGGTGTGTTTTGTCCTGCCTAGAGATACAAAAAGCTAAGCAATATCTCACAGAGATTTTAATTTAATCTTTCATGTAGCCAGGGAGCTTTAAGCTCTAGTGCTTTTAATTTATGTTACCTTATAAATTAATAATATAGGTATGACGGAGGGTAGCTCATCAGATTAAATGTGTCATTTTCTAAAGCAGTTTGGAAGCAAAAAGTATGAAGCCAAAATGAAGTAGTCTTAAATGATCCATTAGGCGCATAAATCATTACGTGTGTTATTTCTGGACTGGACAGTGGTTGAAATGAACAACAATTTAGTTACTGTAATTTTATTTTAAGCTAGTGAGCACTTGCACAAGATGTAAGAGAGGGCGCTGACCCTGGTGTGCTCTTCTGTGGCCTGCCAGAGCTCTCTGTGTCAGTCCCCACGCATGTGGTCCTGTGCCAAGGGTGGGTGGCACCCATGGTAGCAAGCGTGGAACAAGTTCTCCCTGAATGCTCTACACTTGGGCACAACTCCGGCATTTGATGGAGTTGCACAGGGAGCCTAGAGCAGTTTGGACATGAATGCATGAGTTTTGGTTTGCCTTGAAGAGTGACTCTCTCCCTGTGCTGAAGACACAATAGTCTATTTCAGCTTAAATAGAAAGTTCCTTACTGTGCGTTATGGGACAATCAGAAATCCTTAATACTTTACATTATGGCCTAATACTCAAAACCTTATAAAGAAACTGAATAACCTGCTCTTACATTTAATATTCTACTATAAAAATATCGTGCCAAATTTATTATGATTATATGTGCTGTAAAATGGGAAAAAAAAATAATCTGTGCAGCTTTGAACTGGTTTGTGTCCACAACAGGTATGTTCTGTGAAACTACAAAACATACAAATTCATATTTGTTGTGCAGGCCCCATCCCTGGCAGTGTTCTAGGCCAGGCTGGATGGGGCTTTGGGCAGCCTGGTCTGCTGAAGGGTGTCCCGGCCCAGGGCAGGGGGGTTGGAACTAGATGGTCTTTGAGGTCCCTTCCAACCCTAACGATTCTATGATTCTATATATATACAGCACAGTGTGTGTGTGTGTATATATATATATATACACACACACACATTGGTATAATACAATAGGATTTTAAAACCGTAACAAACCATATAATCTATATAGGAGAGACTATGTATCTATTCACTGTTCCTACATTTTACGATCCCTCTTCTGTATATTTTTTCCCTGACGGTTGCTGCTCCGCACATGCTCTTTAGCTGTCTGGCGCGGTACCCCAAAGCACGCCTGCTGGCTCAGGCCCCGCGAAGCCGCCCACTGAGGGAGGAGGCAGTGCCTGTGCTGTGGCGAGGGAGGCTGAGCTGCCCAGCCCTGCTGAGGGGGCGGCTGCGCAGGTGTCCTTGGGGAGCTTCGCTGCCAAAAAAAATAAGGTGCCTGTGGATTTTAGCAAGGATTTTGGCTGTGTAGGCAAGATCTGAGAATCCCTTCCTTTACTGCCTCACCACTAAGGTGATTTAGATGTCATATTTCCACCTTCTCCTACTACCACCTTCCCATGTATCTCATTGCAAATTTCTCCCAGAGAGCTTAGATCGTATATAAAATATAAATGAAGGTGATGGATAAAAGAAGCAGCAAGTGATTAACCAAGTCGCTTGTTAGTTCCAGGTCAGAATTGTCTTAACTATCCAGAAGCCCATGCAATGCCTCCCTAACATGTCCAACTGTGCCTGGAGTGCAAGCTTTCCTGAAGATGGCAACGCTTGATGTACAGCTGCAAATTCTCTGGATACATCTCTTTCTAGATATATATAATCATAGAATCATAGAATCATTATGGTTGGAAGACACCTGAAGGATCATCTAGTCCAACCGTCCCCCCACCACCTATTACCCACTAAACCATGTCCCTAAGTACCACATCCAACCTTTCCTTAAACACCCGTAGGGACGGTGACTCCACC